>QANY01004164.1:0-29468 GCA_003255025.1 Datisca glomerata | reverse complement strand
GGGTATCTTTTACCTTCGAGTCAACCTGAGGAGGGAGTTCATCCCCCCACATGGGGGGTTCCTGTAACTCTCTCTTTTCTTCTATTTGTAATCTTTCATTTTCATTAATAAGAATGAGTTTTCTTCAATAGCTCTGGCCCTTTTCTTCCTTCAGTTTTGCTATTGTTTATTTCCTATTTGTTATAGCCTTCATATTAGCATAAAATTGGTCATTGATCTCGAGCTTGAATGAACTTGATCCTTAAGTAAACGAAGCTTCACTTCCACTAAGATTTAACTTGTCCCATATGAAATTTTTAATCTTTTCTTTATTCTTGCCACTCCATCACTTTTGGTTGTGAACATTTTAAGTAGTTATGCCTACTTGCCTAAGTGGTAAAGTTACCCTTACTCCTTCCTTCCTAGTAGGTTGCCACCTTTGAAGAAGGTCAGGTCACAAAGTCCTGTTGTAATCTTGGAAGTTTTTTAGATGTCGCCCTGTGCGAAAGGTCTGTTTGAACATACCTGCTTCAAATGGGAATTTCATTTTTTGTTTGGTGAGCTAGAGTGCAGCCAGATTTCACCTTTTTTTCCTATGACACCTAGCCAAACAATCCTGCTCTTCCTAGAGTCCCTTTTCTCATCTGGTGAGCTAGAGCGCAAGTTAGACTTCACTTTTTTCCTTTGACATCTAGCCAGATATTCCTGCTTTGGCAAGCTAGAGTGCGAGTCAGATTTTACCTTTTTCCTTTGACATCTAGCCAGACATTCCTATTATGTCTAGAGTCATTTTTCTCGTCTGACGAGCTAGAGTGCAAGCTAGACTTCAATTTTTTCCTTTGTCATTTAGCCATGTTGGAATTATGTCCATAAAATATGGTGAAATGACTTTTTATGAGTAAACAATTATTTATTGACATTTATGTACTAAATTTTATGAATAAATGAAAGTTTCCTTTAATTAAAGTGTGTTTATAATTTACTTAAGTACTAGAACTATTATAAACTTAAGAGGAGTAAAGACCGAGCGGTCTTCCAGACAAACTCTTCTGAGATATTTCAGAATGTTATCACAGTCTTAGGATCGACTAGGCAATTGAGTCTAATTATGACTATTAGGATAAACCAAATGATGCCGGTCTCGGGGCATGGGAGTGACGATTCTAACGGTTGACCTAAACATGATGAATAGACCAATAACCAATTATCTTAGAGCAAATCTATTTAGCTAGCTTTAAATCTAATTGTTACAACTTAAAAGTATTTTCATAATTACCTTAATCCTAAGGTGTATACAAAACTTAACTTAGTTACTTACGATTTTTGATATGCCAATTTAGTGAGTTTGAATTGCTAGACAAAACCTTGAATGTTGAGACCGCGATTCAATTATGTTGCAGTTACGTGATTCACAGATATGAAATTCGTGGTAAGATTTACAAAAGTAACAATATCACCTTATACTTTATTGATGAGTGTGTGAATAAATAAACTGGGCTGGGTACTCAATAACATGAGTTATTAAATAAGACATAGTGATCTACATGAGACACTTTACTGATATGTCTTTCTTATTCACACTCAATAAATGAGCTAAGGAAATAA
Organism: Datisca glomerata; assembly: GCA_003255025.1. Classification (NCBI taxonomy): domain Eukaryota; kingdom Viridiplantae; phylum Streptophyta; class Magnoliopsida; order Cucurbitales; family Datiscaceae; genus Datisca; species Datisca glomerata. The sequence goes on along the minus strand of QANY01004164.1, from coordinate 27,884 downwards.
TAACTAGAGGGGTAAAACAATAATTTTACATCTCGCTCTTGTTACTGAAAATCTTAATATATTTTGTCGATCGTGAAATGAAAATATTTATTTTACACCAACAGAAAATGTAGCGCGCATGAATCGAGAGTTGATTCGGCTCATACCTATAGTGGAGTCATATGATGTCAGGATTAAATATGACAGAAATTTATGAAGATTAATTAGCCGGGTATTTGAAAATCATAACTTTATTCATGTGGGCCCATCGATCTCAAGAGTAGCTAATAAAGTCATGAATGAGAAACAATGTAAGTTGGACCAAAAACGTATTTTAGACCAACGTACACTTTTCGAACCCATATGTGATTGTTGTCATCACTAAATTAGTGAGGATCAAAATTAATGTTCAAATTAATTCATTTATTATTTTCTAATTATTGGATAATTAGTAAATAAAAGAAATTAACTAATTAATTGATAGAGATCAATTTAATCTATGAATTTGAATTGATGAATTTGGACACAGCCTTGGCTATATGGAAGATGTAAAACTTACAGATAGCAATGTACAAGAAGATAATTTTTAGTAATTTAACATATAGGGATATATGTGAAAATACTATAATTATCATATAAGAGATTGCATCCTTATCCCTGTGGCTAACCCTATCTCTAAGTGTGTTGATCAGAGTAGAAAAAGTTTATCTTTCCTCCCAACACACAGTTATCGCCGTTTTGACAGTAGGGGAAGAGGAAAATTTTATTTTTTCTTTCAATCATTGTTTTAAGAGCCCACACTCAATTTCTACGAAAATCCTTGAGAGATTTATTTCTGACTCTAACGAGTGGTTGTCGCTATAATGATCAATTGATAGCTATGTGAATCTAAAAAATGAAGAACGTGAGATAGAGCAACCAAATCAGAGTTTCTCCATTAATTGAAAATGTATAAATTGTTTCAATCTTTTCTGAATACGTTTTTATGATTATGCATGTTCATTGATTGGTTTTGTGTTTAATTAGATTAAATGTTTGTATGAATAATTTTTAAAATTTCATCCATGAACTTGTTTCAGCTCATTAATTTTTCTTTAAAATCTAAAATCTAATCCAACAATTGGTTTTTGAATATGCATATTCTGAATCCAAACGTATGTATGGATCAATATGATGATATTGGCAGATGATTTTTGTATGGTAGATTCAAAGCATGTTTGAATGTGTTTTATGAATGGATCCTAATCGATTGACTGTAGATGTTATTTTCTAATTTTAGAACTGATGTACGCTAGAATTGTGACAAAGATGTTATGTAATTTAATTTTGTAAGAGTTCTATCGTTAATTTTCATGTAATTCCAACTCAAACACGTTCTGATTTTAATCATCACACGAATCTTGAAAAGCCGCATGCACCCCGAGGCCAGCCGTCCACTCCACGTCGTGCGACGTCCATCGTAGCCCGTCACGCTGTCCGCTCCACCGCACGCCACGCCATCCACCACTGCACCATCTGTCGTCTGTGTCTGCTACCGGCAGTGGCGTCGGTGGTGGTGGCCAAGCTACCAACGACGGCAGTGGGACTGTCCCGCTGCCATCGCCAGCGTCAATCCTTGTGATTGCCAAGGTACGAGGCTCAGATCCCTTGATACCGTGTTATCCTATCCCTGTAATTCTTCGTAAAAACCCTAATTCTATCTTTTATTTTTTTTTAAATTTTGAATTTTAAAAAGGTAGTTATCAATTTTAGTTTTTTGAAAATTAAAATTTAGTTAATTGATTGAGTTTGACCCAAGTTTGATGAGTCATTAATTTTTTTTGACTAATCAAATTCAATTAATTTAAAACAGATATTTAATTAGGAAAATATTTTTTTTAATTAAAAGGGTTTTGATCAAGTTGAAGATTATAAGAAGATAATTATAGATGCCATGAAGACTAACATTTAAATTATTATAATTTAATTATTATTCTTTATACGGGTTGTAATGAGAAATGAGCTATAAATAAGTTTATTTTGAACGTATGATTTATTATTAATCTTGCATCCTCATATAACATGCCATATAGAAATAGGGATATACCAATATCAAATTGCCATTTAGCATGTACATACGTCATTGTAGTCTAAATTTAAAACATAACTAAAATTTGATAACTTTTATAAAAGTCGCATTGTATTTTGAAAAAGCAAAGAAACATCCAATTTTTTAAAAACTTAGTGGGAGGGTCGTTTACGTTGAAACGTTCCCAAGGTCCCAAACGTAAACTTGATCGTGGCATGGGGAATGGTTTAGAGCTACCCTAGTGGTCCTCTCTTCAGTGGGAGAAACTTGAGAATCGTGTTCCTTCCAGTCATCGAGTTGCTTGAGAAGTTAAAGCTTGTAAAGGAAGTGGTGAGGTATGACCATTCGTAGATGAACTATTAGATCATAGAAACCTTTAAAGTCGATGCGTTGGTAAATACTTAGAACGAAAATACATTGGAATCTTTCATAGGAGCTAGTCAATGAGGCTAAGGTGATCAAAACCGTTGGTGATTGGTTGAGCTAGATCTTGAGAAACGTTAACCAAACGAGAAGTGTCTCGGGCGTTGTCCCTAGATGAGACGAGCTATCGTTGTTGATCGTAACATCATGGAAGAAATTTGTTTTTATCGGATTTTTAAATATTTAAGTATTTGTATCATCCCCACCACTTTAAATATTTAAATATTTCTTAAATGATTAAGTATTTATTTACACCACTTTATTTATTCTTTTCAGTAATTATGTCATTATCCCCACTCTCAACAATCTTGAGTGCAAACAAACTCACCGGTGAAAATTATGTGGATTGGAAATGTAATCTTGATATCATGATAACGGTAGAAAAGCACAAGTTCGTGGTCGCCACCCCTTTGTCCTTGAGCCTATTGCTGAATCGACTCAAGGGGAAAATGATGCCTATGCTTCTTGGCTGTGTTCTGATGAGATCGCTAGGTGTTACATATTGGCATCAATTAGCAATGTGTTGCAACAACAACATCAGAACATGGAGACTTTCAGCTGAGATGATGTTGAACATCACCGAAATGTTTGAGGATCAGGGCCGTCAAGACAAATAGGCTAATGTAAAAAACTTTATGAACTGTTGGATGAAACCTAAAACTCTTGTTAGAGAACATATGATGTTGATCATAAGTTATCTTAATGAGATGTAGATCATGTGAGCTGAGGTAGATGACGAGACTCAAGTTTATATGGTCCTTGAGACCCTGCCAGACACTTTTGAGAATTTCAAACTTAATTATTCGAGGAATAAGTTGAGGTACTCTATTCTAGAACTTATGAAGGAGTTACAAGCTACCGAGACCTTATTTCTGAAGGGCAAGAGGAAGAATGGAGAGGTATACTTTACTGAAAATAAGCCTTCTATCTCTGGCACAAAAAAAAACTTAAGAGAGGTATGAAGAAAGCTAAGAAGGCAAACTCAAAAGCTGCAAAAGGAAAGGACCCTGTGAAAGTGGACAAGTCGAAAGAGAAATGTTATCATTGTGGAGTCGTTGGTCATTAGAAACGCAACTGTCCAGATTATCTCAAGGAGTTGAAATCAAAAGGTACATTACTTGTTACCGAAGCTTGTTATGTGGCTGACTCTACTTTTTCATGGATTGTAGATTTTGCAGCCACTAAACATATTTGTTGTTCTTTGCAGGGGCTCAGGGAAGCAGGAGGCTTAATGAGGGTGAGTTCAATTTCCGTTGGGGAAATGGAGTACTAGTATTGGCGCTATCAGTTGAAAGTATTAAATTTTTATTTGAGAACAGTTATTTGGTTTTACGTGATGCTTATTATATCCCCATCCTTGGGAAAAATCTCATTTTAGTAGTTAGTTTAATTGAGCAAGGATTTTCTTTGGATTTCAAATATAACGATATCAGTATTTTTGAAAATGAATGCTTAATTACGACTGCACGCATGATAAAAAAAAACTTATTCTATGTATAACTAAAAGTTCTAATGATATGTGATACTGAAATAAATACTGATTTACAAAAAGATAGTAAAATGTTGAAATCTGAATCAATCGATCTAACCTACTTGTGGCACTTGCGTCTTGGTCACTCAGCCTATACAAGATTAAAAGACTTGCAAAGGATGGTCCTCTGCAAACTTTAAGTGTGGGATCACTTCTCACATGCCAATCCTACATAGAAGACAAAATGACCAAGAGACCATTTTCAACGAAGGGTGAAAGAGCCACTCAATGCCTCGGCTCATACATAGTAATGTATGTGGGGCATTGAATATCCAAGAAAGAGGAGGTTATGAATTTTTTTATAACCTTCACAAATGACTACTTAGTTTTGGACATGTTTATCAAATGTGCAAAAGTCTGAAACCTTTGACAAGTTCAAAGAGTACAAGGCTATGGTCGAGAAACAATTAGAGAAATAAATTAATACGCTACGATCTGATCGTGGTGGAGAGTACTTGCTAGAAAAGTTCAAAGACTTTCTTAAGGAAGAAGATATTCTTTCTCAGCTTACAACACCTAGCACTCTAGAACATAATGGTGTGTCAGAGAGAAGAAATTGAACTCTATTGGATATGGTTAGATCCATTATGAGTTACTCATCCCTCCCAGATTCGCTCTAAGGATATGCCTTGGAAACAACGACATATATTCTGAACCAAGTTTCATAAAAGATGGTGCCTAGTACACCATATGAAAGATGGAGTGGATTAAAGTCATCCGTAAGCCATCTTAGGATGTGGGGATGCCCGACACACATACTGAGATCGAAGACAGGCAAGTTGGCTAGTCAATCAGAGTTATGCATGTTTGTAGGATATCCTAAGGGAATGAAAGGATACGTCTTTTATTCTACAACTAATAAGAAAATATTCGAGAGCACAAATGCGCATTTTCTTGAAGAGGACTACATAAGAAGTGTGAAGCCAAGAATCACATTTGTGCTACAAGAATTATTGAGTGGGAGGACACATAATCCCTAATCAGGACATGTTCTCGATTCAATAATAGAAGAACCACAACAAGAGCTGGAGTCTATGGAGTCTCGACGTAGAAGGAGGGTTGTGTGACAACTCACAAGTACATGTCTTATGGAGATGCCTTGACGGTAGTCTTAGATAAGGATCATGATGATCCTGTTTCCTTCTCGCAGGCCATGGCTGGTCCTAAAGCAAACCTATGGCAAGACGCCATGAACGTCGATATACAATCAATGTACTCGAACATAATCTGGAAGCTTGTAGATCTTCTTGAAGGGGTAAAACCCGAACGGTGTAAGTGGATTTATATGAAGAAGAGAGGTCCAGACGGAAATGTAGAGACATTCAAAGTTAGGTTTTTAGCCAAGGGCTACACCCAAAAGGAAGGTATTGACTATGATGATACATTCTCCCTAGTGGCCATGCTTAAATCCATACGAATCTTCATGTCCATTGGTGCTGCCCTCGATTATGAAATCTGGTAGATGGATGTCAAGACTGCTTTTCGGAATGACAATCTTGAAGTACACATTTATATGGCTCAACCAGACGGGTTCATGGAGCAAGGCCAAGAGGGAAAGATTTGTGAACTACTAAAGTCCATTTATGGACTTAAGAAAGCGTCCCGTTCGTGGAATATCAGATTCGATGAAACTGTCAAGAACTTCAATTTTGAGCGCTTAGTGGATGAACACTGTGTGTATAAGATGATATACGAAAGGAAGGTGGTTTTTTGGTTTTGTACATGGATGATATTCTACTCATTGGGAATGATGTAGGAAAATTATCTGATGTCAAGATTTAGCTTGCAAATCAATTTGATATGAAAGATCTTGGAGAAGCTGCATTTGTCCTAGGTATTTAGATATTTTGGGATTAAAAGAACAGATAATTGGCACTATCTCTAAGCATCTTATATTGATAAGGTGATGGATCACTTTAGTATGCAAGACTACAAGAAGGGATATCTTCCCTTTAGGCATGGAGTCAACCTCTCCAAGGAGCAGTCTCCTAAGACTTCTCAAGAAGAGGAATACATGAGAAAAATTACCTTTGCCTCAGCCGTAGGAAATCTCATGTAGCAATGCTTTGCGCTAGGCCAGATATTTGCTATGCAGTAGGCATGGTGAGTCGTTTCTAATCTAATCCTGGACTCGAGCATTGGAATGTTGTCAAACATATTCTCAAGTATCTTAGGAGAAAGAGGAAATACATGCTTGTGTATTCAGGTACTGACCTGAATATGACAGGTTATACCGACTCCAATTTCTAAGCAGACGAGGATTATAGGAGGTTCATATCAATATCGGTGTTCATCTCGAATGGTGGAGTAGTGGTATGAAGAAGTATCGAGCAATCTTGCATTACTAATTCTATCATGGAAGCTAACTATGTGGTGACTTGTAAACCTGCAATGGAGGCAGTTTGGTCTAGAAAGTTCCTAATGACTCTGAAAGTCATTCCGGAAGCTGACAAGCCCATGCTATTTTACTGAATTTTATGAATAAACTAATGTTTCTTTAAATTAAAGTGTTTGTAATTTACTTAAGTCCTGGAACTATTATCAACGTAAGAAGAGTAAAGATCCAACAGTCTTCCAGACAGATTCTTCTGAGATAGTTCAGAATGTTATTCATAATTTTAGGATCGACTGAGCAATCGAGTCCAATTAAGAATGTTAGGTTGAACCAAAGACTGCCAATCTCCAGGCATGAGAGTGGAGGCTCTAACGATTGATCTAGACATGTAATATAACATGTTGAATAGACTAGTATCTAATTAGTTTAGAGCAATCATTTATCTAGCTCTAAATTTGATTGTTACATATAATGTATATTTTCATAATTATCTTAATCCTAAGCTGAATACGGAACTTGACTTAGTTATTTGAAAACTTTGATATGCCAAAGGAGTGAGTTCGAATTGCCAGACCATACATCAGTTTTTGGGACGGTGATTCAACTATGTTGGAGTTGCGTGATTCATAGATATGTTATTCATGGTAAGATTGCAAAATCAACAATATCACCTTATGATTTATTGATGAGTGTGTGAATAAATAAACCGGGCCTGGTACTCGATGAAATGAGTAATTGAATAAGACATGGTGATCTGTATGAGACACTTCACTGATATGACTTTCCTATTCACATTTAATAAAGAAATAATAACTAGAGGGGTAAAATGATAATTTTACATCCCGCTCTTGTTACTGACATTCACGAAGGGTAATATCATAAAATATTATATGGACCGTGAAATGAAAATATTTATTTGCAGTAGCAAAAAATTTAGCGCACATGAATTGAGAGTTGATTCGGCATTAGACCTATAGTGGAGTCGTACGATGTCAGATTAAATAGGTCGGGATTGTATTTAGATAAATTAGTTGGGTATTTGAATTCATAACTTTATTAGTCAGGCCGTTCGGTCTCAAGAGTAGCTAATAAGGACATGAATGAGAAATAACGTCAGTTGGATCAAAAACATGTTTTGGATACCAAAATTAATATGTGATTGGTGTCATCACTAAATTAGTGAATACCAAAATTAATGTTCAAATTAATTAATTTATTATTTTCTAAATAATGGATACTTAGTAAATAAAAGAAATTAATTAGTTAATTGTTAGAGATCAATTTAATTTTGAATTTGAATTGATGAATTTGGACACAGTTTTGGATCTAGGAGAGATGTAAAAATCACAGATAGCAGTGCACAGGGTGATAATTTTTGATAATTTAATATATGTGAAAATTTTGTAGTTATCAATTAAGTGATTACATCCTTATCCCTATGGCTAACCTTATGCCTAAGTGTGTTGATAAGAGAAGAAGAAGTTTCTTTCTCCTCTTAACACACAATTATCGTCGATTTTGACAGTGGGAGAAGAGAAAGTTTTGTTCTTTTTTCAATCGCTGTTTTGAGAGCTCACACTCAATTCCTACAAAAATCCTTGAAATATTTACTTTTGACTCTAATGAGTGGTTGTCGGTGTACGGATGAATTGATAGCTCTGTGAATCTCAAGAACGAAGAACGCGAGATACAAAATTGAATCCTGCCAAATTAGAATTTTTCCATTAATTGAAAAGGAATAAACAGTTTCAATCTTTTCTCGATACATTTATATGATTATGCATGTTCATTGATTGATTTTGTGTTTAATTGGATGAAATGTTTGTATGAAATTTTTTTGAAATTCTAACCATTAACTTGTCACGGTTTATTAATTTTTCTTCAAAATCTAAAACCCGATCCAACAAGTTAGGCATTCTTGCTCTGGTCTAAAGTCCTATTTCCCGTCTGACGAGTTAGAGTGCAAGTTAGACTTCACTTTTTTCCTTTGACATCTAGCCGGGCATTCTTGTTCTGGTCTAGGATCCTTTTTATCGTCTTGCGAACTAGAGTGCAAGCCATACATAACTTTTTTCCTTTAACATCTACCCAGGCATTCCTGATCTAGCTAGAGTCCATTTTTTCGTTTGGCGAGCTAGAGTACAAGCCAGATTTCACTTTTTACCTTTGACATTTAGCTAAGCATTCGTGCTCTGGTCTAGGGTCATTTTTCTCGTTTGGCGAGCTAGAGTGCAAGCTAGAATTCATTTTTTCCTTTGACATCTAGCCAACCATTTATTCTATGGTCTAGAGGGTCCTTTTTCCTATCTGGCGAGCTACAGTGCAAGACAGACTTCCATTTTTCCTGTTCGTACTTTATGGGAGAATCAACCTTTAATTTGATAATTGTTATTTGATTACATGGCTTTCTTCGATCTCCTTTTTAGGTCTTGCTCATTGACTTTGCCTCGGAAGGGCAGCTTCCCATCATTGGAGGGGTAAAGTAGTTGGTCTGATCGATTCCTTTATTGCGGTCGACTCCTTCCTTTTTAGGGCTACCACGTAACATTCCCACGATATCTTTTGGTCCCCTCTTACTAGATCCGCACCTACATGGGTGGGAACTTCATGATTCTATGATATGTCGATAGTATGATCTTGAATTTATAGATGGTGGGTCAGTCAAGGATGACGTTGTATACGTCAATACCCCTCTCCACTGTGATCTCGACCAGCTTGATGGAGAGTCACGGAGTCACACCTAGGGTTATGGGAAGTTCCATCATGCCCATCGGGATGGTCTAATGCCCTCAAACTCCCACCAATGGGGTAGGGAACGAGAAAAGATGTTTGGGGTCTAGACCCATCTATAGGAAGGCAGAGTAGTTCAGGATGTCATCCGTGCTCCCATCGTCTATCAGGGTTCGCCAAACCTTGATGTTGGCAATTAAAGGGGAGATGACCAGCGCATCAGTGTGCGGTTGGTGGATCTGGTGTGCCTCCTCCTCGATGAACTCGATCACCTCCTTTGCCTTAATTTTGGGTGGTCGAGGGAGAACACTGATGAGCACCGAGTGTCCTGCCTCCCGAGCTGCTGCCTTTCTTTATGATGGGGTTCGACGTGCTGGGTCCTCTGAAGATCATCTTGATTTCTCACACAGAACTTTGTGGTCAGTTTGCCTTCTGCTCAGGCTGCCGCTCGATCCTTCTTTCCTACCAAGGAGAGTTGCTGTACCCATGGTTCCCTCGGCTGGCCATGAACTCGTTAAGACCCCTTCTAGATTAGGGCCTCAATATGCTCTTGGAGGTTTAAAACCCCCTCCATGTTGTGTCCAGTGTAACGCCCTGATTTTTGAGGGTAAGCATGTCATTTCACATTTCAAAACCCCCAATTCAATTGAAACCCTAATTTGAGAAAAATCCCCAAATTGAAAACCATAATTTTACCCTAACTTTAACATTCAATAGCGGAAGCCTAAAATTATTTTAAGAAAATATATGTTCAATAAATTGTAATAAATGATAAAGTAATCTGTAATAAAGTCAATCGTGAAAAATCCATTAAGCGTGAAAGTTAAACATATTATTGTAGACTAAAACATGAAAATTCATAAATTTCTAAATCAGCTGTAAGTTAACTAAAAATCTGTCTGTAATGTCATATAATCATTATTAATTGAATCATTCCTATTTTCCATTGGCTATTGCAGTCCCTCACTCTTGCAGCTCGCCATCACCTGCAACACAATTATCTATGGGGGAGTGAGTTTTAAATATACTCATTAAGTAAACTTACATACTATTATGCTTCACATGACATAAATGTAAGCATATAACTCATGCAACTATAATTTATCTTATTCACTTGATTATTAAATCACATAAAGTACTTTTAATTAACATTACTGAATTTCATGGTTATCATTACATAAACTTGTACTTGTAACTTCTTTGATCATGATTCTACTAGACATATTTCCTAATTATCAACCTAACCAAAACTGATTCACACTTGAACTTGAACTTGTAACATGAACAAAATAGGTGTCACTTAAGATTATCTAAACCTTAACGATGTTGACATGAACATGGTGATACCCATCTGTAAAGCTGATACATGACGTGATCAGCCTGGTCACTTGATAACTAAGGGATTTTTTAAGTCTATTCTTTATTTATCTATCATTTTCCTTGGATTAGTTTCATGAATCATAGGAAATTGTACTTCTGACTAACATGCAACTTATTCGTGAAAATAAATGTTAAAGCTATTCTGTGTAAACCTCAAAGTCTAATCACACATAACACGGTAACTAACTTTAACATGATATGGAAAAATAAATAAAATAATTGATCATCAAATTTAATAACAAAAAACAATATTAAATTAAATGCGCTACATTCATAACATATGAATCAAATTACTAAGTAAGTCCGCTTACCTGGATTGCTACGAATTAAATTCAGCAACTAATGACTTAAAATCCAAGGATCCCATATCATAAAATATTCATATAATAACTATAATTATTTCATTAACTAGGAGGCCGAGTGAGATTAGAAAGAGGTGGAAAATAAACCGAGTGTAAACTAATCAAACAGTTCAGGCTGGTTCAACTAGGTTTGGGCGGTCTAAACCAGTTTGGTTCTACTAAGCTGGACCGATCCAGTTCAGTTGGACTGGTTCAGTTTTGGGTGATATCTGGGTTGGGTCAGGTCAGGACCAACCAGGTCACAAGACCCAGTTACAGTCTGAATAGTGAGTGAACAAAGAAAGAAAGAAAGAAAGGAAAAAAGCTTACTCAGGCAGCGACGATGAAGCAACGATCCAGAGAAGATGACTAGAGACTACCATGGAAGGAAAAGAAAAGAAGAAAGATAGGGATGAGATCAGAGAGAGAACAAAACAGAGAGAAAGGAGAAGGAAATAGAGAGACAGAAAGCTTAAGGAAAAGAAATAGACCGAGAATGAGAGAGAGAGAGAGGAACCAAATGCTTTACTGGAATTGATCAGCGGAGATGATGTAAGAACGACTCATGCAGTGAAAAAGAATGTAAATTGCTGGAAATTAGAGAAAAAAAATTCAGATTGGTGCCTAAATTAATTAATTAAAATCTAAGTTGATTAGAGAAAGATAAGAGAAAGGAAAATAGAAAAGAAAAGAGAAGAAACAATAAATCATTTATCGTGATCAATGGAAGAGAGTTGTTGACAAAGGGAAGGCTGTGAGAGAGAGATTGAATAGCGGTTACAGGGATGGGAAGCTGCCAGAGATAGAGAGAGATGGAGAATGAGAGAGGTGTGAGTGTAGTGTGTATATTGAATGAGTGGTGAGTTTAAATTACAAAATAACCTCTTTAAATCCTTGGGGTATTACATTCTCACATTCTTAAGAACTTTCATCCTCGAAAAGAATATACCATATTGAAATAATTTTGGATACTTGACACATATCTCTGCTTCTCGTTCCCATGTTCCTTCATCGATCACATGATTTGTCCAAAAAACCTTGACCAACTGCATCGTTCTGTTACGAAGAGTCTGGTTCCTACGCTCTAGAATTTTGACTGGTTTCTCTTTATAAGTGAGGTCATCCCGAACTTGCAGAGGTCTAAAATAAATTACATGCGTTGGATCAGGCACGTACTTGCGAAGCATTGAGACATGAAACACATTATAAACACTTGAAAGAGCTGGTGGTGAAGTAAGTCGATAGGCCAAAGAACTGATACGATCTAAATCTCAAAAGGACCAATAAATCTAGGACTCAGCTTCCCCTTATGACCAAAATGCATAACACCCTTCATCGGCGCAACCTTGAGAAACACTTGATCACCCATTTCAAATTCAATGTCTTTTCTTTTAACATCTGCATAACTCTTTTGCCTACTCTAAGCGGTCTTCATTTATCCCTAATTTTTTGAATAGGTTCCTACATAGACTGAACCAAGTCAGGGCCCAAAAGCTTCCGTTTGCCAAATTCATCCCAGTGAACTGGAGACTTACATTTTTCCCATAAAGTGCCTCAAACGGAGCCATACCAATCATTGCCTGATAACTGTTATTGTATGTAAACTCCACGAGTGCCAACTGCGCATCCCAACTCCCAGAGAAATCTAGCACACAAGGTCGAAGCATGTCCTCTAACTTTTGGATCGTACACTCAGATTGCCCATCAGATTACGGATGGAAAGCTATATTAAAATTCAATTGAATACCCAAAGCCTTCTATAGACTCAACCAAAAATTTGACGTGAACCGCGATCCCGATCCGATACTATAGACACTAGAACCCAATAAAATGGATAAAATCTTGGATTTATAACCAAGCCCAATCCTCAACTGAAAATGTAGTCTTGCGAGGAAAAACGTGTGCATACTTGGTAAGACAATCCACCACAAACCAAATGAAGTTATAGCCTTTTACCGTCCTTGGTAGCCCTGAAATGCAATCCATAGCCACATGCTCCCACTTCCATTCATGAATACTTAATGGTTGCAAGACCCTAGATGGTCGTTGTCTCTCGGCCTTGATCTACTGACACACCAAACACTTACTAACAAACTCAGCGATATCACGCTTTATACCATTTCACCAATAATGTAACTTTAAATCATGATACATCTTGGTACTGCCAGAGTGCGCTGTATATGGTGAACTATGAGTCTCCATGAGTAATTCTTGTCTAACGACAGCGTCTTTCGAAAGATAAAGCCTCCCATGAAAGCGAAGAGCTGAATCATTACTACATTGAACCCTTATCTTTTGTCCGAACCCATTTCACTATGAATCAGAAGCAACTCAGATTCTGAGTACAATGCATTGATAATATGTTGCTGCGATGACGGTTGAACTATGAGTTGAGCTAGCTGCATTGTAGTGTCTTTCAGTAAGACCAGAATCTCGGCACGTTCAAAATCCTCAAGGATATGCTCTTGAGATGTAATAAGAGCTGTTAAATGAGATGATTTTCGACTTGAGGCATCATCCACTACATTTGCCTTTTGTGGATGATAAATGATCTCACAGTCATAATCCTTCACTAGTTCCAACCAACGCTAAGCTCTTTCAGAGTGAAAAAGTACTGGAGACTCTTATGATCAGTGTATATTTGGCACTTACAACCTAAACCTCTCTTGGAAGCATCACTATATATCACAAAGTCACTCATACCATCTAGAATAGTCAACACTAGTTATGACACTAATTTTTGTTTAAGGCTCTAAAAATATTTCTCACACTCAGCCGTCCAAGTAAAGGTGGCATTCTTCCTAGTCAATTGAGTAAGTGGAACATCAATCTTTGCCAAACCCTCAACGAATCTCCTGTAATATCCTACTAGACCCAGAAAACTACGAACTTCCCCAACTTTTTTCGGTTGAGACCTATTAGCCACTACTTCAATCTTAGCATTACGAGTCGAAATGTTGTCTTATGAATATCCTCATCTCAAATACTAAGCTGATGGTAACCTGACTTCAAATCAATCTTAGAGAATACTAATTCTCCCTGAAGTTGATGAAACGAATCCTCAATGTGCGGTAACAAATACTTATTTTTGATTGTGACTCTATTCGACTCCCTGTAGTCATTACATAGCCTCATTAATCCATCTTTGCATTATGGGGCCACGGGTGAGAATTCTGAGGTTTCTTCTTTCCATGAAATGACTGCTCTGACCATGGCGGCACAGAAGGTGGAAGATTCGGCTCCATTAGCAATGTTGCTTCAACCACCGTTGCCTAGATGGCGTGCTTGTGAAGTGACATAGAACCTTTAATTTCAGGACGGAGTCTCCTTTCAAATGTCTAAGACTTTTTTATCTCGTTATCAACATAATGCGTGGAGTACCTGGAAAATTCCTTGAACTTTCTCACATACTCAGCTACAGTCATATTTCATTACACCAGCCTGAGGAATTCAACCTCCTTATTTGCTTTTACTGTGATTGAAAAGTATTTCTCAAAGAAGAGTTACTTGAAATTATCCCATGTCACTAGGTTATGCTCGATGTCATGAGCTCTTTGTATGAGCTCCCACCATTTTCTAACTTCCCGAGTCAGTATGAAGGTTGCACAACCAACCTTTTGAATGTCAGAACACAACATATACTAAAAATTTGCTCCAATCTGGCAATCCAGTCATCAGCTATAAGTGGGTCGGATGAGTGGCCATCAAATTCAAGCCGGTTCAGCCTCTTGAAGGTCTATATCAACTGTATGTCTGCAGGTGTCTGTTGTGGTTGTTGAAATTACTATGTTGGGTGAGTTGTCACCGTCTGCCTCAATGGCTCTAGGAACTCTTGCAACATCTCCATCATGGTTGCTAGAGGGTTAGCAGTAGGATCGACAAAGGGCATGATTGTTGTTCATTGTAGGTGGAGCCACCGCACTGCTACCCACAAACTCAAGACTTACAAAAAATTATAATCTCATCGTGCAAATAAAACATAAACATAACAAACATGCCATAACGAAACAAAAACATATAAGTTGAATAATTATTCAAAACACTTATAACATACGTAGTTGACTTGTAAGGTGAGGGAGGAGCAGAGTGAGCGACTTGTCATATTTTTCACTAAGGAAAGTCTATAGAATCTAAAACATTGATTCTGATACCAAACTATAATGTCCCAATTTCAAAGGGATAAACATGCATGTAATTTCACATTTCAAAACCCAAATTGAATTGAAACCCTAATTTGAGAAAATCCCAAAATTGAAAATCCTAATTTTTCCATGACTTTAACATTAAATAGCGGAAGCCTAAAATTATTTTATTAAAATATCTATTCAATAAACTGTAATAAATGATAAATTAATCTGTAATAAAGTCAATCGTGAAAAATCCATAAAGCGTGAAAGTTAAACATATAATCGTACACTAAAATATGAAGATTCATAAAGTTTCTAAATCATCTGTAAGTTAACTAAAAATTTGTTTGTAATTTCATATAGTCATAACTAATTGAAACATTTCTATTTCCACTGGCTATGGCAGTTCCTCACTCCTGCTGCTCGCCATCATCTACAACATAATCATCATGGGAGAGTGAGTATTAAAACTACTCATAAGTAAACGTACATACTAATAAGTTTCACATGACATAAATGTTGACATGTAACTCATGCAACTATAATTTATCATTATCACTTAAAGTACTTGTAATTAACATAGCTGAATTTCATGGTATAATGTAACATAAACTTGTACTTATAACTTCTCTGATCATGATTCGACTAGACATATTTCAACCTAACCAAAACTGATTCACAATTGAACTTGAACTTGTAACATGAACGAAATGGGTGTCCTAAAGCTGGTCTCACTTAAGATTATATGAACCTTAAGGACGCTGACATGAACATGGTGACACTCATCCGTAAAGCTGTTAACATGACGTGATCAGTCTGGTCACTTGATAGCTAAGGGATATGTCTAATTCTATTCTTTATAAATTATGGTAACTTGTACTTCTAGCTAACATGCAACTTATTCATGAACATAAACGTTATAGCTAACGCGTGTAAAGCTTAAAGTCTAATCATACATAACATGGTAACTAACTTTATCATGGTATGGAAAGATAAATAAAAAATTTGATCATAAGATTTAACAACAGAAAATAATATTAAATTAAATACGCTACATTCATAACTTATGAATTAAATTACTACGTAAGTCCACTTACCAAAATTCTTACAAATTAAATTCAGCAACTAATGATCAGAAATCTAAAGATCCCAGATCACAAAATATTCATATAATAACTATAATTATTTAATGAACTAGGAGGGCGAGTGAGGTTAGAAAGAGGTGAAAAATAAATTGGGTATCAAATGATCGAACGGTTCAAACTGGTTCAACTAGGTTCGGGCGATCTAAACTGCTTTGGTTCTGTTGTATCGACTGGTTTGGTATGGTCTTGTTGACTCGATTTGGTATGGTTCGATTGAACAGATTCAGTTGAACCAGTTCAGGTTTTGGTGATATCTGGATCGGGTAGGGTCAGGACCAACCGGGTTACAAAACCCAGTTACAGTCCAAACAGAGAGCAAACAAATAAAGAAAGAAAGAAAGGAAAATAAGCTTACCGAAGGCAGCAACGATGAAACAATGATGGAGATCAAAATACTAGGAGGCGACCATGGAATGAAAAGAAAACAAGAAAGATAGGGATAAAATTAGGGAGAGCAACAAAATAGAGAGAAAAGAGAGGGGACTAGAGAGATCGATAGCTTAAGAAAAAGAAATAGACCGAGATGAGAAAGAGAAAACCAAACGCCTTATCGGAATTGATAGGAGGCGATGATGATGTAAGAATGACTCAAGTAGTGACGTAAAAGAATGTAAATTGCTGGTAATTGGAGTATCCTTCTTCTCATCTGGCGTCTGTATCACCCTAGTTGATGTTAAAGATCTCCTTCTTCTAGGCTGTAAGGGTTAGCAGTAGGATCAACAAGGGTATGATCATTTAGTTTTATTTTATCTTCTCAATAGATAACTTAAATTTCTATTTAATATGAAAACATGTACTAGTCAAAAGCAGCAAGAAACATTCAAAGATTGTATGTATTTCATATAATAAAAAAGGTGTTACATGATGTATTTAATAGTATACTTGTATAAACATATACTATTGGTGTATAAATATATATACTATTGGTGTATAAATATACATACTAAATAATAAACTAATATGGAACTTCCTACTTTTTTCTCATTAATACTTGAAACTTCAAATGCATTACACATATCATTAAACTAAAACACTAAATATCCATCTAAGTTAGGATAAAATCCATACACTGAAATCAAAGTATCGATAGCATTAAATAAACATACTTAATATCTATTTAAGTAAGGATAATATCCATATCATAAAATCCATCTAAGTAAATTAGTCTAGTACAAGCCACTAAGATCAAAACCATCAAACACATCAAGTCCATCGTATATTTTTACGAGTTCCTCCATCACTATTTTTACCAGGATTTTTGCAAGACTTCTTGCTATGTCTCAGAACACCACAAATTATGCATCTATTTTTTGACATGTTTTAACAACAAGAAAAATATCTTTTCTTCTTCGGTCTACCAATAGAACGTCTCACACGAGGAGGTAAAATTATTTGATCTTTCACATCATTAGGAAACTCCAATCGAATTCATTACTGACAGGGTTAACAGACGATGCATAAGTAGCTTTCAACCTCACTTTTCATATCATACTTGAAGCATACGAATATAGTGATGCCTCCTATCCTAGTAAGTGATGAACATGCATGAGAACAAGAATGTTGATCTAGGTATCGCATCTTGTAAGTGAAACACCTATTAATAGTTTGATGACATATTCAATATCGCCATAAAAAACTTGCACTTAATCACATCAACAGTGTAAACCTACATTAAATATTTAATTAAAATAAACCTATAGTAAATATTTAGTGAAAATTCTTAACTATATAAATGGTAATAGTATGAATAATATTAAATTGAACATATAGATCATAATATGCTTGCTTCGTCAAATGAGTAGCAATGCAACTAGCAGTAGTCCATAGTTCATAAAAGCATAACTGCGACTGTTGCCTAAAATACTCAATAAGGCAAGCAACCACCAACGATCTAGCATCATTTAGAATAGCACTTAGCATGATTGAAGTCATCATTTTATACCTGCTTCTAAGAAAGTATGCACGTGCCCATTTCTCGTGCTCAACTTCTTTCAAGTAAAGACATGTAAGGAATTATAACTTCTAAACCATGCATGTGCAGCTCGAAATCTATGGTCTCATTTGCTTTTGCACATTTACATATAAGCTCTAAATCATGTATGTTTTTTAAATTTGACTCACATTATTAAGAAGATGTCGCATACTATAACCATTTGAGCATTCAGAAAAGCTTTGGAAACAACCTTTGGTATGCTATTATGTCGATCAGAAATAATTACCAACTCCTCATGAAATTTAATGAAACAACTCAACTTGTCTGTAGTCCATTCCCAAGTGAAATTGTTCTCAGAGTCAACAATGGAAATACTTAGTTTTTCCATCAAGCATCAAAGTAACGAGGAGTGTACCATGCTTCCTATTTGTTAGACATTTCTCATCGACCTCAATAAGAAGTATGCAATATCGACCTTCGCTTAGAGATGGACCCAATTGCTTAGAAAATATTTCAACCTATAAATTACAACCAGTTGCCAAATGCGTTATAGTACCTTTGAAATTAAAAAAACAATATTTACTGAGCAAATGCACTTATATGTATAAATTTGGTCAAAAAATATAAAACAGTAACTAAATTTTACCCATAGTAAATAAATTTATACTATATGGGGATTATTCTTCTGCAAGTAGAAGCAATAAAAATGTAATATCACATAAGACTCATATGATGATCTCCAAATAATATCAAGAGCTCCATGTTTGGCTCTCCAAGCTTCATAGTAACTTATGTTATCGACATGTTTCACTTGCATATAATTAATAATGTCTTAGGTAAAGTGTGATCACTAAATCTACTCCCTTGCATATAATGAATAATGTCATAGGTAAAGTGTGATCACCAACTCTACTCCTATACTTATTCTTTATACACTCGGTAACAACTGGCAAAGTAGCTTGTTGTGATTAATTGGTACAATGCCAATCGAACAAGTATGTTCCTTTACGTACTTCCTAACACACCAAAATTTCACCATCTCAATAGCGTGAAGCACATGTAAACCACTTACAACTCTTGACGGTACACCAAAATTCATACCTTTCATGGTTAGACTTGGTATTCATAAACTGAAAGTTGTGCTTCAAAGCAATAAGGTGAAACACCAGTTTCAATTGATATTATTAACTGGACAATGACTTCTCTTGTATGTCAAAAGTAAAGGTAACTTATCTACATCTAATTTATTCATCAATAAAGATTCAATGGAATATCATGCACAATCATATGTGATGAAGACCTAACCTCTGTTGATGTAATATTTTCATCATTGACCAACATGATGAAGTCATTGAGCATGGTAACAACAACATCTCAGAATCAAGGAATAACTCAAGTAGTGAACCAAGTTGCTTAAGTGTCATGTGTTTATTTTGGAGAAGATAACTTGTTTGAAAGGTTTCCTGGAAAATCCTGCCTCAAGTAATTATGTAACGAACTTCAACATAAACAACAATCCTTATTCTAATACCTATAACTTGGTTGGATCCAATTTTTCTTGGAGTAATCAAGGAGTAGGACCTTTAAATTCACAAAACATGTAGCGTACACACTTGGTTTTTCATAGTAGGCCCAAATTTAAAAGCCAAACTCAAATGAGAAGCCTGGTACACTTGAAAGTTTATTGAAGGTGTATATAATAAAGAATGAATATGTCATTTAGAACCAATCAGAAATGATTTAAAGCTAAGTTTTATCACTTAGAAACATGGAAAACCAAGTAGGGCAGTTGGAAAATGCTTTAAACACAAGACCTCAAGGAACTCTACCAAGCAACACTGAGAATCCAAGGAGGGAGGGTAAAGAGCATTGCAAAGCCATTAATTTGAGAAGTGGAAAAACAGTTGTGAGTCCCCTTGATAAACCATACGTCCAAGAAGAAGAAAGAATCAAAGAAATAACTCAACCAAAGAAGGCATATGAAAAAATACTGTTGAGACATCATAGCTTGTGCAATAAATATTAGAAGAGAGGATAGAAAGGCCACAACCTTCTTTTCCTCCAAGACTCCAAAAGAAAAAGTAGGATGGACAGTTCAATAACTTTTTAGACATGGTGAAGCAGTTACACATCAATTATGTTAAATTTATGAAGGACATTTTGACTAAGAAGAGGATAGGATAATTTAAAACTATTGCATTGACTAATGAATGCAATGTGATACTGCAGAATAAGCTGTCACCTATGCTGAAAGACCTTGGAAGCTTTACTACACCCTGCTCAATTGGAAAGGCATACTATGGAAGATCATTATGTGATCTTGGGGAAAGTATAAATCTAATGCCAATTTTAATTTCCAAACAACTAGGAAATGGTGAAGCTATTACTCTATAGTTGGCAGATAGATCATATGCACACCTTGGAGGAAAAATTGAAGATATGTTAGTTCAGGTCAAAAAAATTATTTTTTTTAGTGGTATTCATTATATTGGATTATGAAGCTGACAGAGAGGTGTCAATTATAGTTGGAAGTCCTTTCTTGGCGATAGGAAGAACCCTCACTGATGTGCACAAAGAGGAGTTGACAATTAGGGTTAATGATCATCAAATAATTTTTAATGTATTCAATGCTATGAAATTCACTGATGATAATGTGGAAGAATGCTCAGCTATAAGAGTAATTGACTCCATCATGGTGAAAAAATTAAGAAAAAGTTGAGTTTATAGCTTCAACTTTTGATGATCTTGAGGATGATAGCAGTGACTTAGAAGATGATGAAGTGACTTGGCTAGAAACTAAACTACCATTTTTTTAGGACTAGAATAGAGTTTGAGTTATTAGAAGTATCTGAAAGAAAATTAGAACCCTTTTTACTATCTGTTGAGTCGCCACCGATTGTAGAACTAAAGCCTTTGCCATCTCACATGAAATATGCTTATCTTGGTGTGGAGAGCACTTTGCCTGTAATTATTTCCTCATCCTTAAGTATAAAAAATGAGCAGTTATTACTTAAGCTGTTAGGAAGGTACAAAAAGAGAATATGCTGAAAAATGGTAGACATAAAGGGAATCAATCATTCTATTTGCATGCATAAAATTTTGCTCGAAGAAAGTAAGAGTAGCTTAATTGAACATCAAAGAAGGTTAAATCCTATTATGAAAGAAGTGGTAAAGAAGGAAATATTAAGTGGTTAGATGCTGGAATTATATATCCCATTTTAGACAGTGCATGGATAAGTACATTGTAGTGTGTACCAAAGAAGAGAGGTATAATAGTTGTTGTTATTGTGAATAATGAACTTATACTAACTAGGACTTTCCCAGGTTGGAGAGTTTACGAGGAAAGATCACTTTCCATTACCATTCACTGATCAGGTGTTGGACAGACTAGTAGGAAATGAGTATTACTGCTTCTTAGATGGTTACTCAAGCTATAATCATATTGCTATAGCACGTGAAGATCATGAGAAGACAACATTCACATGTCAACATGCCACTTTTACTTTTAGAAGAGTGCCTTTTGGATTATGTAATGCACGAATATTTTTTCAGTGGTGCATGATGACCATTTTCATGGATATGGTAGAGCAAACCTTGGAGGTATTCATGGATGACTTCTATGTTTTTGGAGAATCTTACACAACATGCTTGACAAGCTTGAAAAGATTACTTGAAAGAACTGAAGAGTCAAATCTGGAACTGAATTGGGAAAATGTCATTTCATGGTTTAAGAAGGTATTCTCTTAGGCCACATAGTTTCAATGAAAGGAATTGAGGTAGACAAGGCTAAGATATAAGTCATTCAGAAGCTGCCTACTCCTACATCTGTAAAAGAAATCAGAAACTTTTTAGGACATGCTGGATTTTACAAAAGATTCATTAGAAACTTCTTAAGGATTTTCAAACCTTATGCATGCTTCTTGAGCATAACAAACCCTTTGAGTTCAGTGATGATTCTAAACAAGCTATTCTAGAGCTTAAGAAAGCATTAATACCAGCACCTACTATAGTAGCTCCAAACTGGGAATTACCATTTGAATTGATGTGTGATGCTAGTTATAACGTTGTTGGGGTTATCCTTGGCAAAGGAAAGGCAAGGTATTTCAGTCTATATATTATGCCAGTAAAACACTCACTGATGTTCAACTCAGTTTCACCACAACAAAAAATGAGTTATTGTCTGTTGTTTTTAGATTTGACAAGTTTAGAGTGTACTTGACTAGGAAATTTTAAACCATCTATATAGATCACCTAGCATCAAACACAGTCTTTAAGAAAGATGAAAATCCTAGGCAAACTAGATGGATTCTTTAGTTGCAAGAATTTGATCTTGAAATTAAAGACAAAAAAAGGCACAGAAAATCAAGTAACTGATCATTTGTCAAGGCCTGAATCAAGGAATGATGTTAAAGTAGAACATGCTATCATAAATTGTTTCCCAGATGAGCAGTTATTGGCAATAAATCAAATGGATGCACGCACCCTGGTATGCTGACATAGTCAATTATCTAGCAAGTGGAGTGTTA
Source organism: Datisca glomerata (assembly GCA_003255025.1). Lineage (NCBI taxonomy): Eukaryota > Viridiplantae > Streptophyta > Magnoliopsida > Cucurbitales > Datiscaceae > Datisca > Datisca glomerata. Next base: position 5,366 of record QANY01004164.1, on the reverse strand, counting down.
TCTATAAAGTTGAACTCACAATAGTTGAGGAAGTTCTTTCAACAGGTAAAAAGCTATTACTGGGATTATCCACACCTGTACAAGAAATGTTCAGATCAAATATTTAAGAGATGTGTGCTAAAAGAGAAGATGCAAAATATTCTGCAGAAGTATCATCCTTCACCTTATGGAGGACATTTTGGAGGATTAAGAACAATTGCTAAAGTCTTGCCATAAGGATATTACTAGTCCTCAATTTCTAAAGATGCTCATGACTTGGATAAATGCCGTGATAAACGTCAAAGGGTAGGAAATATCTCAGTAAAGTAGGAAATGCCCCTGAACAACATTCTAGAGGTTGAACTGTTTAATATATGGAGAATAGACTTTATGAGACAAGTCCTACCATCCTTTAGTTAATTGTACATCTTGGTTGTAGTGGATTATGTATCCAAGTGGTTGGAGGCTTCAGCTTTACCAACCAATGATTTTAAGGTGGTAGTAAGATCCTTAAAAAAGAATATTTTCACAAGATTTACCACACCAAAAGCCATTATTAATGGTGAATGTACCCACTTCTGTAATAAACTCTTTGAGGGGTTCCTGAAAAAATATGGGGTAAAGCATAAGGTTGCTAGAGTTTGTCATGCTCAGTGGGTAGGTTAAATTTTCAAACAGGAAGATTAAAAGAATTCTAGAGAAAGTAGTAAATCCTAACATAAATGATTGGTCAAAAAGATTAAAAGAGCTCTATGATGCATTGTAGGTGTGTATAACAACCTTTAAGACACCATTTGGCATGTCTCCCTTGGAAAAGCCTGTCACCTACCTTTAGAGCTACAACATAGAGCTTTCGGGGCAGTGAAGAAACTGAATTTAGATCTTTAGGCAACTGGTGAAAATAGAGCACTGCAACTACATGAGCTAAATGAATTGAAGGTTTTTTTTTCATGAAAATGCAAGACTGTACAAGGAGAAACCAAAGATATCGCATGATAAGAGGTTTTTGTCCAGAGAGCTTATTCTATGAAATCAGGTGTTGTTATTCAACTCCAGGTTGAAGTTATTCCCAGGAAAATTGAAATCTCTTTGGTCAGGACCCTTGAAGCTGCTCAAAGTATACCTTTATGGAGTTGTGGAACTCATAGATGAGAAAAAAAGAAAGTATCTTAAAGTGAATGGAGAAAGGATAAAAGCAATATTAAGAGAATAATGTAGACAGAATGAAGACCTCAACTTCACTTCAAGACATATGGAACAGCTTAAAGTTCAGTTGAAGACTCTAAAACACACTTTTTGGGAGGCAACCCAAGCTATTTCTAATTTAGTTTTGAATTTTGTTCTCTTTCTTATTCTTTTAGTATGTTCTTCTAGTTAGGGTTAGGATTTGTGTTTTATGTATTTTAGTAAAATACTTCTAAATTCCTAGTATGAATTTTCTTCTCTAAATATTAATATCCTTTTTGTTGGGTAATTGCAAGTTTAGTAGAAAACAAAGTCTAAATTGAAGACAACCTATGTGGAATGATTTTGTTCAGTGGAGGTTGTTGCAGGCCTATGTAAATCAAATGCTATAGCAACAAGAAGTTCAAATTAGTCAAAATATCTTAGTGTGACACGCACACGTTGAAAATTTGTTTTCAAATCCAAAATTTTGCCCAGACCATGCCAATCAATTAGCATGTGGCGCTATGGGGCAACTGCTTGCTTGCTTTAAATGAAGCGCCATAGGATGAAACCGTATCAGCATCCAATATTTTTTTTTGAAATCCTTAAAAAGACTTTTGTCTTCTTCCTCTCAAGCTCTCTAACTTTCAAGATTAATTACTAAACCGATGTTCGACTAAAAAAATTCTTTTTATTTCAGTCATGAGGAAGAAGAATCAAGCCAGAAAGTTTGTCGCTATTGAGAAGTTCTTGAATGAAGAAGCAGACAAAAAGTATGAAGATGAGATAAGGGTCAAGAAATTTCTTGAAGAAAAAGGGTTTCTTATCAAAGATATTTTGACCATGGGCTACCAAAGGACATACAACCATTATCACACAGAGAAGATGAAGGAAATTTTGTTCTCATCTTGAAAATGAAGAGGTGCCTTTGGTAATAGAATTTAATGCTAACCTATTAGAGTATGAATAAATCACTATAACTATTAGAGGTATTTATGTTCCATTTTCTCTGGAAGCTAGAAATGCACATTTTACCTTAAGAAAATCTTGAGGATGAATTTTCTGCTGTAGCTAAGAGCATTTGTGAGGCTTAGTTGAATTACATTTTACATGAGGTAACCATATTAGAAATAAAATAAGATACAGTCTCCGCCAAAGGAATCAAAACTTGTTTGAGGTCAGATTTTAAGCTATGGCTAAGGTTTGGTATCATTTCATTCATACTAAAAATCATGCCAACAACTCATATACAAACTATAACCAAGGAAAGATTGATTTTATTGCATGCTTTGTTGATTGGGAAATCTATTAATGTAGGCAAAATTATTTCTATGGAGATCAGTACATGTGCTGGTAAGAAAAATGGGTGTTTATTTTTCCCTGTTTAATAATTGGAGTGTGTTTCATGGATGGACTTCCGTGTATTAGTGATGAGGAAAAGCTGATAAATAGAGGTGTTATAACCCTAAGGGCTATAACATGCTTTACTGTTGAAAATGGAAAAGAACCCAGTAACACTCCTTCTGCTCAACAATCCTCCTTATATGGGCAGTCTCCTAACCCAAGGTAATTGGGCAAACATGACCTCAAGGAAGCTCTTGCCGTGATTTCAGAAAAACCTTGCCCATCAAGAAGGCCTCCATAAGCAAATGTTTTCACTACTATAGCAATTGGAGTAGCAGCAACAATCTGATTGGGATATACTTAGTCTAGAGACTATTCTTGGAAGAAAACATTTCAGAAGAACTTTACAAAGCATGTATGGTCTTTGCTTGCCTTTCCAGAGGCTATTATTCAACCTTGGAAAGCTGAGGAAAGAAGGGCTGAAGGTGTGCTGGATGAAGAAGAACATGTTGAAGAAGAGGAGGGATTATCAAAGGAGGGAGAGTTCAAATTGAAGAAGAAGAGGATTTGTTTGATGAAGCAATGGAAGAGGAGGACATTGACGAAGAAGAGTCTAGTTAGGAAGAGGAGATTGAGCAGGAGGAAGTCGAAAAAGAAAAATTGGAGGATGATGAGAATGAATAAGAAGAATTGGAGGAAGAAAAAGAGCAAATGGATGATGAAGAAGAAAAAAAGTTATGAGGAAGAAGAAGCACCACCACCACCACCACCAAAACAAACACAAAAGGTAAAGGGAAAAGGAAGAAAAATATGAAAGTGAAGAGGAAGCACCAAAAGCAAAAAGCATTAAGCCCAAGGACAAGTCATCCACCAAGAAAAATGAGAGCAAGAAAGTTTATCCCAACATAAGCATTAAGCAGAAGTAAAAGACAACTGAAAGGGAGAAGTCATTTACTAAGTAGATTCAAGAGGAAATCCAGACAGTTTAGAGGTGTCTATTAGACCTCCAGGCATCTTCAAAAGGCAGAGGATGCCGAGGAGTGCATCCAAACCTTAAAATCTAATAGATAGTTGCAGCTTGCTGCAGCACATCAGGGAAGCTATTTCTCTGAACCTTTTTTTGCTCTTTTAATTTTCTACTGGGATCTGTTATTTGGATATTTATAATGGTTGTTTTGTATTTTTTGGTGCTAGAAATTTTAATTCTCTTGCTGTTTAAATTACTTTTGGTTTAATCTGTGTGCAGGTGGGACACTACACATCTTTATGTTTGGGGTGGGGGGGGCTATGCCGTTTTTATTTAATGTTGGTTTGTTTCAATGCTTTAGTTAGGGTTATTTTTTATGTAATGATTCTAGTTTTTAAGTAGCAAGTCTTTGGTGTCAGGAAGCCAAATGATGATTCCGTTTAAATAATAAAACATAGAAGAAAATTTTATAAAGATAATAAGATTTTAATGGTGTTTTCCCTTTCATAATGGAAATCCATTATGAGTCTTTTTTCCCCAAAACCTTTGCACCTAGAGCTTTGGTTAGTTACTCTTAAAACTTTAACTAGATTTAAACTTTAGGAAGGCTTAATGTTTAGACCTACCTTTAAAATCTTTGAGAAAAATGTTATGAAATTAGTCTACAAGAGAGATAAATGCTCAAGTTTGGGCGAGGGTACTCATGTTGTATTAGTGTTGAACTTGAAATGTAACTGCTGCTGCTATTGATATGAAGAAAAAAAAAGTTAAACTAGAGTTAGAATGGCTCCTATACTTTACGTTGCTGAGTAACTAGGTGTATTCATCACCAATGTTGGTATTCATATAAAAAGGCGACTAGAAGCATGACTCTACTATAGCAAAGAAAAATTATAGTGTTAGAGCAGCGTTGCTTGTGACCTTGTTGAGTAACCGGGTGTCTTCATCACCAATGTTGGCATTCACTTTAAGAAATTAGAGTTATCTACTAACTTCCAAGCTTAATTAATCAAGAATTTAAGAGTTGTTTGCTTTGTTTTAAGTTTTATTCTATTATTTTTTGCTTATAGTTTTGGGTTATTTACGTAAATATACCATTTCTGTTTTTTCTTAGAATTTTTATACCTCTTTCCAAAAACTAAGAATTTTATACCCATGGCCCACCTTATCAACATTAAGTATGACAACTCTCTCTTTCCTAATCATTTCCTTTCCCTTTCTCATTTAAAGATCAAATCAACCATGGTCCACAACTTCTTCTTCAAAAAAATGTCTTCTTCTTCTTCTTCGTTTCTTCTTCTTCAACAAAATTGTCTTATTCTTCTTCTTCATCTCTTCTTCTTCTTCTTCGTCTCTTATTCTTCTTCTTCAACAAAATTGTCTTATTCTTCTTCTTCATCTCTTCTTCTTCTTCTTCGTCTCTTGTTCTTCTTCTTCTTCATCTCTTCTTCTTCTTCTTCGTCTCTTATTCTTCTTCTTCGTCTCTTATTCTTCTTCTTCGTCTCTTATTCTTCTTCATCATCATCATCTTCTTCTTCATCATCATCATCTTCTTCATCATCATCATCTTCTTCTTCTTCTTCTCTTCTTCTTCTTCTCTTCTTCTTCTTCTCTTCTTCTTCTCCTCTTCTTCTTCTCTTCTTCTTCTTCTCCTCTTCTTCTTCTCCTCTTCTTCTTCTTCTCCTTCTTCTCCTCTTCTTCTTCTTCTCCTCTTCTTCTTCTTCTCCTCTTCTTCTTCTTCTCCTCTTCTTCTTCATCTTCTCTTCTTCTTCTTCTTCTCTTCTTCTTCTTCTCCTCTTCTTCTTCTTCTCCTCTTCTTCTTCTTCTTCTCCTCTTCTTCTTCTTCTTCTCTTCTTCTTCTTCTTCTTCTCTTCTTCTTCTTCTTCTTCCACTTCTTCTTCTTCTTCCT
>QANY01004162.1:0-29024 GCA_003255025.1 Datisca glomerata | reverse complement strand
CTCTCTCTCTCACTCTCCCTCGTTCTCTCTATCTCTCTCTCCCACTCTCTATCTCTCTCTCTCTCACACTCACTATGTCTCTCTCCCTCTCCCTTTCTTTCTCCTTCTCCCTCCCTCTCTCTCCCCCTCTCGCCATGTCTCTTCCCTCTCTTTATTTCTCTCTCTCGCTCTCTCTCTTTCTCTCCCTCTTCCTCCCTCTTTTTCTACTTCTCTCTCTCCCTCTATCCCTCTCTCCCTCTCTCTCTCTCACTCTCTCACTCTCTCCCTCTCCCTCTCTCACTCTCTCCCTATCTCACTCTCTTTCTCCCACTCCCTCCCTCCCTCACTCACTCTCTCTCTTTCTTTCTCTCCCACACTCTCTCTCATTCTCTCCCCCTCTCTCTCTCTCGCCCCCTCCCCCCTCTCTCTCTCACAATCTCTCTCACTCTCTCTGTCTCCCCCACGCTCTCTCTTTCCCTCTTTCTCTCTTGCTCTCTCACTATCTTTTCCCCTCTCTTTCTCCCTTTCTCTCCCTCTCTCCCTTTCCCTCCCTCTCTCTCTCTTTCTCTATCTCTCCCTCTCCCTTTCTCTCTCATTCTTTTTCTCTCTCTCATTCTCCTTCTCTTTCTCACACAAACTCTCACCTTATCTTCATCTCTATCTCTCACTCCGTCCCTCTCTCTCTATCCCTCTTTCTCTCTTTCTCTCCCACACTCTCTCTTATTCTCTTCCTCTCTCTCTCCCCATCCCCCTCTCTCACTCTTTCCGTCTCTCCCACGCTCTCACTCTCCCTCTCTCTCCCTCTCGCTCCCACTCTCTCTCTTGCTCTCTCTATATCTTCCCCTCTCTCTCTTTCTCTCCCTCTCTCCCTTTCCCTCCCTTTCTCTCTTTCTCTTTCTCTTTCTCTCTCTCTCCCTGTCTCTCTCTCTCTCGACCTCTCCCTCTCTCATCTTCTCCCTGTCTCTCTTTCTCTCTCTCTGTCCCTATTTTATTCTCTTTCTCCCTCTACTGTCTCTCTATCTCTCTCACTCTCTATCTATCCCCCTCTCTCCCTCGCTCTCTTTCTCCCCCTCTTTCGCTCTCATTCTCTCCCGCTCTCTCTCCCCCTCCCCCCACACACTCTCTCACTCTCTTTCTCCTTCTCTCTCTCTCTCCCTCTCTCCCTCACACACTCTCTCTTACTCATTCACTCTCTTCCTCTCTCTCACTCATTTACTCTCTCCGTTTCTCCCATGCTCTATCTCTCCCTCTCTCTCACTTCTGCTCTCTCTCGCTTCTGCTCTCTCTCACTTCCGCTCTCTCTTGCTCTCTCACTATCACTCCCCCCTCCATCTCTCACTTTCTCTCCCTCTCCCACTCTCCCTCCCTCTCTTTCTCTTTCTCTTTCTCTTTCTCTCTCTCTCATTCTCTTTCTCTCTGTCCCTGTCTCGCTCCCTCTCTCTCGACCTCTCCCTGTCTCACCTTCTCTCCGTCTCTCTTTCTCACTCTCTTTGTCCCTGTTTTGTTATCTTTCTCCCTCTACTGTTTCTCTCTATCTCTCCCACACTCTATCTATCCCCCTTTCTCCCTCACTCTCTTTCTCCCTCTCTTTCGCTCTCATTCTCTCCCGCTCTCTCTCCCCCTCCCCCCTTACACTCTCTCACTTCTTTCTCTTCCTCTCGTTTTCTCTCCCTCTCCCTCTCTCTCCCCCTCTCTCACACTCTCTCTCACTCTTTCTGTCTCTCCCTCCCTCTTTCTCTCCCTCTCTCTCTCACTCCCGCTCTCTCTGTTGCTCTCTCACTATCTCTTCCCCCCTCTCTCTTTTCCTCTCTCCCTCTCCCTTTCTCTCATTCTCTCTCTCTCCCTGTCTCGCTCTCTTTCTCTTTCACTCTCTCTCATTCTCTTTCTCTCTCTCCCACTCCCTCCCTCACTCTCTCTTTCTCTTTCTCTCTCTCATTGTCTCCCTAACTCTCTCCCTCTCTCCCTCTCTCTCTATCTCTCTCTCCCCCCTCTCCCTCTCTCTATCTCTATCTCCCCTTCCCTCTCTCTCTCATTCTCTCTCTCCCTCAATCCCTCTCTCCTTGTCTCTTTCTCTCCCTCTCTCTCACTCTCTTCTCCTCTCCCTCTCCCTCTCTGTCTCACCCTCTCCACTTCTCTCACTCTCTCTCCCACTACCTACCTCTCTCGCTCTCTCTCTGTCTCTTTTTTAGTCTGTGACTCTCTCTCATTCTCTCCCTCTCTCTCCCTCTCTACCTCTGTCTCCCTTCCTCTTACTCTCTCCCTCTTTCCCTCTTTCTCTCTTTGCCACTCTCTTTCACACCTTCTCTCGCCCTCTCTCCCTCTATCGCTTAGTCTCTCTCCCAATCTCTCTCCCTCTCACTCTCTCTCCCTATATCGCTCTCTCTCCCTCTACCTCTCTCTCTCACTCTCTCTCTCCCTCTCTCTCACTCTCTCTCCCTATCTCCCTCTATCTACCTCTCACCCTCCCAATCTCTCTCCCCTTATCTCTCTCTCTCCCCTTATCTCTCTCTCTCCCCTTCTCTACCTCACTCTTTCTCTTTCCCTCTCCCTCTCTCTCTTACTCTCCAACCCTATCTCGCACTCTCCCACTCCCTCCTTCCCTCCCCCTCCCCCTATCTCTTTCCCTTTTTCTTCCTCTCCCTCCCTCTCTCTCTTTCTCTTTCCCTTTCTCTCCCCCTCCCTCTCTCTCACTCTCTCCCACTCCCTCCCTCCCCCCCTCTCTCTATCTTTCTCTCCCACACTCTCCCTCTCTCTCTCGCTTCCGCTTTCTCTCTTGCTCTCTCACTATCTCCCCCTTCCCTCTCTCTCTTTCTCTCCCTCTCTCCCTTTCCCTCCCTCTCTCTCTTTCTCTTTCTCTTTCACTCTCTCTCATTCTCGTTCTCTCTCTCCCTGTCTCGCTCTCTCTTGAGCTCTCCTTGTCTCACCTTCTCTCTATCTCTCTTTGTCTCTCTCTCTCTGTCCCTGTTTTGTTCACTTTCTCCTTCTACTGTCTCTCTCTATCTCTCACACTCTCTATCTATCCCCCTATCTCCCTCGCTCTCTTTCTCCTCCTTTTTCGCTCTCATTCTCTCCCGCTCTCTCTCCCCCTTCCCCTCACACTCTCTCACTCTCTTTCTCCTTCTCTCTCTCTCCCTCTCTCCCTCACACTCTCTCCCTCACTCATTCACTCTCTCCCTCTCTCACTCTTTCTCAGTCTCCCTCACTATCACCCTCTCTCCCCTTCTCTCTCTCTGATTCTCTCCCTCTCTCCCCCTCTCTCCCACTCTCTCTGATTCTCTCCCTCACTCTCTCTCGCACTCACTCACTCTCTCCCTATCTCACTCTCTCTCGCTCTCCCTCACTATCACCCTCTCTCCCTCTCCCTCTCTCTCTCCCCCTCTCTCTCTCCCCCTCTCTCTCACACTCTCTCTCACTTTTTCCGTCCTCCCTCCCTCTCTCTCTCCCTCTATCCCTCTCTCACTCCCGCACTCTTTCTTTCACTCTCACTATCTCTTCCCCCTCTCCCTCTCCCTTTCCCTCTCTCCCTCTCCCTCTCTCTCTCTCTCACTCTGTCTCCCTATCTCAATCTCTCTCTCTCTCTCTCTCTCCCGCTCCCTCCCTCTCTCTCTTTCTCTCTCTCTCATTCTCTCCCTATCTCTCTCCCTATCTGCCTCTCTCTCCCTCTCTCTATCTCTCACTCTCCCCCTCTCCCTCTCTCTCTCTTTCTCTATCTCCCCTTCTCTCTCTCCCCCTCTCTCTGTCTCTATCTCCCCTTCTCTCTCTCCCTCTATCCCTCTCTCCCTGTCTCTTTCTCTCACTCTCTCTTATTCACTCTCTTCTCCTATCCCTCTCCCTCTCCCTCTCTCTCTCTCATTCCCTTCCTCTCTCCCACTCTACCTCTCTCTCCCTTCCCCTCACTCTCTCCCTCTCTCCCTCTCACTCTTTTTGTCACTCTCTTCCACACCTTCTCTCGCTCTCTCTCTCTCCCAATCTCTCTCCCTCTTTGTCCCTCTCTCTCTCACTCTCTCTTCCTATATCGCTCTCTCCCTCTACCTCTCTCTCTCACACTCTCTCTTTCCCTCTCTCTCACTCTCCCCCTATCTCCCTCTCTCTCCCTCTCACTCTCCCAATCTCTCTCTCTCTCTGTCTCTCTCTCCCCTTATCTCTCTCTCTCTCTCTCCCCTTCTCTCCCTCACTCTTTCTCTTTCCCTCTCCCTCTCTCTCTTATTCTCCATCCCTATCTTGCACTCTCCCACTCCCGCCCTCCCTCCTCCTCCCCCCTCTCTCTCTCTTTCTCTTTCTCTCCCTCTCCCTCCTTCTCTCTCTTTCTCTTTCCCTTTCTCTCCCTGTCTCTCTCTCACTCTCTCCCTCTCTCCCTCTCCCTCTCTGGCTCTCTCCCACTCCCTCCCACTCCCTCCCTCCCTCTCTCTCTCTCTCTTTCTTTCTTTCCCACACTCTCTCTCATTCTCTCCCTCTCTCTCTCCCCCTCCCCCCTCTCTCTCACTCTCTCTCTCACTCTCTCTGTCTCTCCCACGCTCTATCTCTCCCACTCTCTCTCTCGCTTCCGCTCTCTCTCACTTCCGCTCTTTCTCTTACTCTTTCACTATCTCTCCCCCCTCCCTCTCTCTTTCTCTCCCTCTCTCCCTTTCCCTCCCTCTCTCTCTCTTTTTCTCTTTCTCTTTCTCTTTCTCTCTCTCATTCTCTTTCGCTCTCTCTTTCTCTTTCTCTCCCTCTCCCTCCCTCTCTCTCTTTCTCTTTCCCTCTCTCTCCATGTCCCTGTCACTCTCTCACTCTCTCCTTCTCCCTCTCTCTCGCTCTCTCCCACTCCCTCCCACTCCCTCTCTCCCTCTCTCTCCCTCTCTCTCTCTTTCTTTCTCTCCCACACTCTCTCCCATTCTCTCCCTTTCTCTCTCGCCCTCCCCCTCTCTCTCACTCTCTCCGTCTCTCCCACGCTCTATCTCTCCCTTTCTCTCTCGCCCTCCCCCCTCTCTCTCACTCTCTCTCTCACTCTCTCCGTCTCTCCCATGCTCTATCTCTCCCTCTCTCTCTATCGCTTCTGCTCTCTCTCGCTTTCGCTCTCTCTCACTTCCGATCTCTCTTACTCTCTCACTATCTCTCCCCCCTCCCTCTCTCTTTCTCTCCCTCTCTCCCTTTCCCTCCCTCTCTCTCTCTCTTTCTCTTTCTCTTTCTCTTTCTCCCTCTCTCATTCTCTTTCTCTCTCTCCCTGTCTCGCTCTGTCTCTCTCGATCTCTCCCCGTCTCACCTTCTCTCTGTCTCTCTTTCTCTCTCTGTCCCTGTTTTGTTCTCTTTCTCCCTTTACTGTCTCTCTTTATCTCTCTCACTCTCTATCTATCCCCCTCTCTCCCTCGCTCTCTTTCTCTTTCTCCCCCTCTTTCGCTCTCATTCTCTCCCGCTCTCTCGCTCTCCCCCTCCCCCCTCACACACTTTCTCACTCTCTTTCTCCTTTTCTCTCTCTCTCCCTCTCTCCCACACACTCTCTCTCCCTCTCTCCCACTCACTCTCTCTCTCACTCATTCACTCTCTCCCTCTCTCACTCTTTCTCCCTCTCCCTCACTATCACCCTCTCTCCCCTTCTCTCTCTCTGATTCTCTCCCTCTCTCCCTCTCTCTGATTCTCTCCCTCACTCTCTCTCTCTCACTCACTCACTCTCTCCCTATCTCACTCTCTCTCCCTCTCCCTCACTATCACCCTCACTCCCTCTCTCTCTTGCTCTCTCCCTCTCTCTTTCCCCTTCTCTCTATCTGATTATCTCCCTCTCCCTCTCTCTTTCCCTCTCCCTCCCTCTCTCTTTCCCTCTCCCTCCCTCTCTCTCTCCCTCTCTCCCACACACACACACATTCTCTCTCTCTTACTTTCTCTCCCAATCTCTCTCTCCCCTTCCCTCTCTCTCATTCTCTTTATCTCTCTCTCACTCTCCCTCTCCCTCTCCCCCTCTCTCCCTCTCTGCCTTTCCCGCTCTCTCCCACGCCCTCCCTCCCTCTTTCTCTCACTCTCTTTCTCCTTCTCTCTTTTTATCCCCCCTCTCTCACTCTCTCTCCCTCACTCTCTCTCTCTCTCTCTCTCTTTCACTCTTTTTTCCAATCTCGCCCGCTCTCACCCCTCTCTCTCTATCTGTACCTCACTCTCTCTCTCTCTCTCTCTTTCTCCTCCTCTCTCCCTCGTTCTCACTCTCTCTATCGCTCTCTCTCCCTCTCTCTCTATCTCGCTCCCCCTCTCTCCCTCACTCTCACCCCTATCTCTCTCACTCATTCTCTCCCCCTCCCTCTCTCTCTAATTCCCCCATGCTCCCTCTCTCACTCTCTCTCCTTATCTCGCTCTCTCACTCGTTCACTCTCTCTCTCCTTCTCTTTCTCTCTCTCCGTCTCTCTCTCCTTCTCTCTCTGTCACCCTCCCTCTTACTCTCTCTGTCTCTCCCTCTCTCCCTCACCCTCTCTCTCATTTACTCACTCTCTCTCACCCTCCCTCCCTCTCTCTCCCTCTCCCTCCCCATTCTCTCTCTCTCTCATTCTCTCTCCCTCTATCCCTCTATCCCTCTCTCTCCCTTCCTCTCACTCTCTCCCTCTCGCCCACTCTCTCTCTCTCTCTTTGTCACTCTCTTTCACTCCCTCGCTCCCTCTCTCACTCCCTCTCTCTCACTCTCTCTCCCAATCTCTCTCCCTATCCCTCTCTCTCACTCTCTCTGCATATCTCGCTCTCTCTCTCCCTCTATACCTCTCTCTCCCTCTATACCTCTCTCTCCCTCTATACCTCTCTCTCCCTATCTCCCTCTCTCTCTGTCTCTCTCTCCAAATCTCTCTCCCTGTCCTTCTCTCTCTTTCTCTCGCTCCTCTTCTCTCACTCTCACTCTCCTCTTCTCTCCCTCCCTTCCTCACTCACTCTCTTTCCCTCTCCCTCTCTCTCTCTTACTCTATCCCTATCTCTCTCTCTCTCGCACTCCCTCCCTCCCTCCCTCGCTCTCTCTCTCTTTCTTTCCCTCTCCCTCTCGCACCCTCTCTCTCTTTCTCTCACCCACTCTCTCCCTCTCTATCTCTCCCTCTCTCACTCCCACTCTCCCTATCTCACTCTCTCTCCCACTCCCTCCCTCTCTCTCTTTCACTCTCTCCCTATCTCACACTCTCTCCCTCTCCCTCCCACTCCCTCTCTCTTTCTCTTTCCCTATCTCCCCTTCTCTCTCTCTTTCTCTCTCATTCTCTCTTTCCCTCTATCCCTCTCTCCCTGTCCCTTTCTCTCGCTCTCTCTCTCTCACTTTCTCCCTTTCTCCCTCTTCCTCTCTCTCTCTCCCTAACTCGCTCAATCTCTCCCACTCCCTCCCTCTCTCGCTCTCTCTCTCTCTCTCTCTTTCTCTCCCTCTCTACTTCTCTCTCCCTTCCTCTGACTCTCTCCCTCTCTCTCTCTTTGTCACTCTCTTTCACTCCCCCTCTCTCTCTCTCCCCCATCTCTCTAACTCTCTCTGCCAATCTCTCTCTCCCCCTCTCTCTCACCCTCTCTCCCTATCTCGCTCTTTCTCTCCCCCCCTCTCTCTATCCCCCTCTCTCTCTCATTCTCTCCACATCTTTCTCCCCCTCTCCCACTCTCTTTGTCTCTCTCTCTCTCCCACTCCCTCTCTCTTTCTTTCTCTCTCCCCCCTTCTCTCTCTCTCTCATTCTCTCTCCCTCTATCTGTTTCTCCCTGTCTCTTTCTCTCGCTCTGTCTCTCTCACTCTCTCCCTCTTTCCCTTTCCCTCTCTCTCTCTCACTCTCTCGCCTTATCTCACTCTCTCTAACTATCTCGCTCTCTCACTCTGTCTCACTCTCTCTCCTTCTCTTTCTCTCTATCCCTATTTCTCTCACCCTCTTACATTCTTCTTTTTCCCCCACTCCCTCTCTGTCACCCTCCCTCTTACTCTCTCTCCCTTTCTCTCTCACTCTCTCTCCCTCTGAGTTTCTCACTCTCTCCCTATCTCACTCTCTCTCCCTCTCCCTCACTAGCACTCTCTCTTCCTCTCTCCCTCTTGCTCTCCTCTCTCTCACTTACTCATGCCCTCTTCCAAACTTGCTTTCTCTCTCCCTCACCCTCCCTCCCTTCCCCTTTCTCTCTCTCCGCTTCTCTGTCCTTCTCTTCCTCTCTCCCTCTCTCTTTCTCTCTCTTTCTCGATTTCTCACCCTCTCCCTCTCTCCCACTCCCTCTCTCCCACTCCCTCTCTCTAACTCACTCTCTCTCCCTACCTCGCTCTCTCTCCCTTTCCCTCGTACTCCCTCACTCTTTCTCTTTCTCTATCACTCCTTATATCTCACTCTCTCTCCCACTCCCTCCCCTCTCTCTCACTCTCTCCCTATCTCTCTTACTCCCTCTCCCTCCCACTCCCTATCTCTTTCTCTTTCTCTCGCTACCCTTCTCTCTCTCTCTCCCTCTATCCCTCTCTCCCTATCTCTTTCTCTTGCTCTCTCTCTCTCTCACTCTCTCTCCCTATCTCGCTCTTTCTCACCCCCTTTCTCTCTCACATTCTCTCCATATCTCTCTCCCTCTCTGCCTCTCTCTCCCTCTCTCTCTTCCTCTCCCACTCTCTCTGTCTCTCTCTCCCCCTCTCCCTCTCTCTCTCTCTTTCTCTCTCTCCCCTTCCCTCACTCTCATTCTCTCACTCCCTCTATCCCTTTACCCCTGTCTCTTTCTCTCTATCTCTCTCTCTCTCACTCTCTCCCTCTCTCCCTCTCCCTCTCTCTTTCACTCTCTTTCCCTATCTCGCTCCCTCTCTCCCACTCCCTCTCTCACCCTCTCTCTCTTTGTCTCTTTCTCTGTCCCCCACTCTCTCTTATTCTCTCCCCCTCTCTCCCTCTTTACCTCTCTCTCCCTTCCTCTCATTCTCTCCCTCTTGCCCTCTCTCCTCCCTCTCTCTCTTTGTCACTCTCTTTCACTCCCTCTCTCCCTCTCTCTCCCCCTCTCTCTCTCACTCTCTCTCTCAATCTCTCTCTCTGTCCCTCTCTCTCACCCTCTCTCCCTATCTCGTCCTCTCTCTACATCTACCTCTCTCTTTCACCCTATCTCCCTCTTTCTAGCTTTCTCTCTCCCAATCTCTCTCTCTCCTTCTCTCTCTTTCTCTCTCCCCTTCTTTTTCTCTCACTCTCATCTTCTCTCCCTCTCTCCCTCACTCTCTCTCTCTTCCAATCTCCCTCTCTCTTACTCTCTATCCCTACCTCTCTCTCTCCCACTCCCTCCCTCCCTCCCCCGCTCTCTCTCTCTCTTTCTTTCCCTCTCACTCTCTCTCTCTTTCTTTCCCTCTCACTTACTCATTCTCTCTCCCTATCTTGTTCTCTCTCCCTCTCCCTCCCTCCCTCTCTCTCCCCTTCTCTATCCCTCTCTCCCTCTCTCTCTTGCTCTCTCACTCTCTCCCTCTCTCCCACTCCATCTCTCTTTCTCATTCTCTCTCCCCCTCTCTCATTATCGCTCTCACCCCCTCTCTATCGTTCGCTCTTTCTGTTTCCTTTTCTCTCTCCCTCCCTCTCTCCCTCTCCCTCCCACTCTCTCCCTCGCTTCCTCTCTCTCCCTCTCCCTCTCTTTCTCACTCTCTCTCCCTATCCCCCTCTCTCTACCTCTCCATCCCCCTCTCTCTCTTTCTCTCTCCCCACTTCTCTCTATCTCTCTCCCTCTCATTCTCTCCCTCTCACTCTTAGTCTCTCAATCTCTTCCTCTCTCTTTCTCTCTCTAACTCTGTCCCTCTCTCCCTGTCTCCCTCTCTCTCTTACTCTCTCTCCCTATCTCGCTCTCTCTCTCTCCCCCACTCCGTTTCTCTCTCTCTTTCTCTTTCTCTCTCCCATTCTCTCTCTCTTATTCTCTCCATCTCTCCCTCGCTCTCCCTCGTCCTCCCTCTTTCTCTCTCTCTCCCTCACTCTCTCTCCCTCTCCCTCCCTTCTTCTCTCTCTCTCCCTCCATTCCTCTCTCTCTCTCTCTTACACTCTTACCATATCTTGCTCTCTATCTCCCTCTCTCTCCCTCACTCTCTCTCCCTTTCTCTCTCTCTCACTTAATCATTCTCTCTCCCTATCTTTCTCTCTCTCTCCCTCTCCCTCCCTCCCTCTCTCTCTCCCCTACTCTGTCCCTCTATCCCTCTCTCTTTCTCTCTCTCTCTCACTCTCTCCCTCTCCCACTCCCTCTCTCTAACGCACTCTCTCTCCCTACCTCACTCTCTCTTCTCTCTCTCCCACTCCCTCACTCTTTCTCTTTCTCTCTCCCCTTCTCTCTCTCTCATTCTCTCCCCCTCTATCCCTCTCTCGCTGTCTCTTTCTCTCACTCTCTCTCTCTCACTTTCTCCCTCTCTCCCTCTCCCTCTCTCTCCCTCACTCTCTCTCTATCTCGCTCAATCTCTCCCACTCCCTCCCTCTCTCTCTCCCCCTCTCTCTAACTCACTCTCCCAATCTCTCTCTCTTTCTCCCACTCTCTCTCACTCTCTCTCCCTATCTCGCTCTTTCTCTCCCGCTCTCTCTCACTTTCTCCCTCTCTCCCTCTCCCTCTCTCTCACTCTCTCTCTATCTCGCTCAATCTCTCCCTCTCCCTCTCTTACTCTATATCCCTATCTCTTTCTCTCTCCCACTCCTTCCGTCCCCCTACTCTTTCTCTCTTTCTCTTTCTCTCCCTCTCTCTTTCTCTCTCCCTCTCTCTCCCACTTTCCCTCTCTCCGTCTCCCTCTCTCTCTCTCACATTCTCTCCCTATCTCACACACGCACTCTCTCTCTCCCACTCCCTCCCTCTCTCTTTCTGTCTCTTTCTCTCTCCCCCCTCTCTCATTCTCTCCCTATCTCTCTCCCACAATGCCTCTCTCTCCCCTTCTCCCTCTCTCTGTCTCTATCTCTCCCTCTCCCCCACTCTCTCTCTCTCCCCATCTCTCTCTCTCATTCTCTCTCTCCCGTTATCCCTCTTTCCATGTCTATTTCTCCCGCTCTCTCTTTCGCTCTGTCTCTCGCTCTCTCAGTCTCTTCCTCTCTCCCTCTCCCTCTCTCTCCCTCTATCTCTCTCTCCCTGTCTCTCTCTCCCTCTCTCTCTCACTCTCTTCCTGTCTCCCTCTCCCTCTCTCTCACTCTCTCTCCCCATCTCGCACTCTCTCCCACTCCCTCCCTCTCGCACTCTCTCCCTCTCCCTCTCTCTCACTTTCTCTCCCTATCTCGTACTCTCTCCCCCTCCCTCCCTATCTCGCACTCTCTCCCACTCCCTTCCTCTCACTCTCTTCCTCTCTCCCTCTCTCTCTTTGTCACTCTCTCTCACTCCCTATCTCCCTCTCTATCTCCCTCTCTCCCACTCTCTCTCCTAATCTCTCTATGTCCCTCTCTCTCTCACTCTCTCTCCTTATCTCATTCTCTCTCCCTCTACCTCTCTCTCTCTCCGTATATCACTTTCTCTCCCAATCACTCTCTCTCTCCCTCTCTCCCTCACTCTCTCCCCCTCGCTCCCTCTCTTTCCCTCTCCCTCTCCCCTTCTCTTTCTCTCTCTCCCTATCTCGCTCTCTCTACCTCTCCATCCCCCCTCTGTCTCTTTCTCTCTCCCCACTTCTCTCTCTCTATCTCTCTCTCTCTCATTCTCTCCCTCTCGCTCTCATTCTCCCAATCTCGTCCTCTCTCTTTCTCTCTCCCTCTTAGACTCTCTACCTCTCTCCCTCTCTCCCTCTCTCTCACTCCCCCTCCCTATCTCGCTCTCTCTCTCTCTCCCACTCCGTTTCTCTCTCTCTCTCCCACTCCATTTCTCTCTCTCTTACTCTCTCTTTCTCTCTCTATCTCACTCAATCTCTCCCACTCCCTCCCTCTCTCTCCCCCTCTCTCTAACTCACTCTCCCAATCTCTCTCTCCTTCTCCCACTCTCTCTCACTCTCTCTCCCTATCTCGCTCTTTCTCTCCCTCTCTCTCCCTCTACCTCTCTCTCTCCGTATATCACTTTCTCTCCCAATCTCTCTCTCTCTCTTTCTCTCTCTCCCATTCTCTCTCCCTCTCCCCTTCTCTCCCTCTCTTCCTCATTCTCTCCCCCCTCGCTCCCTCTCTTTCCCTCTCCCTCTCTCTCACTCTCTCTCCCTATCTCGCTCTCTCTACCTCTCCATCCCCCTCTCTCTCTTTCTCTCTCCCCACTTCTCTCTCTATCTCTCTCTCTCATTCTCTCCCTCTCGCTCTCATTCTCTCAATCTCTTCCTCTCTCTTTCTCTCTCTCTCTCTGACTCTCTCCCTCTCAACCTCTTCTCTCTCTCTTTCTCTTACTCTCTCTCCCAATCTCTCCCTCTCTCTCTCACTCTCCCTCCCTATCTCGCTCTCTCTCTCTCCCACTCCGTTTCTCTCTCTTTCTCTTTCTCTCTCTCTCCCATTCTCACTCTCTTATTCTCTCTTTCTCTCTCTCTCCCACTCAGTTTCTCTCTCTTTCTCGTTCGCTCTTTCTGTTTCTTTCTCTCTCTCTCCCTCACTCCCTCACTCTCTCCCCCTCTCCCTCTCCCTCCCTCTCTCTCCCTCGCTTATTCTCTCTCCCTCTCCCTCTCTCTCACTGTCTCTCCCTATCTCGCTCTGTCTACCTCTCCATCCTCTCTCTCTGTCTCATTCTCTCCTTCTCGCTCTTAGTCTCTCAATCTCTTCCTCTCTCTTTCTCTCTCTGACTCTCTCCCTCTCTCCCCGTCTCCCTCTCTCTTACTCTCTCTCCCTATCTCGCTCTCTCTCTCCCCCACTCCGTTTCTCTCTCTCTCTTTCTCTTTCTCTCTCTCCCATTTTCTCTCTCTTATTCTCTCCATCTATCCCTCGCTCTCCCTCTTCCTCCCTCTTTCTCTCTCTCTCTCGCTCACTCTCTCCCTCCCTCTCCCTCCCTTCCTCTCTCTCTCTCACACTCTCACCATATCTTGCTCTCTATCTCCCTCTCTCTCTCTCCGTCTCTCCCTCACTCTCTCTCCCTTTCTCTCTCTCACTTAATCATTCTCTCTCCCTATCTTTCTCTCTCTCTCCCTCTCCCTCCCTCCCTCGCTTTCTCCCTCCCCTACTCTGTCCCTCTGTCCCACTCTCTTTCTCTCTCTCTATATCTCACTCTCTCACTCTCTCCCTTTCTCCCATTACCTCTCTCTCTAACGCGCTCTCTCTCCCTACCTCACTCTCTCTCCCTCTCCCTCCCACTACCTCACTCTTTCTCTTTCTCTCTCCCCCTCTCTCTCTCTCATTCTCTCTCCCCCTCTATCCCTCTCTCGCTGTGTCTTTCTCTTGCTCTCTCTCTCANCTGACTCTCTCCCTCTCAACCTCTTCTCTCTCTCTTTCTCTTACTCTCTCTCCCAATCTCTCCCTCTCTCTCTCACTCTCCCTCCCTATCTCGCTCTCTCTCTCTCCCACTCCGTTTCTCTCTCTTTCTCTTTCTCTCTCTCTCTCCCATTCTCACTCTCTTATTCTCTCTTTCTCCTCTCTCCCTCTCCCTCTCTCTCCCTCACTCTCTCTCTATCTCGCTCAATCTCTCCCACTCCCTCCCTCCCTCTCTCCCCCTCTCTCTAACTAACTCTCCCAATCTCTCTCTCTCTCCCACTCTCTCTCTCACTCTCTCTCCCTATCTCGCTCTTTCTCTCCCTCTCTCTCTCTCTGTCTCTTTCTCTTTCTCTCTCTCTCCCCTTCTCTCCCTCTATCCCTCACTCTCTCTTTCCCTCTATCCCTCTCTCTCTCTTTTTCTCTTTCTCTCTCCCACTCCCTCCGTCCCCCTACTCTCTCTCTCTTTCTCTTTCTCTCCCTCGCTCTCTCTCTCTTTCGCTCTCTCTCATTCCCTCTCTTCCTCTCTCTCCCTCTCCCACTTTCCCTCTCTCCCACTCCGTCTCTCTCTCTCTCTCACTTTCTCTCCCTATCTCACACACACACACTCTCTCTCTCTCCCACTCCCTCCCTCTCTCTCTTTCTCTCTCCCCTCTCTCTCATTCTCTCCCTATCTCTCTCCCACTCTGCCTCTCTCTCCCTCTCTCTCTCCCCTTCTCCCTCTCTCTGTCTTCGTCACTCCCTTTCCCCCTCTCTCTCCCCTTCTCTCTCTCATTCTCTCTCTCCCGTTATCCCTCTCTCCATGTCTATTTCTCTCGCTCTCTCTTTCGTTTTGTCTCTCGATCTCTCCCTCTCTCAGTCTCTTCCTCTCACCCTCTCCCACTCCCTCCCTCTATCTCTCTCTCCCTCTCTCACTCTCTTCCTCTCTCCCTCTCCCTCTCTCTCACTCTCTCTCCCCATCTCGCACTCTCTCCCACTCCCTCCCTCTCGCACTCCCTCCCTCTCTCNCTTCCTCTCACCCTCTCCCACTCCCTCCCTCTATCTCTCTCTCCCTCTCTCACTCTCTTCCTCTCTCCCTCTCCCTCTCTCTCACTCTCTCTCCCTATCTCGCACTCTCTCCCACTCCCTCCCTCTCTCACTCTCTCTCTGTCTCTTTCTCTGTCCCCCACTCTCACTCATTCTCTCCCTCTCTCTATCTCTACCTCTCTCTCCCTGCCTCTCACTCTCTTCCTCTCTCCCTCTCTCTCTCTTTGTCACTCTCTCTCACTCCCTCTCTCCCTCTCTACCTCCCACTCTCCCAATCTCTCTCTCTCTCTCACTTTCTCTCTCCTCTTCTCTCTCCCTCTCCCCTTCTCTCTCCCTCTCCCCTTCTCTCTCCCTCTCCCCTTCTCTCCCTCTCTTCCTCACTCTCTCCCCCCTCACTCCCTCTCTTTCCCACTCCCTCTCTCTCTCACTCTCTCTCCCTATCTCGCTCTCCCTACCTCTCCACCCCCCTCTCTCTTTCTCTCTCCCTACTTCTCTCTCAATCTCTCTCTCCCATTCTCTCCCTCTCGCTCTCATTCTCTCAATCTCTTCCTCTCTCTTTCTCTCTCTCTCGCTGACCCTCTCCCTCTCTCCCTCTCTCCCTCTCTCTCACTCTTCCTCCCTATCTCTCTCTCTCTCGCTGACTCTCTCCCACTCCGTTTCTCTCTCTCTCTTTCTCTTTCTCTCTCTCCCATTCTCACTCTCTTATTCTCTTTATCTCTCCCGCTCTCCCCCTCTCCCTCCCTCTTTCTCTCTCTCATTCACTCTCTCTCTCTTTCCCTCTCCCTCCCTTCCTCTCTCTCTCTCTCACTCTCACCTTATCTTGCTCTCTATCTCCCTCTCTCTCCCCCTCTCTCTCCGTCTCTCCCTAACTCTCTCTCCCTCTCTCTCTCACTTACTCATTCTCTCTCCCTATCTTGCTCTCTCTCCCTCTCCCTCCCTCCATCTCCCTCTCCCCTTCTTTGTCCTTCTCTACCTCTCTCTCTCGCTCTCTTACTCTCTCCCTCTCTCCCACTCCCTCTCTCTCATTCTCTCTCCCCCTCTCTCATTCTCGATCTCACCCCCTCTCTCTCATTCGCTCTTTCTGTTTCTTTTCTCTCTCTCGCCCACTCCCTCACTCTCTCTCCCCCTCT
This sequence comes from Datisca glomerata, assembly GCA_003255025.1. Classification (NCBI taxonomy): domain Eukaryota; kingdom Viridiplantae; phylum Streptophyta; class Magnoliopsida; order Cucurbitales; family Datiscaceae; genus Datisca; species Datisca glomerata. Next base: position 13,675 of record QANY01004162.1, on the reverse strand, counting down.
CCCTCTCCCTCCCTCTCTCTCTCCCTCACATCCTCTCTCTTCCTCTCCCTCTCTCTCTCACTCTCTCTCCCTATCTCCGTCTCTCTACCTCTCCATCCCCCCTCTCTCCCTCTCTTTCTCTCTCCCCACTTCTCTCTCTATCTCTCCCTCTCTCTAATTCTCTCCTTCTCGCTCTCAGTCTCTCAATCTCTTCCTCTGTCTTTCTCTCTCTGACTCTCTCCCTCTCTCCCTCTCCCTCTCTCTCTTACTCTTTCTACCTATCTCGCTGTCTCTCACCCACTATGTTTCTCTCTCTCTTTCTCTTTCTCTCTCTCCCATTCTCTCTCTCTTATTTTCTCCATCTCTCCCTCGCTCTTCCTCTCCCTCCCTCTTTCTCTCTCTCCCTCAATCTCTCTCTCTCCCTCTCCCTCCCTTCCTCTCTCTCTCTCTCACACACTCTCACCTTTTCTTGCTCTATATCTCCCTCTCTCTCCCTCTCTCTCTCCGTCTCTCCCTCACTCTCTTTCCCTTTCTCTCTCTCACTTCATCATTCTCTCTCCCTATCTTGCTCTCTCCCTCTCCCTCCCTCCCTCTCTCTTTCTCCCTACTATGTCCCTCTGTCCCTCTCTCTTTCTCTCTCTATCTCTCGCTCTCTCACTCTCTCCCTCTCCCCCAGTCCCTCTATCTCTAACGCACTCTCTCCCTACCTCACACTCTCTCCCTCTCCGTCCCACTCCCTCACTCTTTCTCTTTCTCTCTCTCCCTTTCTCTCTCTCCCTCTATCCCTCTCTCGCTGTCTCTTTCTCTCACCCTTTCTCTCTCACTTTCTTCTTCTCTCCCTCTCCCCCTCTCTCTCACTCTCTCTCTATCTCGCTCAATCTCTCCCACTCCCTCCCTCTCCCTTCCCCTCTCTCTAACTCACTCTCCCAATCTCTCTCTCTTTCTCCCACTCTCTCTCTCACTCTCTATCCCTATCTCGCTCTTTCTCTCCCTCTCTCTCTCTGTCTCTTTCTCTTTCTCTCTCTCCCCTTCTCTCCCTCTATCCCTCACTCTCTCTTTCCCTCTCACTCTCTCACTTACTCTATATCCCTATCTCTTTCTCTCTCTCATTCCCTCTCTTCCTCTCTCTCCCTCTCCTACTTTCCCACTCTCCCTCTCACTCTCTCCCTCTCTCACTTTCTCTCCCTATCACACACACACACACACTCTCTCTCCCACTCCCTGCCTCTCTCTCTTTATGTCTCTTTCTCTCTCCCCCTCTCTCTCATTCTCTCCCTCTCTGTCCCACTCTGCCTCTCTCTCCTTCTCTCTCCCCTTCTCCCTCTTTCTGTCTCTGTCTCTCCCTTTCCCCCCTCTCTCTCTCCCCTTCTCTCTCTCCCCTTCTCTCACTCCCTGCCTCTCTCTCCTTCTCTCTCCCCTTCTCTCACTCTCATTCTCTCTCTCCCGTTATCCCCTTCTCTCGGTCTCTCCCTCTCTCAGTCTCTTCCGCTCTCCCTCTCCCTCTCCCTCCGTCTCTCTCTCCCTGTCTCTCTCTCCCTCTCTCTCTCTCTCACTCTCTTCCTCTCTCCCTCTCCCTCTCTCTAACTCTCTCTCCCTATCTCGCACTCTCTCCCACTCCCTCCCTCTCTCACTCTCTCTCTGTCTCTTTTTCTGTCCCCCACTCTCACTCATTCTCTCCCTCTCTCTATCTCTACCTCTCTCTCTCTTCCTCTCACTGTCTTCCTCTCTCCCTCTCTCTCTCTGTCTTTGTCACTCTCTCTCACTCCCTCTCTCCCTCTCTATCTCCCCCTCTCTCTCTCTCCCAATCTCTCTCTCTGTCCCTCTCTCTCACTCTCTCTCCTTATCTCGCTCTCTCACCCTCTACCTCTCTCTCCCTATCTCACTTTCTCTCCCAATCCCTCTCTCTCTTTTTCTCTCTCCCCTTCTCTCTCCCTCTCACCTTCTCTTCCTCTCTCCCTCACTCTCTTCCCCCTCACTCCCTCTCTTTCCCTCTCCCTCCCTCTCTCACTCTCTCTCCCTATCTCGCTCTCTCTACCTCTCCATCCCCCCTCTCTCCCTTTCTCTATCCCTACTTCTCTCTCTATCTCTCTCTCTCATTCTCTCCCTCTCGCTCTCATTCTCTCAATCTCTTCCTCTCTCTTTCTCTGTGAATCTCTCCCTCTCTCCCTCTCTCCCTCTCTCTCACTCTCCCTCCCTATCTTGCTCTCTCTTCCTCTCCCATTCTCACTCTCTTATTCTCTCTATCTCTCCCTCTCTCCCCCTCTCCCTCCCTCTTTCTCACTCTCTCTCCCTCACTCTCTCTCTATTTCCCTCTCCCTCCCTTCCTCTCTCTCTCTCACACTCTCACCTTATCTTACTCTCTATCTCCCTCTCTCTCTCCCCCTCTCTCTCCGTCTCTCCCTCACTCTCTCTCCCTCTCTCTCTCACTTACTCATTCTCTCTCCCTATCTCGCTCTCTCTCCCTCTCCCTCCCTTACTCTCTCTCTCCCCTTCTCTGTCATTCTCTCCCTCTCTATCTCTCACTCTCTCCCTCTCTCCCACTCCCTTTCTCTCTCTCATTCTCTCTTCCCCTCTCTCATTCTCGCTCTCACCCCCTCTCTCTCACTTGCTCTTTCTGTTTCTTTCTCTCTCTCTCTCTCCCACGCTCCCTCACTCTTTCTCCCCCTCTCCCTCTCCCTCCTTCTCTCTCTCCATCGCTTCCTCTCTCTCCCTTTCCCTCTCTCTCTCACTCTCTCTCCCTATCTCCCTCTCTACCTCTCTATCCCCCCTCTCTCTCTCTTTCTCTCTCCCCACTTCTCTCTCTATCTCTCTCTCTCATTCTCTCCCTCTCTCTCTTTCTCTCTCCCCACTTCTCTCTCTATCTCTCTCTCTCAATCTCTCCCTCTCTCTCTTTCTCTCTCCCCACTTCTCTCTATCTCTCTCTCTCTCATTCTCTCCCTCTCGCTCTCAGTCTCTCAATCTCTCTCTCCCTCCCTCTCTCTCTCTCTGTCTCCCTCTCTCTTACTCTCTCTCCCTATCTCCCTCTCTCTACCTCTCCATCCCCCTCTCTCCCTCTCTTTCTCTCTCCCCACTTCTCTCTCTATCTCTCCCTCTCTCTCATTCTCTCCCTCTCGCTCTCAGTCTCTCAATCGCTTCCTCTGTCTTTCTCTCCCTGACTCTCTCCCTCTCTCCTTGTCTCCCTCTCTCTCTTACTCTCTCTCCCTACCTCGCTCTCTCTCTCCCACTCTGTTTCTCTCTCTCTATTTCTCTTTCTCTCTCTCCCATTCTCTCTCTCTTATTATCTCCATCTCACCCTCACTCTCCCTCTCCCTCCCTCTTTCTCTCTCTCTCTCCCTCACTCTCTCTCCCTTTCCCTTCCTTCCTCTCTCTCTCTCACACACTCTCACCTTATCTTGCTCTCTATCTCCCTCTCTCTCCGTCTCTCCCTCACTCTCTCTCCCTTTCTCTCTCTCTCACTTAATCATTCTCTCTCCCTATCTTGCTCTCTCCCTCTCCCTCCCTCCCTGTCTCTCTCTCCCTACTCTGTCCCGCTGTCCCTCTCTCTTTCTCTCTCTCTCTCGCTCTCTCACTCTCTCCCTCTCTCCCAGTCCCTCTATCTCTAACGCACTCTCTCCCTACCATACTCTCTCTGTCCCTCTCCCTCCCACTCCCTCACTCTTTCTCTTTCTCTCTCTCTCTCTCATTCTCTCCCTCTCGCTCTCATTCTCTCCCTCTATCTCTCTCTATCTCTCTCTCATTCTCTCCCTCTCGCTCTCATTCTCTCCCTCTCGCTCTCATTCTCTCATTCCCTCTCTTTCCCTCTCTCCCTCTCTCTCACTCTCCCTCCCTATCTCGCTCTCTCTCTCTCCCACTCCATTTCTCTCTCTCTTTCTCTTCCGCTCTATCTCCCATTCTCACTCTCTTATTCTCTCTATCTCTCCCTCTCTCCCCCTCTCCCTCCCTCTGTCTCTCTCTCTCTCCCTCACTCTCTCTCTCTTTCCCTCTCCCTCCCTTCCTCTCTCTCTCTCTCTCACACAATCTCACCTTATCTTGCTCTCTATCTCCCTCCCTCTCTCCCCCTCCCTCTCTCTCTCTCCGTCTCTCCCTCACTCTCTCTCCCTCTCTCTCTCACTTACTCATTCTCTCTCCCTATCTTGCTCTCTCTCCCTCTCCCTCCCTCCCTCTCTCTCTCCCCATCTCTGTCCTTCTCTCCCTCTCTCTCTCTCACTCTCTCCCTCTCTCCCACTCCCTCTCTCTCTCTCATTCTCTCTTCCCCTCTCTCATGCTCGCTCTCACCCCCTCTCTCTCATTCGCTCTTTCTGTTTCTTTCTCTCTCTCTCTCCCACGCTCCCTCACTCTCTCTCCCCCTCTCCCTCTCCCTCCCTCTCTCTCTCCCTCGCTTCCTCTCTCTCCCTTTCCCTCTCTCTCTCACTCTCTCTCCCTATCTCCCTTTCTACCTCTCCATCCCCCCTCTCTCTCTCTTTCTCTCTCCCCACTTCTCTCTCTATCTCTCTCTCTCTCATTCTCTCCCTCACTCTCTTTCTCTATCCCCACTTGTCTCTCTCTCTCTCTCATTCTCTCCCTCTCGCTCTCAGTCTCTCAATCTCTCTCTCCCTCCCTCTCTCTCTCCTTGTCTCCCTCTCTCTCTCCTTGTCTCCCTCTCTCTCTTACTCTCTCTCCCTATCTCCCTCTCTCTACCTCTCCATCCCCCCTCTCTCCCTCTCTTTCTCTCTCCCCACTTCTCTCTCTATCTCTCCCTCTCTCTCATTCTCTCCCTCTCGCTCTCAGTCTCTCAATCGCTTCCTCTGTCTTTCTCTCCCTGACTCTCTCCCTCTCTCCTTGTCTCCCTCTCTCTCTTACTCTCTCTCCCTACCTCGCTCTCTCTCTCCCACTCTGTTTCTCTCTCTCTATTTCTCTTTCTCTCTCTCCCATTCTCTCTCTCTTATTATCTCCATCTCACCCTCACTCTCCCTCTCCCTCCCTCTTTCTCTCTCTCTCTCCCTCACTCTCTCTCCCTTTCCCTTCCTTCCTCTCTCTCTCTCACACACTCTCACCTTATCTTGCTCTCTATCTCCCTCTCTCTCCGTCTCTCCCTCACTCTCTCTCCCTTTCTCTCTCTCTCACTTAATCATTCTCTCTCCCTATCTTGCTCTCTCCCTCACCCTCCCTCCCTCTCTCTCTCTCCCTACTCTGTCCCAATGTCCCTCTCTCTTTCTCTCTCTCTCTCTCGCTCTCTCACTCTCTCCCACTCTCCCAGTCCCTCTATCTCTAACGCACTCTCTCCCTACCTTACTCTCTCTCCCTGTCCCTCCCACTCCCTCACTCTTTCTCTTCCGCTCTCTCCCCTTGTCTCTCTCATTCTCTCTCTCTATTCCTCTCTCGCGGTCTTTTTCTTTCCCTCTTTCTCTCTCACTCGCTCCCTCTCTCCCTCTCCCTCTCTCTCTCACTCTCTCTCTCTATCTCGCTCAATCTCTCCCACTCCCTCCCTCTCCCTCCCCCTCTCTCTAACTCACTCTCCCAATCTCTCTCTCTTTCTCCCACTCTCTCTCTCACTCTCTCTCCCTATCTCGCTCTTTCTCTCCCTCTCTTTCTGTCTTTTTCTCTTTCTCTCTCTCCCCTTCTCTCCCTCTATCCCTCACTCTCTCTTTCCCTCTCACTCTCTCACTTAATATCCCTATCTCTTTCTCTCTCCCACTCCCTCCGTCCCCCTACTCTCTCTCTCTTTCTCTTTCTCTCCCTCTCCCTCTTTCTCTTTCGCTCTCTCTCTCATTCCCTCTCTTCCTCTCTCTCCCTCTCCCACTTTCCCTCTCTCCCTCTCTCTCTCTCTCTCTTTCTTTCTCTTTCTCTTTCTCTCCCTATCTCACACACACACTCTCTCTCTCCCACTCCCTCCCTCTCTCTTTCTTTCTCTTTCTCTCTCCCCCTCTCTCTCATTCTCTCCCTATCTCTCTCCCACTATGCCTCTCTCTCCCCTTCTCCCTCTCTCTATCTCTGTCTCTCCCTCTCCCCCTCTCTCCCCTTCTCTCTCTCTCATTCTCTCTCTTCCGTTATCCCCCTCTCCATATCTACTTCTCTCGCTCTCTCTTTCTCTCTGTCTCTCGGTCTCTCCCTCTCTTAGTGTCTTCCTCTCTCCCTCTCACTCTCCCTTCCTCTATCTCTCACTCCCTCCCTCTCTCTCACTCTCTTTCTTTCTCGTTCTCTCTCCCCCTCTCTCTCATTCTCCCCCTATCTCTCTCCCACTCTACCTCTCTCTCCCTCTCTCTCTCTCTCTCTCCTTCTCCCTCTCTCTTTGTCTCTGTCTCTCCCGCTCCCCCTCTCTCTCCCCTTCTCTCTCTCATTCTCTCTCTCCAGTTATCCCTCTCTCCATGTCTATTTCTCTCGCTCTCTCTTTCTCTCTGTCTCTCGGTCTGTCCCTCTCTCAGTCTCTTCCTCTCTCATTCTCCCTCTCTCTCCCTCTATCTCTTTCTCCCTGTCTCTCTCTCTCTCTCCCTCTCTCTTTCTCTCACTCTCTCTCCCTATCTCGCTCTCTCTCCCACTCCCACCCTCTCTAACTCTCTGTGTCTCTTTCTCTATCCCGTACTCTCACTCATTCTCTCCCTCTCTGTCCACCTCTCTCTCCCTTCCTCTCACTTTCTTCCTCTCTCCCTCTCTCTTTCTCTTTGTCACTCTCTCCCTCTCCCTTCTCTCTCTCACTCTCTCTCCTTATCTCGCTCTTTCTCCCCCTTTACCTCTCTCCCTAACTCACTTTCTCTCTTTGTCCCTCTCTCTCACTCTCTCTCCCTATCCCGCTCTCTATACCTCTCCATCCCCCCTCTCTCTTTCTCTCTCCCTACTTCTCTCCCTCTCGCTCTCATTCTCTCCCTCTCGCTCTCATTCTCTCAATCTCTTCCTCTCTCTTTCTCTCTCTCTCTGACTCTCTCCCTCTCTCCCTCTCTCCCGCTCTCTCTCACTCTCCCTCCCTATCTCACACTCTCTCTCTCCCACTCCGTTTCCCTCTCTCTTTCTCTTTCTCTCTCTCCCATTCTCACTCTCTTATTCTCTCTATCTCTCCCTCTCTCCCCCTCTCCTCCCTCTTTCTCTCTCTCTCCCTCACTCACTCTCTCTTTCCCTCTCCCTCCCTTTCTCTCTCTCTCTCTTTCACACTCTCACCTTATCTTGCTCTCTCTCTCCGCCTCTCTCTCTCCGTCTCTCCCTCACTCTCTCTCCCTCTCTCTCACTTACTCATTCTCTCTCCCTATCTTGCTCTCTCTCTCCCTCTCCCTCCCTCCCTCTCTCTCTCCCCTTCTCTGTCCTTCTCTCCCTCTCTATCTCTCACTCTCTCCCTCTCTCCGACTCCCTCTCTCTCTCTCATTCTCGCTCTCACCCCCTCTCTCTCATTCGCTCTTTCTGTTTCTCTCTCTCTCCTTCTCTCCCCTGATCCCTCACTCTCTCTCCCCCTCTCCCTCTCCCTCCCTCTCTCTCCCTCGCTTCCTCTCTCTCCCTATCCCTCTCTCTCTCACTCTCTCACCCTATCTCCCTCTCTCTACCTCTCCATCCCCCTATCTCTCCCTCTTTCTCTCTCCCCACTTCTCTCTCTATCTCTCTCTCTCATTCTCTCCCTCTCGCTCTCAGTCTCTCAATCTCTTCCTCTGTCTTTCTCTCTCTGACTCTCTCCCTCTCTCCCTGTCTCCCTCTCTCTCTTACTCTCTCTCCCTATCTCGCTCTCTCTCTCCACTCTGTTTCTCTCTCTCTCTTTCTCTTTCTCTCTCTCCCATTCTCTATCTCTTATTTTCTCCATCTCTCCCTCGCTCTCCCTCTCCCTCCCTCTCTCTCTCTCTCACTCTCTCTCCCCCTCTCCCTCCCTTCCTCTCTCTCTCTTACAGACTCTCACCTTATCTTGCTCTCTATCTCCCTCTCTCTCCCTCTCTCTCTCCGTCTCTCCCTCACACTCTCTCTCCCTTTCTCTCTCGCTCACTTAATCATTCTCTCTCCCTATCTTGCTCTCTCCCTCTCCCTCCCTCCCTCTCTCTCTCCCTACTCTGTCCCTCTATCCCTCTGTCTTTCTCTCTCTCTCTCGCTCTCTCACTCTCTCCCTCTCTCCCAGTCCCTCTATCTCTAACGCACTCTCTCCCTACCTCACTCTCTCTATCCCTCTCCCTCCCACTCCCTCACTCTTTCTCTTTCTCTCTCTCCCCTTCTCTCTCTCTCATTCTCTCTCTCCTTCTATCCCTCTCTCGTTATCTCTTTCTCTCGCTCTTTCTCTCTCACTTTCTCCCTCTCTCCCTCTCCCTCTCTCTCACTCACTCTCTCTCTATCTCACTCAATCTCTCCCACTCCCTCCCTCTCTCCCCCCTCTCTCTAACTCACTCTCGCAATCTCTCTCTCTTTCTCCCACTCTCTCTCACTCTCTCCCTATCTTGCTCTTTCTCTCCCTCTCCCTATCTTGCTCTCTCCCTCTCCCTCCCTCCCTCTCCCTATCTCACTCAATCTCTCCCACTCCCTCCCTCTCTCTCTCCCCCTCTCTCTAACTCACTCTCCCAATCTCTCTCTCTTTCTCCCACTCTCTCTCACTCTCTCTCCCTATCTCGCTCTTTCTCTCCCTCTCTCTAGGTCTCTTTCTCTTTCTCACTCTCTCTCCCTATCTCGCTCTTTCTCTCCCGCTCTCTCTCTCACTTTCTCCCTCTCTCCCTCTCCCTCTCTCTCACTCTCTCTCTATCTCGCTCAATCTCTCCCACTCCCTCCCTCTCTCTCTCCCCCTCTCTCTAACTCACTCTCCCAATCTCTCTCTCTTTCTCCCACTCTTTCTCTCCCTCACTCTCTCTGTCTCTTTCTCTTTCTCTCTCTCCCCTTCACTCCCTCTATCCCTAACTCTCTCTTTCCCTCTCACTCTCTCACTTACTCTATATCCCTATCTCTTTCTCTCTCCCACTCCCTCCGTCCCCCTACTCTCTCTCTCTCTTTATCTTTCTCTCCCTCTCTCTTTCTCTTTCGCACTCTCTCTCATCCCCTCTCTTCCTCTCTCCCTCTCCCACTTTCCCTCCCTCCCTTTCCCTCTCTATCTCACTTTCTCTCCCTATCTCACACACACACTCTCTCTCTCTCTCCCACTCCCTCCCTCGCTCTCTTTCTTTCTCTTTCTCTCCCCCTCTCTCTCATTCTCTCCCTATCTCTCTCCCACTCTGCCTCTCTCCCCCTCCCTCTCTCCCCTTCTCCCTCTCTCTGTCTCTGTCTCTCCCTTTCCCCCTCTGTCTCTCCCCTTCCCTCTCTCTCATTCTCTCTCTCCCGTTATCCCTCTCTCCATGTCTATTTCTCTTGCTCTCTCTTTCTCTCTGTCACTCGGTCTCTCCCTCTCTCAGTCTCTTCCTCTCTGCCTCCCCCTCCCCCTCCCTTTATCTCTCTCCCTGTCTCTCTCTCTCTCTCACTCTCTTCCTCTATCCCTCTTCCTCTCTCTTACTCTCTCTCTCCCTCACTCTCTCTCCCTCTCCCTCCCTTCCTCTCTATCTCTCACATGCTTACCATATCTTGCTCTCTATCTCCCTCTCTCTCTCCGTCTCTCCCTCACTCTCTCTCCCCCTTTCTCTCTCTCACTTAATCATTCACTCTCCCTATCTTTCTCTCTCTCTCCCTCTCCCTCCCTCCCTCGCTTTCTCTCTCTCCCCTATTCTGTCCCTTTGTCCCTCTCTCTTTCTCTCTCTCTATCTCTCCCTCTCTCACTCTCTCCCTCTCTCCCACTGCCTCACTCTTTCTCTTTCTCTCTCCATTTCTCTCTCTCTCTCTCATTCTCTCTCCCCCTCTATCCTTCTCTTGCTGCTCTTTGTCTCGCTCTCTCTCTCCCTTTCTCCCTCTCTCCCCCTCCCTCTCTCTCCCTCACTCTCTCTCTCTATCTCGCTCAATCTCTCCCACTCCCTCCCTCTCTCTCTCCCCTTCTCCAACTCTCTCTCACTCTCTCTCCCTATCTCGCTCTTTCTCTCCGTCTCTCTCTCTCTGTCTCTCTCTTTCTCTCTCCCCTTCTCTCCCTCTATCCCTATCTCTTTCACTCTCCCACTCCCTCCGTCCCCCTACTCTCTCTCTTTCTCTTTCTCTCCCTCTCTCTTTCTCTTTCGCTCTCTCTCCCATTCCCTCTCTTCCTCTCCCTCCCTCTCCCACTTTCCCTCTCTCCCTCTCCCTCTCTCTCTCACTTTCTCTCCCTGTCTCACACACACACTCTCTCTCTCCCACTCCCTCCCTCTCTCTCTTTCTTTCTCTTTCTCTCTCCCCCTCTCTCATTCTCTACCTATCTCTCTCCCACTCTGCCTCTCTCTCTCCCTCTCTCTCTCCCCTTCTCCCTCTCTCTGTCTTTGTCTCTTCCTCTCCCCCCTCTCTCTACCGTTCTCTCTCATTCTCTCTCTCCCGTTATCCCTCTCTCCATGTCTATTTCTCTCGCTCTATCTTTGTCTCTGTCTCTCGTTCTTTCCCTACCTTAGTCTCTTCCTCCCCCTCTCCCTCCCTCGATCTATCTCCCCCTCTCTCTCAATCTCTCCCTCTTTCTCTCTCTCTCACTCTCTCTCCCTCTCTCCCTCTCTCTACCTCTCCATCCCCCTTCTCTCTCTCTTTCTCTCTCTCCACTTCTCTCTCTATCTCTCTCTCTCTCTCATTCTCACCCTCTCGCTCTCAGTCTCTAAATCTCTTCCTCTGTCTTTCTCTCTCTGACTCTCTCCCTCTCTCCCTATCTCCCTCTCTCTCTTATTCTCTCTCCCTATCTCACTCTCTCTCTCCCACTCTGTTTCTCTCTCTCTCTTTCTCTTTCTCTCTCTCCCATTCTCTCTCTCTTATTTTCTCCATCTCTCCCTCACTCTCCCTCTCCCTCCCTCTTTCTCTCTCTCTCTCCCTCTCCCTTCCTTCCTCTCTCTCTCTCTCACACACTCTCACCTTATCTTGCTCTCTATCTCCCTCTCTCTCCCTCTCTCTCTCCGTCTCTGCTTCACTCTCTCTCTCCCTTTCTCTCTCTCTCACTTAATCATTCTCTCTCCCTATCTTGCTCTCTCCCTCTCCATCCCTCCCTCTCTCTCTCCCTACTCTATCCCTCTGTCCCTCTCTCTTTCTCTCTCTCTCTCGCTCTCTCACTCTCTCCCTCTCTCCCAGTCCCTCTATCTCTAACGCACTCTCTCCCTACCTCACTCTCTCTCCCTCTCCCTCCCACTCCCTCACTCTTTCTCTTTCTCTCTCTCCCCTTCTCTCTCTCACTCATTCTCTCTCTCACTCATTCTCTCTCTCTATCCCTCTCCCGCTGTCTCTTTCTCTCGCTCTTTCTCTCTCACTTTCTCCCTCTCTCCCTCTCCCTCTCTCTCTCACACTCTCTCTATCTCGCTCAATCTCTCCCACTCCCTCCCTCTCTCTCCCCCCTCTCTCTATCTTGCTCAATCTCTCCCACTCCCTCTCCCTCTTTCTCTCTCCTTCACCCTCTCTCTCTCTCACACTCTCTCTCTATGTCGCTCAATCTCTCCCACTCCCTCCCTCTCTCTCCCCCTCTCTAACTCACTCTCCCAATCTCTCTCTCTCTTTCTCCCACTCTCACTCTCACTCTCTCTCCCTGTCTCGCTCTTTCTCTCCCTCTCTCTCTCTCTGTCTCTTTCTCTTTCTCTCTCTCCCCTTCTCTCCCTCTATCCCTCACTCTCTCTTTCCCTCTCACTCTCTCACTTACTCTATATTCCTATCTCTTTCTTCTCCCACTCCCTCCGTCCCCTACTCTCTCTCTTTTTCTCTTTCTCTCCCTCTCTCTCTTTTTCTTTCGCTCTCTCTCATTCCCTCTCTTCCTCTCCCTCCCTCTCCCACTTTCCCTCTCTCCCTCTCCCTCTCTCTCTCACTTTCTCTCCCTGTCTCACACACACTCTCTCTCTCCCACTCCCTCCCTCTCTCTCTTTCTTTCTCTTTCTCTCTCCCCCTCTCTCATTCTCTCCCTAACTCTCTCCCACTCTGCCTCTCTCTCCCTCTCTCTCTCCCCATCTCCCTCTCTCTGTCTCTGTCTCTTCCTCTCCCCCGCTCTCTCTCTACCCTTCTCTCTCTCCCGTTATCCCTCTCTCCATGTCTATTTCTCTCGCTCTCTCTTTCTCTCTGTCTCTCGGTCTTTCCCTACCTCAGTCTCTTCCACTCCCTCTCCCTCCCTCTATCTCTCTCTCCCTCTCTCTAAATATCTCCCTCTTTGTCTCTCTCTCTCACTCTCTCTCCCTATCTTCCTCTCTCTACCTCTCCATCCCCCCATCTCTCTCTTTCTCTCTCTCAACTTCTCTCTCTATCTCTCTCTCTCTCATTCTCACCCTCTCGCTCTCAGTCTCTCAATCTCTTCCCCTGTCTTTCTCTCTCTGACTCTCTCCCTCTCTCCCTCTCCCTCTCTCTCACTTTCTCTCCCTATCTCACACACACACACACACACTCTCCCACTCCCTCCCTCTCTCTCTTTCTTTCTCTTTCTTTCTCCCCCTCTCTCATTCTCTCCCTATCTCTCTCCCACTCTGCCTCTCTCCTTCTCTCTCTCCGCTTCTTCCTCTCTCTGTCTCTGTCTCTCCCTCTCCCCCTCTCTCTCTGCCCTTCTCTCTCTCATTCTCTCCCTCCCGTTAACCCTCTCTCCATGTCTATTTCTCTCACGCTCTCTTTCTCTTTGTCTCTCGGTCTCTCCCTCTCTCAGTCTCTTCCTCTCCCCCTCTCCCTCTCCTTCCCTCTATCTCTCTCTCCCTGTCTCTCTCTCCCTCTCTCTCTCTCACTCTCTTCCTTTCTCCCTCTCCCTCTCTCTCACTCTCTCTCCCTATCTCGCACTCTCTCCCTCCCTCTCTCTCACTTTCTCTCCCTATCTCACACACACACACACTCTCTCTCCCTCTCCCTCCCTCCCTCTCTTTCTTTCTCTTTCTCTCTCCCCCTCTTTCTCATTCTCTACCTATCTCTCTCCCACTCTGCCTTTCTCTCCCTCTCTCTCCCCTTCTCCCTCTCTCTGTCTCTGTCTCTCCCCTCCCCCCTCTCTCTCTCCCCTTCTCTCTCTCATTCTCTCTCTTCCGTTATCCCTCTCTCCAAGTCTATTTCTCTCGCTCTCTCTTTCTCTCTGTCTCTCGGTCTCTCCCTCTCTCAGTCTCTTCCTCCCTCCCTCTCCCTCTCCCTCCCTCTATCTCTCTCTCCATGTCTCTCTCTCTCCCTCTCTCTCTCACACTCTTCCTCTCTCCCTGTCCCTTTCTCACTATATCTCCCTATCTCGCACTCTCTCCCACTCCCTCCCTCTCTCACACTCTCTCCCACTCCCTCCCTCTCTCACACTCTCTCTCTGTCTCTTTCTCAATCCCCCACTCTCACTCATTCTCTCACTCTCTCTATCTCTACCTCTCTCTCCCTTCGTCTCACTCTCTTCCTCTCTCCCTCTCTCTCTCTTTGTCACTCTCTCTCTCTTTGTCACTCTCTCTCACTCCCTCTCTCCCTCTCTATCTCCCTCTCTCTCACTCTCTCTCCCAATCTCTCTCTTTATTCCTCCCTCTCTCACTCTCTCTCCTTATCTCACTCTCTCTCCCTCTACTTCTCTCTCTCCCTATCTGACTTTCTCTCCCAATCTCTCTCTCTCTCTTTTTCTCTCTCCCCCTCACTCCCACTCTTTCCCTCTCCCTCCCACTCCCTCACTCTTTCTCTTTCTCTTTCTCTCGCTCTCTCTCTCACTTTCTCCCTCTCTCCCTCTCCCTCTCTCTCTCACTCTCTCTATCTCGCTCAATCTCTCCCACTCCCT
>QANY01004135.1:1262044-1527648 GCA_003255025.1 Datisca glomerata | reverse complement strand
GCTACAAGTAGGCATCCGTTGGAACCATAGGAGATCGTAGGCAACCGTTAGAATCATTTGTATATATACATCATCCCTCATTCTAAACAAACATAATTTTTCCTTCAATAAAAGATCAGAACTAGAAAGGTTCATCATCTCTGAAACTCATCACTTTTCCATCCAAAATCAGAACCAACAGGTTCATCATTTCTACAATTTCATAATTGATTCAATTTGATATACGGAGTCGAGTATACTTGAGATAATGTTGTAAATATTTACTAAAAAAAGATTGGGGAAGAAGAAGAGGATGAATTAGTCATAGATGTGTGTCTAGAATGGTTCTGATATCATGAATTAGTCATAGTTTATAAGGTTTGTATGTGAGATAGTAAGCAAGATGAGACAAAGGAGAATAAAAAGCATGAGAAGAAGATTAGGAAGAGAAGAGAAAGCTTCACTATATTACTCATCGAATGAATTACAAGCCTATATTATACAGTTTATAAACTATCATGAGAAGGGTAATGACCAAACTAAGTAATCTTTAATATATTTAATTACAATATATCAGTTATCACTACATAGATGGCTAACTTTATACGTGGCGAGTGTATAATGCGATCACCACGTGTGTAGGTGATCTTAACAAAAAATGATGGTGATCACATGGAGGATCATCGTCATTTTTGCCGGCCCTACATACATGGCGATTCTAGACTCAACATTGGCGATCATCTGAGCTATTTTCGAGCTCTAAATTGACGTAAATTTAGCAGAACCAAAAAAATAAGATTTCTTGATGAAACCCAAAAAAAAAATAAACCGATGAAATCCATTGACAGACCTAGGAAGGAAGAGAATATTTCTCGGCAAGAACGACATGGAGATTAACTTCAAAAGATGATTTTAAAATTTCGATAAGATCAGCAATGACTTCCTTTATGTTTAAATATGGACTAAGCGCACAAGACTACTATAATTTAGTTTCCAAATCTCATTTTAAATAAACAAAACCTTCTTAATCTCAACAAGGGTTGGTCTTCCTTGGTGCAACAGAATGAGCGGTTCAAATTAAATCACTAATTTGGACAATTGATGTCAATCACACTAAGGTATTGTTGACAGCAAGGAAGACCGAATAAAAAAAGATAGATGACATGGAACACAGAAAAATTAGGAACAAGGGGATGGTGATTGATGACTAAATGAACAAAAAAAATGACGCTGCCTATTGTTGCCTTTTAAGTGAGCCACAATATGGTGAATCTGCATATTCCACTCATCTTTTTTACTCATTTGCCTTCTATCTCATCATTTTTCATTATACCCTTTTCATCCACATCTTCTTGTTTACCTACACACAGCCATGAACCTTCCTCATTCCTTCTCTCTTTTTCATCTCTTCACAGCACACACCTCCTTCATTTCTTTTCTATCTAGCATTTTGTGTAAAATACCTAATGCTTTGTTAATTAAAAATAGTAAGTAAATTAATTTTTTTCATCATTCATAAATTATAGAATTTCCTAAAATTTAAATTAATTTATATATTGTAAATTAAAAGTTGAAAATAAGTCTCCTGTAAATAGGTTCATAGACAAATATAAGTAAATGATAAGTTTTAAGCTAACTTGTTAATTTTAGCAAATGATTTTAGGTAGCAAGGACGTCGGCAAGAATACCCAAAAATGTATAATGAATCTATCATCAAATTTGCATGAATAAAATAATATATTTGTGTGTATGTGCATAATAAGTTTATACGATGCATTATATGTGTTTATGTAATATCTACATTACATTATTAATCTATAACATATATAAAACACTAAATTTAGAGAAATACTTTTTACGATAATATCATTATTGATATTTTTTAAGATAATATGGTAGATCTGACATGTTTCCTATTACATGTTTCCTATTACAATTAATTAAAATTCATCCTCATAAAAATGTGATTTCACTAATTACATTTTTACATTTTCAATTATCCTACCTTACTTTTAAACTACTTTATGTTTATTTCTTTTTATTTTTTTACTTCAAGCTCATAAAATATAATATAGTTTCTTATTCTAATGGGTCAGAAAGTCTGAATTCATCACTAATCACTGATTTAATTCATTGGGCTAAGGTTCTATCAGTTATTAAAGTTTAAAGTTAATCATTGATCCCACTTAATGAATATGGAAAAGATTTTTTTCCTTAAAACGCTTAATTGAATTGTTTAAATAATTACTTATACAAAAGAAATTTCTGATTTAAATAATCACGTGAAACGCACATGATAAAATATTAGTATATAATATATATCGTAAGTTCAATTTTTTTATAATTATTGATAAAAATACCAATATGCATTTTTTTCTTCTCACATTGTTTATAAAATACCAAAACTTATTTGAATCAAAATATAATTCAAAATATATTTATATTGGAAATCTATAAAGCCCTTAATCCACTCAATTTGTTTTTATAATTGCAAAACAACTCATTTGAACTAATATATAATTCTAAGTGTATGTGTAATGAGAATTTATAAAGATTTCAGTTATATAATTTAATAATATGAATAAAAAAATTTAATTATGTTAATTTATAACTGTTAAATTGAAATAATTAACCGAACATGTAATAATGCTGATCAAGACAAAAGCCATTTTCATTTGAATCAAAATTATTTCAATTACTAACCTGAAACAGTATATAAATCCACAAACCTAAAAACCTGACAAATCAAAATCTAGTCAGTAAACCCGGCAATGGTAGCCTGAGGCTCACAAGCCTTAGCGGCAGGGCTGGGCTCCACTTCTGGGAAAGGATCAACGGCGTCACCAATCAGTTCTTCAGGCAACTCCTTAATGCCCTTCAAGTAAAACGTATAGAAGATCTTGAATGGAAACACAATCTGACGCAGCTTAACTTGACCATGCACCCCCTCAAAGATCCCTGAACCACCAGTGACGGCCAGATACGTGTCCTCGTAGGTTAGGTACCGCCCCTGCACAGCTATGTGACCATAGTCCCCAAAGTAAAAGCTGTATATGGCCTCGTACCGGTCACCTTTCTTCTCCGCTTTGTTTTGAATCAAAATGCATATTCCGGCCGTAATTCCGATCCGTTTTTGCAGGTCACCGGTGTACAACTGTGCTTAAAAAATTAGAATTTACATTATATTAATTACGAATATTTTCTTTAAAAAGAACATTCATTTAACCTTTAGTATAATAGGACATTTTCCCGGAAAACAAACAGAGTATGAGAAATTAAACAGAGAAACGTAGAAAAAATTACTTTATTACTGAAGGGAACAAGATCACCAAGGGAATTGACAGTTTTCTGACTCAATCTGAGATAAACAGGGCTTCCACGATCCCTCTCGTTAATCTCATACACATGAAGTTCTAGAACTTCAGCTGCAAAACCACAAATTTTAAAAAATTGATCAGAATCAATACTGGGTTGATGAAACAATTCTAATCTCAAGGAAAATGTGAGAAAATCGTGTACATGATAAGGCAGCTTCTGATGGGTTAGCCTGACTTCTGCAAGTGAATGATCTTCTGGGGGTGGAAACATGGTGGTGAAGAGGGTTGGTGCGGAGCCTGGATTTGGAGTTTTTGGTGAAACTAGGATTCAGAAGATTGGAAAACGAGGTTGCTTTAAAAGATGAAATGGGCAATTTAGAGTCTGTTAATTTCAGAGAGGAGAAGATTGTTACGGTTGAGCAAGTCATTGTGTGAGAACAGATGAGAGGAATCAAAAGGGACTGTTTGCTTCGCCAGAAAACGAGGGAATTGATGAGAAAAACAGATTAAGTAGAAGCATTATATATAAACAGAGGAAGAGAATCGTGGGAATTGTAAGAGTCAATCAAATTAACGCTGAGAAAATCGAGAATCGAATGAGTCTGCTTGAAAAGATGAAAAGCCAAATCACTTAAATCCATGCAGATATGAAAAATATTTTAATTCATTAATTCAGCTGTTACGACCGAAAAAGAAAAACCAATGTGCAGGGACGACAGACCAGCGCGGGTTAATAAGTTGGGGGAAATTTGTTTTTCATATATGTTATTGTTAAAATGACTTAATAAGCTAAAATTATGTGTCATGCATAGTTAATTAATTCAGATACGAAAAAATACAGTGTATTATTCATCAACTATATTATATCGGTAAAATTCAGTCAAATATTCGGACAATAATAATTATAAGAAAAAATAATAGAAAATTGAAATTAAAGGTTCTTGATGGAAAAACCTCTATTAATAGGACATTTGGTCATCTCACTGCTCATGTACATTAGACATACACCATCAAATTATAGAGAGCAAGAGTGAGAGACGTGTTATAAATCTTTAAGTTTTTCTCGGATTCAATGAGGAGAGGTTAGTTGGATTTATACTGTTTTTATGTTTCGATCAATTATAAACATGATATGAGCATTCGTTTAACTTACATTTAGTATCAGAGCTGTTTCTATCGTTTCTGTGATATTAAACATCAATTTGAGCATAAACAATGGTTGTTCCAAGTCAGGTTTGCATCTGGGTTTTCGCGGGTCTAAAGTTTACCGAATTTAGAGAAATGCCCTTCCCGCAATTTTGACGAATTTTACAGAAATGCCATTAATTTTGAAGATGGTTGAAAATACAGAAATACCATTTTTTCTGAAATTACATAAGATACTTGTAGATTTGAATTGAATTTTAGACAATTTTTCCGAAATTTAATTTTAAACATGATTTAATTTTGCTTGCATATATAATTTATTTATGTTTATGAATAATATATGTAAATGTAATGATGAATTAAATTGTGTAAATTGATTGATTATGCTCATTAAGTATTGTTCTCATGTTAAGTTAATCTTTTATGCTAGAAAATATTATTTTACATAATATTATGTTTAATTGTGTAATTAAGTTTTATCATGAGAATAATTAAGTAGATAAATTAGCATAATATTCAATTAATGGTAGTTGAATTATGCAATATAGAAATATTATCACAACCTTATTTTGCCCAATTTAAATTTATGCACAGACATATAATATGCCTATGTAACTTTTAGATTGTGTTCATGCATGAATATTCCATTATTTTTCATGCTTTAAGAATGATGCTATCTATAAAGTCATATTTAGTGCATAGTATTTATGTTTTAATTATGCAATTTGATTTATGAGAATTTTATTTACGAATTTTAACATATCTGTTAGATTAGATATTGTTAGAATTTGCGGAATTTAGGTTAATTTTCATAAAACTTGATTTTATACATAAAACTTTAGAGAGCCTAAATTTTAAGCACATTAAGACTTGTAAAATGTTCACTAAATAAATTTAGATAATTATTTAAGAGAACAATTAGGTTATGAATAATTCATAAATAATTATGTGGTTGACGTGAGAAAGCG
This sequence comes from Datisca glomerata, assembly GCA_003255025.1. Taxonomy (NCBI): domain Eukaryota; kingdom Viridiplantae; phylum Streptophyta; class Magnoliopsida; order Cucurbitales; family Datiscaceae; genus Datisca; species Datisca glomerata. The sequence goes on along the minus strand of QANY01004135.1, from coordinate 1,522,238 downwards.
TGAACTGAGAAAGTTTCACACAAACTAGTTCTGAATAAACCATTGTACTACTAGTTTCCCTGGGAACATTAATTCTGTCTAAGAAGTTGGGTTTTAATGAGGTATCGCCCGACCAACTTTCCAGGGAGTATTCTTGATAAATGCCTATCACTGCATAATTGTTCTTGGAACATAATGAGATAAATGTCTAGTGGTCAATATAACTTAAGTTAACTGGAGAGTAGCCACAATATCTTTAATTAATTAAAATTATATATAGTGTAAGATCACATAAAGAATAAAACATAAAATTGTAATTAATTATACTTAATATAATAAAGTTTATCCAACAGGAAATTTAATTATATTTATATAATTAATCAGGATAAAATACCAAATTATTTTCATAATTACCCTCATGAATTATGAATTGGAACATAGTTTGGTAGTTTTATTATTGAGGATAGAAAATCAAATAATTTTGAAAGGTACCCATAAAGAAAATAATTAACATTTTCTATCATAAAGATAAGATAATCTATTTGAATAAGAATTTAGTCCATAGGTAATTTTTATTAAATTATATATAGTTTGGTGCATGTTTTAAATTGGTAATGCATGCAATTAAGTTATGTAGGCTTCAAATTCTTACATAAGCCTTATGAATTTTTTACAGTATCTAAACCTGCTAGTTACGTTTACATGCACTTAGAAATTACCCAGACCTTTTTTACAAAAGGAAAAAATTCTCCTTCATTTAGGGTGGATGGACATAGATTATGCTATAAGAAAAGACAAACCACCTGCGGTAACTGAAAAAAAAAAAAAAGCACTCCTGCTGAAGTTATGCTATATGAGCAGTGGGAAAGATCCAATCTGCTTAGCGTAATGTTCATAAAGACAAAATTGCCGCTGGTATTTGGGGTTACGTTGAAAAAGTTTGAGACTTGCTGAAAGTCATTGATGAACAACTCGTCACTTTAGAGAATGCCTTGGCAAGCACCCTAATTATGAAATTCCATTCTCTTCGTCTCACAACTGTTAAGGGTACGTGAGCACATCATGCAAATGCGGGACATTACAGCTCAAATTAAGAAACTTAAGGTTGATATGTCAGATGCTTTCCTAGTGCATTACATACTGAATATTCTTCCACATCAGTACGGGTCAATTAACGAGTTGGTGACCATGTGAGTTCAAGAAGAGGAAATGCTTGTGATGGAATTGGGTGAGAGTGCGATGTTGACTACTAATTGCGGGAAGAAAAATCTGATAAAAACAACAAGCTTCAAGCCAGTCAAAAATCTAATCAAAAGAGGAAAGGTAAAATTCTGCCTCAAGCTAATATCAAGAAAGAGAACAAATATTTCTTTTGTAAAAAAGGTCCCACATGATGAAGGAATATGCTAAATTCTAAAATTGGCTTAAGGAGAAAGGTAATCCACTCATTTATTTATGAATCTAATATGGTTAATGCTAATATTAACACCTGGTGGATTGACTCTGGATTTACAATCCATATTGTAAACTATTTGCAAGGTATGTAAAACCTAAGGAAACTAGTGGGAAATGAGCAAAGCATCTTATTAAGAAACAAGATGGGGTCATATTTGGAGGCTATAGGGACTTGTAATTTGAGTTTAAGTAGTAGCTTTATTTTACTATTAGAAAGAACCGTTTATGTATTAAGTTTCTCATGAAACTTGATTTCAGTTTTCAGACTAGTGCCTTATGGTCGATTATTCCTTTAATTCTGAGGACACATATTTTAATTTATTTTATAAATCTAAATGTGTTGGGAATGGTATTTTGTCTGATGAGATTTAAGTAGAGTGGAAGGGTGAGAATTATTACCTAAACACTTGACTATTTGAGCATCGGTCCCGGTCAGATTTATAACAAAACATCTTTTTTCCTGTGGAAACATGTTTTCCTTTACTTTTTATTGTACTTGAATTTATGATTAACTATCATTTTCAACCTTTAAATGTGGAATTAAATTATATGACACCTAGATTAGAAGGCAATTAGCTATTGTATAATTACATGTTATTGATTACGATCAAATAAAATTAATCGAAAAAAAGACCTTTGATTCTTCAAATGATTGACCAGCATGTTCATTAATATAACCACTACTAGTAGTAGTAGATTTTGAACTGATCAAATTAAATGGCAGACAAGATAGTGTTCAAACGTATTATTTTCTTCCTTATAGAGGTGGTGAATATTATCGTACCACTGAAGTGGAGAAGCACCTAGTCCCTTTTGCTAAATTTCTTGAGTACACTATGACTGATTATCATGGACATGAAGCAGAGTATGCTTAGCAACTCCAATCTTCCTAATTTTTTGTGGACTGAAGCATTAAAGAAGGATGTATATATATATATATATATATATTAAATCGTGTTCTAACTAAGGTTGTCTCAAAGACTCCTTTTGAATTCTTAAAAGGTTGGAAACTAAGTTTGCGAAAAATGAGTGTTTGGGGTTGTCCATATGAGGTATAGCGGTTTCTTCATTGGTTATGCTAAAATGTCTAAGGGTTATAGATTTTATTGTCCATCTCACACTACTAAGATTGTGCATTCATGAAATGCTAAATTTCTTGAAATGACATGATCAGTAGGAGGGATTGGTTCAAGAATTTAATTCTTGCTTATGATCATACAGAGTTTCAGCGTTCCACATCATTAGATAGATTGGTAGTTCAAGGCAACCCTTAAGTTCAAACTGGATGAACAACCAATTGCTAAAGTTCTACAAGTTGTTGAAAACTTTCTAGTGGATCAACAAGTTGAGGAATTACATCAAAATCCTGAACAAATAGTTGAGCCACAAACTCCTTAGGGAGATGTTGGTACTACATTAAGAAGATCTATTAGAGAAATAAAAATGGCAATTCCTAGTGATTACTTAGTGTATCTATAAGAATCTGACATTGGAGTCGAAAATGATCATGAAACATTTTCACAAGCCATGAGTAGCAAAAAATTTCATTTCTGGCATGATGCCATGAAAGATGAAATCAATTCCATGAAAAGCAATGGAGTTTGGGATCTTGTAGAGTTTTCTAATAGAGTTAAGGCCATTGGCTGTAAATGGGTCTTCAAGACCAAAAGAGACTCATTGGCCAACATTGAGAGATAAAAATCGAGACTTGTTGTAAAGGGATTCACTCAAAAAGAAGGAATCGATTACAAAGAGACTTTTTCTCCTATATCTAAGAAAGATTCTCTTCGTATAATTCTGACATTAGTTGCTCATTTTTACCTTGAGTTGAAACAAATGGATGTAAAAAATCATGTTTTTTAATGGAGAGGTTTATATGAAACAACCTGAAGGTTTCTCTTCTAGTGATGATGAGCACTTGGTTTTCAAGCTTAAGAAATCTATATATGGTTTGTTTAAAGTAGGCCTCCTTTCAGTGGCATATTAAAATCCCATGGTGTAATTTCTTCATATGGTTTTATTGAAAATCCTATGAATCAATGTATATACCAGAAGGTATAAGGGAGTAAAATATGTGGGAGTAAAACAATTGGTTTGCAAGCTTAAAAAATCCATATATGGTTTAAAACAAGACTCCCTTCAGTGGTATATTAAATTCCATGGTTTAATTGTTGGGATTGTGTCCATAAAGTAAGGTATAATAACTATTTATGAGTATTTAGCTATATTCTCAAACATTTTGTATTACTGAATTTAATGAATGAATGCAATTTTTCTATTAATTAAAGTGTGTTTATAATTTACTCAAGTCTCGAAACTATTATCAACGTAAGAAGAGTAAAGACTAGGCAGGTTCATTGTTACTGCCCTCGATTATGAAATCTGGCATATGGATGTTAAGAATATTTTTTCTGAATGGGAATCTTGAATAGCGCATTTATATGGCTCAACTAGGCAGGTTCATGTAGAAATGCCAGGAGTGAAAAGTTTGCGAATTGCTGAAGTTCATTTATAGACTTAAGCAAGCGTCCCGATCGTGGAATATCAGATTTGATGAAACTATCAACAAATTTGATTTGAGCAGTTAGTGGAAGAATCCTGTGTGTAGAAACTGATACACGAAGGTAATGTGGTTTTTCTGGTTTTGTATGTGGACAATATTCTGCTCATTGGGAATGATGTAAGAAAATTGTCTGATGTCAAAATTTGGCTTGCAAAGTAATTTGATATGAAGGATCTCTGAGAAGCTGTATTTGTCCTAGGTATTTAGATCTTTCGGAATCGGAAGAACAGATAATTAACACTGTTTAAAGTATCTTATATTAATAAGGTGATGGATCGCTTCAATATGCTAGACTCCAAGAAGGGATATCTTCCTTTTAGGTATGGAGTCAGCCTTTCCAAGGAGAAGTCTCTCAAGACTCCTCAAGAAGAGGAAGACATGAGAAATATTCCTTATGCCTCAGTCGTAGGAAGTCTCATGTATGCGATGTTTTGCACTAGGCTAGAGATTTGCTACGCGGTGGGAGTGGTGAGTCATTTCCAATCTAATCCTAGACTCGAGCATTTGAATTTCTTCAAGCATATCTTTAAGTGTCTTAGGAGAACAAGGAACTACATGCTTGTGTATTAAGATACTGACCAGAATATGATGGGGTATACTGATTCTGATTTCCAAGCAGACAAGGATTCTAGGAGGTCCACTTCAGGATCAATGTTTATCATCAACGGTGGAGCAGTTGTATGTAGAAGTATCAAGTAATCTTTCATTGCTAATTCTACCATGGAAGCTGCGTATGTGGCAGCTTGTGAAGTTGCAAATGAAGTTGTATGGCTTAGAAATTCTTAAAGACTCTAGAAGTTATTCCAGAAGCTGATAAGCACATGACACTTTATTGCGATAACAGTGAGGCTGTAGCGAATTCAAAGGAACCAAGGAGCCACAAAAGATCCAAACACATAAAGCGTAAATATCATCTTATTAGAGAGATTGTTCTGTGTGGAGATGTTGTAGTAATACACATATCAACGGTAAAAAATCTGGAAGATATATTCATAAATACTTTACTTAAAGTCTTTGATGGTCATCTGGATGACATAGGGATACGAGTTTGTACACGCCTAATTTAGTCCAAGTGGAAGAATGCTGAAATTATGTCCATAAAATATATTGTAATAACTATTTATGAGTATTTAATTATTTCCTAGACATTTTGTATTACTGAATTTAATGAATGAATGAAATTTTTTTTTATTAAATAAAGTGTGTTTATAATTTACTCAAGTCCTGGAGCTATTGTCAACGTAAGAAGATTAAAGACTGAGGGGTCTTCCAAACAAACTCTTCTGAAATAGTTCAGAATGTTATTCATAGTCTTAGGATCAAATGAGAAATCGAGTCCGATTACGATTGCTAAATTGATCCAAAAGATGTCAGTCTTAGGGCATAGGAGTGAAGACCCTAACGGTTGGCATAACATGTTATGGAACATTATGAATAGGCCAATAAAAATTTAGTTTGGAGCAAAGTCATTTATCTAGCTCTAAATCTAGTTGTTTACACCTTAAGGGTATTTTCATGATTACCTTAATCCTGAGGTGAATACGAAACTTGACATAATTACTTGCGATCTTTGATACGTTAAAAAAGTGAGTTTGAATTGAGGACAATACCTCGTTTGTTGGGATCGTGATTCAACTATGTTTGTGTTACGTGATTCACAGATATAGAATTCGTGGTGAGATTACAAAATGGAACATTATCACCTTATGCTTTATCGATGGGTGTGGGAATAAATAAACCTGGTCAGATACTCGATGAAATGAATCATTGAATAATACATGGTGAACCATGCGAGACAATTCACTCTTATGTCTTTCTTATTTACAATCAATAAATAAGTTAAGGAAATAATAACTAGAGAGGTACAATGATAATTTTACATCATTCTATTATTATTTATATTCACGAAGGGTAACATAACAAAATATTTTGTGGACCGTGAAATAAAAAGTGTGTGTTTGTACCAACATAAAATATAACGCGCATGAATCGAGAGTTGATTCGGCATCGGACCTATAGTGAAGTCGTATGATGTCAGGATTAAATAGGTCAGGAATTTATGGAGATAAATTCATCGAGTATTTAAATTCAATAGATTTATTCATGTGGGTACATTCGGTCTCAGGAGTAGCTCATAAGAACAGGAATAAGAAACAACACCAGTTGGACCAAAAATGTGTTTTGGATCAAATGATACTTCCTGAACCCGGGTATCGTCACTAAAGTAGTGAAGAGAAAAAATTAATGTTCAAATTAATTAAATATTTTTTAATTATTAGATAATTAGTAAATAAAAGAAAGTAATTAGTTAATTGATGGAGATCAATTTAATTTATCACTTTAAATTGATAAATTTGAACATAGTATTGGATTTAGGGAAAATTTTGACATTAAGAGTATATGTGTAAATTATGTAATTTTCATATAAGGAATGACATTATGGTTGCCTCTCGAAGTGTGTTGTCACAACCCTGATTATAGTGTGCGATTACACATAGCAAAGAAAATAGTTTCTCTCTCCCCTCCCTGTTGTCGCCGAAATCTAAAGGAAGAAGAGAAAATTTTGTTTTTTCTTCTTCTATTATTTTGAGAGCCCACACTCAATTATTTTGAGAGCCCACATCCTATTGAGATATACTTCTGAATCTTACGAGTGGTTGTTGGTGAGAAAATTGATTCAAGTTCTATGAAGAACAAAGAATGCAAGACAATCAATAGGATCTCACCAAATCAGGACTTCTCTGATACAAAAAATGTATAATATTATTTCTAGATATTTTAAATACGTCAATCTAAATATACATGATCATAAAAAGGTTTTATGAGTCATTATTTTCCTCCTACGAACTGTTCATGAGTCATTATTTTCCTCAAATTTTTAAAATCCGATCCAACAGTAATTTCTTCATATGGTTTTATTGAAAACTCTATGTATCAATGTATATACCAGAAGGTATGAGGGAGTTAAATATGTTTTCTTGTTTTATATGAGTATGATATTTTACTTGCAACCAATGATAAGAGTTTGTTGCATGAGGTAAAACAATTCCTCTCCAAGAACTTCGCTATGAAAGATATGGGTAATGCATCTTATGTCATTGGCATTAAGATCCATAAAGATAGATCTTATGGTGTATTAGGTCTATCACAGGAAACCTATATCAACAAGGTTTTGGAGAGATTTGGATGAAGGACTATTCACCAAGTATTGCACTTCATTGTAAAGGGCGATAAGTTTAGTTTGAGCCAATGCATGAAGAATGAATTAGAGAGAGAATCCATGAAGAATATTGCATATAATTTTGTAGTTGGAAGCCTTATGTATGCTCAGGTATGTACTATTTGTTGTTGGGAATTTAGGGTGGTATCAAAGTAATCTAGGTATGGACCATTAGAGAGCTGCAAAGAAAGTAATGAGGCATCTTCAAGGAACCAAAAATTACATGCTTATGTATAGACAAACGGACAATCTAGAAGTAATCAAATACTCAGATTCAGACTATGTTGGCTATGTTGATTCTCTCATCTAGGTACATTTTCATGGTGGCATGTGGAGCTATTTCTTAGAGAATTGCCAAACAAACATTGACTTCTACTTCTACTATGGTAGCTGAGTTTGTTTCTTGTTTTGAGACAACTATACATGGTGTATGGCTTAAGTGTTTCATTTCTGGGCTTAGAGCAATGGATACGATTTCTAGACCATTAATTTTTTTTTACGACAACTCAACTGTTGTCTTTATGGCTAAAAACAACAAAAGTGGGAGTCAAAATAAACACATTAACATAAAGTATTTAGCCATATAAGAACATGTAAAAGAAAAGAAAGTGATCATTGAGTATATTAGCACTGAGTTGATGATTACTAATCCTTTGACTAAGGCCATGCCACCTTTGAAATTCAAGGGTCGTGTAGAGAAAATGGGACTTAGTTCTACTTTATAATTGTATACATTCAGTTTGATTAATGAAACTCCTACACATTTTGATGTTTTCTCATATTGATTTGCACCTTAATTTACTTGAGAAAATATATTCGTTTTGGACCAATAATGAATATAAGATTTATTCATTAAGTCTTGTTACCACATTAAGTATAACACTTGAGTAATTATATACATTGTAATACATGGATGGTAATACTCGATTTTATGAGGACCTATCATTATGATGCGTGTGTTTTGTTATTCCAGAAAGTTTAGGTTAATGTTTGCATTAAGTGGGAGAATGTAACATTACAAGAAAATTGTGCAAAATTAAACACCAATACATGGCCTTTGATGGTCATTGATGCTGAAGGTGATAATTGTATTCGGTTACGAAAATTGAAATTAAAGGTTCTTGATCAAAGAACCTCTATAAATAGGAAATTGGACCCTCTCAATGCTCATGTACATTAGATATACACCATTAAATTACAGAGAGCAAGTGTGAGAAACGTGTGATAAATTTTTCAAATTTTTCTCGGATTCAATGGCTGGAGGTTAGTTGGATTTATATTGTTTTTATGTTTTGATCAATTAGATACATGATTTGAGTATTCGTTTAACTTATATTCAATTCATAATTCGGTTTAGCTTGATTATAAAATTATGACAATGATGGTAGTCAATTGATAATCATGAGTGAAAATAGAATTACATATATTTTTTTCATTAAATATTATTGTCATTTGGGAAAAAAAGCTAATAAATTTGATGGGTACTTAATGGGTACTGAGTATTATCCATACCATTACCAACCCATATATAATGCGTAAAAAATTATCGTTGCAATTAAAATACACACCCATGTATAATATTTTAAACTCACCCATTAAATCAAATACATGTGTGTATTTATACACGTAGGTATTTTTGACATCTATAGTATTTAGCGGTTAAACTCATACCCATCTCAAACTCACCCATTGACATGCCTACCTATGCCATAGTAGACAATTCTATTTTGATGATTATTTCAGTTTTTTTTAAAATGACATTTTAGATATTTCGGTAATGAGTAAACGTACTCTATAAAAACTTGCAAAATCGGTTCAATATGATGTAATTCTGTCAAATTTTTAACGCCATCAGTCCGTTCTTCATCCTCTTTTCTTCTCTTTTTCTTCTACTTAACCAGATTAAGAGCAACCATTTATTTCCAAATCTCCATTGTGATTGATTCTTGATGTGGTTTGCTTCATAACCTATGTTTAACTTGAATGAATTTCTTTTCTAATGTCCAGAAGTGTATGCATTGAGTGGGTGTCTCATAAAATTTTGAGATCTGAGATATGATGATTCTTCGCAACTCTAGAGATGAAGCTGAGAAGCTAAAACATTCATCTCGTAGATTCATGGTTCCATAATTTCGTCGTAACTAACAGAAGAAAGAAAGAAAGTTTTGCCAGAATTAAAAACTTTCTTCATTCCAATCGAGACAGAAATTCGAATGGTCCAAAATCAAAAGGATATGGAAGAACAAAACGAGGAACATAATCTGCTTCTTTTTCATACTTTCCAATTCTTTATCCATTTCTAATTATGACGTGTTTACTTATTTCTCAAGGAAAGGTTGTTATTCTGATTATTTACTACCAAAATTTGATTCCTAAGTAGTTCTCACATTTTTTACGAGAATTAATGTTTTTTGACTTCATGAAATGAGATTCTTGATAAATAGATGATAATGTGATTCTACGTTTTTTTATTTATTTAAAATGTATTATGAAAAATCTATTATTCTCTCAAAATAATTAATTAAAAATAATTATTATTATTTTCCTTACAGGATATTTTAATAATATCATATATTTTGATTCCGATTCTTGAATTTAGTAAGCACGAATGATCCTTCTTACTTCCAATAATCCGATTTCTAATTCCGATTCTTAATGATTAATAAATCTGATTCTCGATTTTAATTTTTGATTATTATATTCTCCATCTGTTATTAGAGAAATCTATTCTAAACTTCATCTAATTGTAATCGCAAGTGAACGCGCCATTAATAAACATAACAGTTATAAACCTCTGTATCAAGATCTTACGAAGAATCAGTAGAGGAGATGGAACTTGGAAGAACCAATGACAGTGAGCAATGTGTTTTAGGTGAGATCGCAATTTCTCAGCGACTCAACTCTCGCATTTATGTGTTTTTAGATTATTGTCCATGTCCTGACTCAATAGGTGATTGTGATTTTAGTTCATTTGAAGATCTAGAATTTTGAACTCACATGGAATATCTTTCGGTTGAGATTTTCAGCAGAAAATTAGTAGTCCACTATAATCTGAGCTTTGCAAAGCTGTTTTGTTTGCTGCAGTTTATCTTTCTTTTGTTTCTTGGAAATATATGGCTGCTCTTTAATCTGGTTAAGTGGAAAAGTAAGATAAGAAAAGAAGAAGAAGAAGGTACTTACGGTGTTAAAAAAACAATTGACAGGATTATATCATAAAAGACAAATTTTGATTACTTTGAAAACTTATGGAGTAATTTCACGTATTTTAAAGTTAGTGGATATAAATTACTAATGACTCAGAGTTTATGAGTATGAGTTGAATTTCACCTTTATCTAAACAGTTAAACATTAATATATATTGATTCCATACTTGCATCGTAAAAAATACTTTATTATTAGAAATAGTATTATGGGAGAACTACAGGAATGACTCATTTAGACCATTCTTGTAGCAAAATGTCCATTTTTATTTTTTATTACAATAATGGCCTGCTTCTAATAAGAAAATGAGGGGGATGGGTAGTCATTTACCATTAAACCCTTAATGAAAAATGCCAAAAATGCGCTACAGTACGCGTGCAGCGGCCCCAAGCGCGTATTGTCGCACGGGTGACACGTGGATTCCGTTGAAAAAAAAGTTATGTGTATGGTATTAAAATTAGATACATATGGTATCTACTTTTAATACGTACAATATCTAATTTTGATATCACAATATCTTGTAATTTTTCAAAAAAAAATACAAGATTTATCAAGAAACTCAGAAAACTCACGCAAAAAATCAGAAAATTCATGCAAAAAAGACTAGAAAAATCTCATATTCAATAAATAATCAGAAAAAAAAACTTTAGATCCAAGAACAAAATACTAATAACGCATTAACTTATGTACAAACAACCAATTTTAACCATATTAACGCACTAATAGTTAATTTTACAAAAAAAATTCTAAAAACTCAAAGAAGAATGAGGGAGGGAGGGAGGTCGCCGACGCAGCAAGGAAAATAGAGACAGAAAGACGACAAGCAGGCGGCTGTGAGTATGAAGCGGCGGAAGCTTTTTGGGGAAGACATGACTGCTGTTCAAAATCTTAGAGACTAAAAACTATGTGAGGAAGACAAGGGCAGAAAGGAAACAAATTTCAAGGCCAATCCCACTGATATATAAATTAGATACGTATGGTATCTAATTTTATACATACGGTATCTAATTTTGATACCACATCATCTTACAATTTTTCGAAAAAAATTGCAAGGTTCATCAAGAAACACCAGAAAACTCATACGAAAAAAACTAGAAAAATCTCAGATTATATAAATAATCAGAAAAAATTCTTAGATCCAAGAATGAAATACTAACAACACATTAGCTTATGTACAAAAGTGCACAAGAAAAATCAAAGGGTAATTTTAACTCTCTGTTTGGTACAGGATATGTTTGATGATATATGTTACATTTTCCCTATATGTTTGGATCATCTTCTTCCTCGAGAATTTCTGTAACAAAAAGAAATTGTTTCTTTCCAACAAAAGCGTCGAAGAACGACGAGCACCCCTAACGAACGGGCCGCGAACGAACCACAAACGGCACGGTGAAGTACAAACAATGATTTTAGAGCCAAGGTTTCGGGGAAGAGAGACCCACGCGTGAAATGAATCTCAAAATAAAAACCAACGCGCGAAACAGAAAAATCATAGCTCGAGAAGAAAGGGGCAGGAATGGGAAAAAAAACTTTAAAACTTATTAAGTAGCGCCACGTGTAAAAAATCAGTCATTCCTGCAATTTTTATTATCATACTCGGCCATTAATATTTTTAATTAGCACTACTATAATATTAATAAAGTTGAGACGTATATAATATATTTTTTTCGTTACTCAAAACATTTCACTATTAAATTTCATATGTTTTTTTAAACTTATTTTATATATGTTGACTCATCTTCCATTAGCTTAATTAAAACATATACGCTAAATAAAATGATATTGACTTTGTTAATTCCTAATATAATTATTAAGTGCATAAATAATATTAAAATCTACAATGCATTAAATTCAATCAATAAATAATTTAATATATTATTAAGAATTTAAATATGAATTGACACTTAACAAAAAATTAGGTATGACATGTTACATATTTAAAACATATACGTTAAATAAAATGATATTGACTTTGTTAATTCCTAATATAATTACCAAGTGCATAAATGATATTAACATCTACAATGCATTAAATTCAATCAATAAATAATTTAATATATTATTAAGAACTTAAATATGAATTGACACTTTAGCAAAAAATTAGGTATGACATATGACATACTTTCAAGTATCTATATATAATTTTATATTTTATGTTATTTATCATATAAAACATATATAAGATTATCACCTTCATCTTGATTTTACCCATCCAATTATAGTTGTTATATGTTTTTTAAACCATGTCAAATTTGGTTGAGATAGTACTTAATTTATCAAAATTATTATTTCATTGGTTCAATACATTGAAAAATCAGAAAGTGTATTACAAATGACTTTTACAACCCCTATTAGACAAACGTCACTTTTTCATTATTAGAAATGTGTTATATATTTTTTTATTTAGAACTTTTAAAATTTGATTGTTTTGCCCTTAAAACCGTACGTTCGGTGTAGTTGTTCCTTTATTTAAAGGGTTTGTAATTGATTCTTGATGCCTAAAATTTGACCAGGGCCAGCAATTGTACAAAAGGCCCAGTTCCCGTCCAATAATGAGTGGAAGACAGAGATGAACTAATTTATCATACGGAGAAGCACATGAAATACTCATCAAGCCAAGTCAGGAGGTTTCGTGAAAAATGAATAAGATCAGAAAATATGTAAGTTATTTAAATTCATTTATACATTAAATCAAGTATTAATATATTGAAATATTACTTTTGATGAAATTATTTAATTATATGATTTCGAACAAACTTTTGACGAAACTTGTGTTTATAAATTCATCAAAGATAAAATTATGACTTACTTAGTTTTTTATGTAGACGATATTCTGTTTATTGATAATGATGTGGAAACTTTATCAAAAGTAAAAAAGTGGTTAGCTATAAATTTCAAATGAAATACTTGGGAGAGGTGGACTATGTTCTAGGCATCCAAATCCTAAGGGATAGGAAGAACAAACTCTTGACACTTTCTCAGGCATCTTATATTAATAAGGTGCTAAAAAGATTCTCTATGAAAATTCTAAGAAAAGTAAATTACCGACCAGATATGGAATTGTCCTTTTCAATGAGTAGTGTCTTAAGACACCTCAGGAAGAAGAGGATATGAGAAATATTCATTATGCTTCAACGGTCGGGAGTCTCATGTATGCCGTATTATGTACGAGACCGGACATCTATTATATAGTAGGAATTACCAATCGTTATCAATCAAATCCAGGTTTTGAACACTGGATTGCAGTAAAGCACATTCTCAAGTATCTTCGAAGAACGAGAAATTATATACTTGTTTATTCAGGAGGAGACCTGAACCCCACTGGATATACTGATTCATATTTTCAATCAGATAGGGACATTCGAAAGTCAACGTTTGGATTAGTATTCATCCTAGGTGGAGGAACTGTAGTCGGAAAAGTATTAAAAAAACCAGTATTGCAGATTCCACCATGGAAGCTGAATATATAGCGACTTGTAAAGCTGCGAAAGAAGCGGTTTGGGTTAAGTTCTATACTGATCTAGAAATAGTTCCAAACATGGATAAGCCGCTAATTCTGTAATGTGACAATAGTGGAGCAGTAGCTAATTCAAAAGAACCAAGGAGTAATAAGAGGGGCAAACACATTGAGAAGAAATACCATCTTATAAGAGAGATCGTACACTGATGAGATGTGACTGTTATGAAGAAAATGTCATATCAGAACGTAGTTGATCCTTTTACCAAAACACTTCATGTGAAGTCCTTTGAGGGTCATGTGTGAAATATGGGGTTGAAATAGATGTCACATTTTCTTTAGGGCAAGTGGGAGATTGTTGGACATAGTGCCCTTAAAGCATATGTAAAGATATTTTAATTTGAAATTAATAAACGTATATTTTTCTTATACTTGCCTTTCTGAATTATTATTTATTATTGAATAATTTGTATAAATATATGAAAATTTCATATTTATTAATGAGACTGTACGAAAGGATTAAGATAATAGATAATGAGTAAAATAGTCTGCAACATATTAAAGTATGGAGTATTTAATGAATGGTTACTAGTACAGTTTCGTTAAGTATTTTGTATGCATGTGGTCTAGATCCGAAGCACTGATGTGGATAGACATGTTACTGAAGATACTTTATATAACTAGATTATATAGGACATGACCAATGTGAATTAATATCTTTATTAATTTACCGTTTATCATAAATATTTAATACACATCAATCAGATGATCATATGCAGATAAGTTTAAATAATGAGTAGTCATTAACTCCTATACATGTCTACTGGATCTTTTAATTCACTCATTAAGGCTTGCTTGTAAAACAGGCTATTGACTTTTGTTTTGGAGATCCAGTGACATGGATGGCTGGGACCATGATCTTACAAGATTTGTAAACCAAGCTTTCCTAACGGATCATATAATGGTTATTTTAAGTGTTGATTCTGGAACTGAATGGTTATTGAGCTTAAATTTATAATAGGATTATAAATTGACCGTTCACTAGTGAATTAGCGGTACTTAAGGATCAAGAGGTAATTAGAAGGGTAAAACGATAATTTTGACTAGCTTTAATTTATAAATCAATAATTGGTGGACAAAACTACATGAATTAATTATACCAATGAACTACACGAAAATACTATGTAAATATATTCTTTAAGTTCTAAGAGTGCAATTTTATATTTATAGTGGAGTAATAACAAAATTAATAAATAAGATTATTTAATTAAAAAACTTAATTAATAATCTAATTTATTAAAGCTTAGAATTATGGGTCCATGGTCCATTGCCACCTCTGTACTATACAGTCTAGGTATGAATGTTTCAGAACATAATAAAATGACTAGCTTACAAAACGAATTAAGTTTCTAGGGTAAATATATAATTATGAGATAATTATGTGAAATTAAATCATTAAGAGTTAATTAATTAAATTAATTATTTTAATTTTCAAAAATTATAATTAATTAATTAATTATATCGATTGGTTTTGAATTAATCGATAAGTGGGACAATATATTTGATTTATGAAATTAAATAATACTAAATTATTATAAGATAATAATTTGAATTTGAATTAATTAATATGTTATTTTTTGACTAACAGATATGTTAGTTGATAGGTGTAATCAAATAAGTTAATTTTAAATTAACTGATATCTAGATATTTATCTAATTAAAATAAATAATAAATTTAAAAAAATTACCACGTGGCATATCGGACTGCCACATGTCAATCACTGATTTTTAAATCAGGGATTGACATGACACATTGTAGTGTCACATGGCACTACAGTGGCACGTGACACACTGTAGTGCCACACGGCACTACAGTAGTTCACGGCATTGTAGTGTGGCGCATACTGCAGTAGTACATTTGTAAATAATTAGCCTTGATCTAGAATATTTATAAATAATTTTCTATTGGTCTCATTAAGCAATCATAGGTGTGATTAATTTGTTAATCAAAGCTTTGTCAATTCTTCAATTCTCTTTTAGAGTTCTGTCTCAAAAATCATTTTCAAAATATCTTGATCTCATGTGTTGAGTAGATCTAGAGACAAAAAGTGTTTTTTATTTATTCTACTTGCCCACACACGTCCTAGTGTGTTTGAGGATTGGTTTAGAAGATCTTGGTATGGATCTCACAGTTCATTCTTCGTGAAATCTTACGCTCGTTGTTTTACGAGAAGATATCGATGAGGTTTGATAGGCTTCGAGAGGTACTATATGACATTCTATGAATGTCTTTAATTTAATGTATAGATATATAATGGATCCGTTGAGAAAAATTATTTTTCATAAAAAATATTTTTTTGAAACTTATGGCATGGTGATTGTTTTTTCAATTAATTAATTTTTAAATAAATCGTCTACACTGCACGCCTCAACAGCCTCGATTTCAAACAGCAACTTCATAGAAACCATGAACACAATTACCTTAAAGGATGAAGACATGGAAGTTATCTATCTTGATCACCGATGATCCCTCTATCCCAAAGTGCAAATATATGGTGTACATATATGGAGGGCGCTTTTAGATAAGGGGTCATCTGTAAATGTCATAACTTTGTCGATCCTAACGTCTACTAGGATTTCTCAGTCTAAAATTGTATGAGCTCAGATACAGATTCTTCGTTTGAGAATTCTAGAGAAACTACACTTGGGTACATTCAGTTAGACCTCACAGTGGGTCCTATTCAATCTTTAACAATGTTCCATGTTTTGGTTATTGAGGTGAGCTACCACGTCCTATTAGGGAGGCAGTGGCTTAATAAGCATAATAAGCTCATTGCATCTATATATCATCAGTGTCTTAAAGTGCGTATGGGCCTGAAACCCAGGGAACCAAACACCATTCAGCCATATGGAGACTCATTTTGTGAATGCAGAGTTTTATGATGAATTTACCCGTGACCCGATATTCGAGGGCTCAATGATGATGACTTATGGTTGTATCTCAATGAAAAGAAAAGACAATGAGTCAAGAGTAGTCCCAAGTGCTGAGACTACAACACCACCATGCACCAAGGTAAGACTCTCAGATGGACGTATAGCTTACCACTTAAGACAGTGCACAAGGCCTAAATTGCCTAAAGGGGAAGGCCCTAGTTGTGATGTTAAAACCAAAAATGCCTACTCAAATATGAAAGCTAGAACGCCCGTGGAATATCAAGATATGAACCTAACCGCTAAACTCATGCAAGATGGTATGTGCCTGTAACAGAGGAGCTGAAGTCCGAAAATTTGAGTGACAGTCCAGATGCTCAAGAGATGATGAAAATAAGTGTTCAACTACTCCCTGATGAGAAAGCTTAACTTATTATTCTTCTAATAAAAATCATGACACATTTGCTTGGAGCTATATAGAAGGTCTAGTATTAGATCCTTACATGGTAAGTAATGCTTTGAACGTGCATGCTGGGATAGTTTCGGTTAAATAAGCTAGACGTAACTTTCATCCGAAGGTCGAACGATAGGTCAAGGCAGAGGCGTTGAAACTCATAAGTGTTGGATTCATTAAACCTATCAAACATCCATATTGAGTGGCCAACATAGTGCCGGTAAGGAAAACGATTGGGGAAGTCAGAATTTGTGTCAATTTAGGGACCTTAACCATGCATGTTTAAAGGATGAGTTTCCTCTTCTAGATATGGACATTCTTATGGACGCTACAACTGGTCATGTCATGTTGCCTTTCATGAATGGATTTTGTGGCTATAACCAAATCAAAATGGCAATTAGAGATGTGGAGAAAACAACATTCAGAACCCCATTCAAAACTTTTTATTGCACAGTGATGCCCTTTAGTTTTAAGAACGCTGGAGTCAGATACCAACCAACAAAGATAGCCATTTTTACGACATGATAAGGAAGGATGTAGAGGACTACGTTGATGATCTGGTTGTAAAGTCTAAACACAACCCATTGGCAAACACTTCTAAAGATGCGCGCTATACAATCTCAAGATGAACCCAAAGAAATGAGCTTTTGAAGTTAATTCTGGCAAGTTTCTCGAGCTTATTGTGCACCAAAGAGGAATGGATGTTGATCCATAAAAGATATGGATGATCACAACATCCATCTCTCCAGCTAACCAAAAACAGTTGAAGAGCTTCTTAGGCAAACTTTCATATAATAACAAAAATGATGCCACTTCTGAAGCAAAGCATTTCCGTAGGACAGAGGACACCAACAAGCCTACCAAAATATCCAACAATTGGTTATGAATCTCCTAACTCTGAAAGCACCAATAAGAGGAACTCCTTTGAGGATATATTTGGCCTTCACTGGTAAAGAGTTTGGAGCATTACTATCGCAAGAAGATAAGAGGGGTGTTGAACACTCTTTACCACATGATTAGGAAATTGAAAGGGGTAAAAGAACGGTAATCGAAAATAGAGAAATCATGTGCTGCTCAGATATATGTGTCCCAGAGGCTACGATATTATTTTATCTCTAACAAAATTCACCTCATGACCAAGACAGACCCAATATGATATCTCCTAACCAGACCCGTATTGTCGGGATAACTAGCAAGGTGCCTCCTACAATTATCTGAGTTTGACATAACTTGCGTCACGCCAAAGGTAATCAAGGGGCAAGCCATTGTAGTGATGTTGGCAAAACTCAACGGCAAAAATGAACCAACCAAGGAAAATACCTCTTTCGAGGAAGTCATGCTAGCTGGAGGTGTTGAAACATGTGTTCTGCAATTTGATGGCTCCTCGACTGTTACGAGAGGAGGGTCGGGGATAGTCTTGACTAATCTGGAAGGAAGAACAATTGACATAACATGTGAGCTTGATTTTCCTTGCACAAAAAATACCCCTGAATACGAAACCTTCATCATAGGACTCCGTATTGCGAAAAAGCTTGGAGCAATAAGGGTCAAGGTGATTGGGGATTCGAATTTGGTGGTGAAGCAGAGCCTAGGAGAATACGCAGTCAGAGAAGCAGTGTTGGTGCCATACAGAACCTTAGCTTAACAGCTCATAGCTACCTTTGACTCAGTATCACTAGAATATATACCCACCCACACAAACCAGTACGCCGATGCACTTCCGACTTTAGGATCGAGATTGTCATTTGTGAAAAATGTTTTAAATGTTACCATAGTTGAACGACACCGTCGCGCAGTTGAGGAAGAGCCACTGATGAGGGATGAAAAGGAAAAGCCAGACTAGAGGGATCGTATAAATTCACTGACTACACCAGGGTGAGAGGCGATGATTAAGGATCTGAAAGACTACACTCAAAGAAAAGGAGAACTCTATAAATGTCTCCCGAGAGGAATCTTAGTGCGGTGTGTTAGTCAAGATCGAGATCACCTAATTTTGACACAAACCCACGAGCAAACATGTGGTACTGACCACGTAGTGACTTTGCATAGACAAATACATAAGAGAGGGTACTGTTGGCCAGAGTTGAAGAGAGATGTAGATGAAATGCAATCTTCATGTCCGTAATGCTCAAAGATTCCCACGAACCATGGGGCTCTCACTACGTAAACTTCTAAAGATTGGTGGATTCCATTCATTAATTTCATCTAGCACGAGCCACTCCCACCAAAATCAAGGAAGCATATCGATTGAAGATCCCAACCAAGAGATACACCCTTGAGGGTAATGTTCTGTTTTGGGACGCCTTTCATGAACAAACAAGTATCCTCTGTTCTCGAAGCATACGTCATAAAAGATCGACGCTCAACTCCATATTACCAACAAGGGAGGGCAAGCAGAAGCTACTAGTAAGGCTCTCATCAAAATATTGAGCAACATCGTGTATGGATACAACAGAGGTTGGAGCCTTCATTTTTCGGACGTGTTATGGGCCTACCGGACCTCCCCTTATAGCGCGACGGAATTCTCTCCGTATTCCCTTGTGTACGGTTTAGAATCCGTAACACCCTTAGAGATACTTGTCTCTGCAGCCCACATCGCTATCGTGAACGATATAGAGTGGGACCCAGAGTCATGTGCAAATGCTTGAAGGGATGATCTAAATGAATTTGATGAACTAAGGGGCGGAGCAGGCAAGCGAATGGAGGTTTACCAACAGGGGATGACAAAATCCTAAGACAAAGTAGTTAACCAACGTGCCTTTACCAAAGTCGACCATGTGGTATGAGTGGCTGAACATGTAAGAAAAAATGTATTTGAACCATCCAAGTTCGGCCTCATTGGGAGGGCTTGTTTGTCGTGCAGGAAGCACATAGCAATAGATACCATCAGTGAAGGAAAGATTATCGATCCCATCAACGGAAAGTGGCTCAAGGCATATTATGCATATAGATTCAGATTCTCCTTCTGTGAGTCTGTGTGAAAAAAAAAAAGCCATTCTTTGAGAACGTGTTATTGTAATTTCTTCCATAAATGAATGAACCATTTATGGGGCCGGGCCAAGGCAAAACTACAAGCTATATTTACATTAAATTCATAATTGTACTCTTGCCATGCGAAGGATATGCAAATCTAAGAACATGCTATAAGGACCCTTAGACCACTAAATGTGGTCGGAGGAACATGCATTACACGCTCATGCCAAGCATTGAAATAGAAGATTTCATCATCATGCAAACACGCTATGCATACTATACTATAAGGAGGATAAACTTCAGCATAATTTCTATTTAAACACATATAGAGGATTCTAAGCCAACTAAAAGGGAACCAGCAAAAGGAAATAGTTGCGCCGCAATCCTCAATATATGAAAAAAGTACAACGATGCTACACGCTTCATGCAAGACAAGTCACAAAATCAATAAGCCATATTTCCTATTAAGAAAATGATTGTCTGAATCATTCCAAATCCAAGCGAACCCAAAAAGAAGTACAACAAAAGGAAAAATAATTGCTATGTGCTAAGGACAATATTGTAAGCAAGCCCAATGAAGAAGGCAAAAAAGGGAGGTTTAAAAATACCAATACGAACATCAAAAACAAAAGTTCAACAGTACCTAAATAGTATCAGTATCAAAATACAAACAACTAAGAAAAAGGGAAGAATCCCTCCTCAAAACAAACCAGAAGAAGCAAGAAAGTCAAACAAGAGATAATTTTGAATAGACACTTCATACGATTGTCAGAATGGAGGCTCCTGAATATAACTTAAGCTCAAACCTGGTACTATTCAACCCCGACCCAGTGGTCCTAAGCTTCTTAGATGATGTAGCGAAAGCCTCGACAAAATCCCAACAATACTAAAAGTTGTTGAATCATGCATGATTTCCAGTAATCGATCTTCCAAAATCTGTTCAATCCTAAGATTACCAGGATTTAGGCAACAATTTCGTTGATTCGCAAGAATACCAAAAATTAGAAATAAAGGAGAACGATTCTCATTAAAAAATCAAAAACTGCCTAAAATAACCGAATAACATGAATTTATACCGCTCTAAAAACCTAAAAATTAAAAGAGATGGAAATTATGAAAAGGCCCCAAATTATGACCAAACCAAATTCTAGGCCTCTGAAAGTGCTTAAAACAATATTTTTTGAACCCGAAACTGGGCTGCGACAAGTTTACCTGTCGTACATGTAGATCTCTAAATAAACTTCGATTTGATATCTTACGGCCCACATGATTCCACCTGAGTCAAAAGTTACGCCATCTGAAAGTTGACATACGCGTGCCTTGATCTATTAGTTCCAAAAAAATTCTAAAGTTACACTGTCCACATCATTTGACAACCTTGTCATTCAAAGATTCCACTCTATTTGACAAAATCTTCCAGGGGGTGTCCCGTGCATGCCTACCAAAACAAAGCGACAAAGCTTTTGAAGATGCTCGTGGAGAAAAGAAACTGCGAAACCTACCTCTAATTCGTCGCAAATAGGTACACTCTAGTCCAGAAGGAGATTCTTACATAAGGACAGAGCAACAATTTTTTACATGCTCATCACATCCCAAACAGCAAAGGATAAGGTTATGGATCGAATGGAACAGACGACAACCCCCAACGATATCTCCATAAATAGCAAATATTTTCTAAAAAATAGGTACATACTCCATATACACCAAATACTCATGAAATTATGTTTGTTGAGAAGATGGAGTGTGAATGCCCTAGTTAGTGCACAAGGTAGAACCTTGATCCAAGCAATTCATCAAGCTCTCCAAACGAGACTCCAAATACAAAGAAGGAAGGGGAACATCCTCTAAAATAGGATCAGAAGGATCCCCACTACCCATAGTTGCCTCATCTTCTTCGGGCCTAGGACTAGACACTGAAATGGCTAGAGTAGGTTCAGACCTCTAAGCACTTGCAAATATGATGATCGAGATTCTCTCGAGGCGGTTAATGCTGAACTCACCTGCTTCATCGAATGAGTCTGATCCTCCCCTGATTGAACTGTGAAACGATTTACTGTGTTCCTCATCTCTATATATCTCCTCCTCAATCTAAAAAAATGAACGATAAAAAAGGGGTGCAAGATTGGGACCTGGACATACATACTCTGACAATAATGAAAATGAACTACAAAGGGAAATAAGTAAGTTACATGTTCCTCAAAGCGTCAACTATATCGATCTCGACACGTGGATCTCCCTCAGAGCGAAGTCAACGACTCTTGTGAATAGAGACGAGCTCTTCTGCTTTAAGGGGAGGATGGTCGTATTGACCTTTTTTAGGAATGGGAGGACCAAAAGACAAGGAGAACGATTCATAGATGACTAGATCCTTCCTTTTTCCTTTGAGGAAAAAGATTTGGTTGAAGAAGAGCCCTTCATTTTTGCGCTCTTGGGTTGAAGCTTGTCTTTACCCGTGCCAAGTCCCACAATCTTACTCTTCCCATAAGAGATAATGGTAAATGGGACATTGTGCTTGCTCGAATAGGTAAGGGTTCTCTTGGTGATAGATTTTAACCCCGGATGGACATAGACGAAGATAAATTGAACTTTAACTGAGGAAGCACGCATAAATTCAAGATAAGAATTCACCACACCTTTCCAATACCAACCAAATGAAGGAGAATGAAAGCCTTGGCGTTTAGACCCCATGATGAGAAAAATACTATCACTAGTATTAATTGTTGAAGAATCCAAAAATATGATCATGCAATTCGCAACGCTCCATTTCAAATAGAAGTACATCAGAGCACCTTGGTCCAAGCCAAATTATCGTCTGACTCTATGGGGGAGGTATTTCTCCACTACGTTTGTATTACTCATAAATGATGGGAAGTCGTTGGGGGTGATGTTCACTGTAACCAGGCGGTACCCTTCTGATTTTGTATGCAACTTATGAAGCCCTACATCATTATACAGTGAACATTGAGGAAAATTGGTAAATAACACTGAAATGGATTCAATATAGGGGCGAAATATGAAGTTGGATTCATCATCTAAGTCCATAATGTGAATCAGTTTGTCTTGCTCCTATGCAAGCGCATGCCCTGAGAGTAACCATAAGACAAAGTGTCACATGACCCCATGTATTCTCTCACAATCTCTGCCTTCTCTAAGGAATGTGTCACTGCATATCCTTTCACCTGCTCTTAGAGAAACATTTGAAGAAAACTCGTGGGAAAATGTCTTTCGACAATATAATTCCACCCACTACAACAAAAAGAGGCTATGATAGCGGTCAAAAAATGCTATCATAAGGTTTTCATAGCATTTTTTATAACATTATGTCTACCAACGTTATGAAAACTCTAACCCTACGATGGCGGTTGTTAAACGTTATAATAAAAACTTTTAATAGCGTTTAAAAATACCATTGTAACCTTTAGATAGCATTTTAAACACTATAGAAAGGTTTCCATAGCGTTTTATAAACGCTATTATAAGCGTACCAACAATGGCAGACTTTCTATAGCGTTTAAAATGAGTTATTGTAACATTTCTATAGTATTTTATAAACGTTGTAGAAAGTGTTTAATTGCGTTTGATACGCTCATAATAGCATTTATAAAACGCTATTGTAACCTTTCAATAGCATTTTCTAAATGCTATAGAAAGGTTACCAAGCGCACTTTCTATAGCGTTTAAAAACGCTATAGAAGTGTTACAATAGCGTTTTCTAAATGCTATGAAACGTGTATGATAGCTTTTTTAAAGTTGTTAAAGGTTTTCTATAGCTTTTTAAAAAAAAAACTCATGTATGCCCATCCATATCATAACTGCATTTGCTTATTGTGCTTCTTTATGTTATTATATTCTCTTATAGGGTTTTAAATGTTATAAATAATTTGTGCTAATGTATCAAACAAATAAAATAAAAAACATCCATTAAATCACTAGTTTAAAATATTTAATTAAAGAAAATAAAGATCCATATCAAATACAATATCAAATGTCCAAAAAAACCCTACAAAAGCATTCCAAAGTGTTCATATCACATATTACAAATATTTTGAGTTGTACTAAATATTACAAATGCAAGCCAAAGCTTTCATTAAAGAACTTTCATGTTCTCTTGTTGGAATAATATTCTCCATCACTATGTAGACTAAATATTACTATGTGTACTAAATATTACTATGTGTTTGTTGTATTTTTGGTAGACTTATATGAAAAAAATAATTGTTATAGTTCAATATCCACTTATAAACATATATATGATCTCTATAAAAGGCTTTCTACTATTCAGACATGTTGATCTATAAGATTGTCAATATAGATTGCAAAACCCTATTTCTTGAAATACATACTTTCCATGCATCTATATTCTATCCTTGGAAATGCAAATATAATAGCAAGTTAGAAAAACAACATAATCATATGAGAAAAGTTTAACATAAAATTAAATGCACATGGCTAGCCCCCCCCCCCCCCCCGACATTTCAATCATGTCCAGCATTTATGTCAGCCTACATTTCTAACTCCCACAATACTAATCATCATATGAGAAAAGTTTAACATAATATTTAAAATCCACACTCACCAACATAAACAAATCCAACACAAATGCAAATCGAACATTTCAATGCACATGATGATGCACCTTGACTTAAACATTCGTCAGCTAAATTCTGTGTCCCAGATGATGATGCACCTTGACTTAACTCATTGAACTTTTTTTTGAAAGGCAATAATGTCATTGAACATTGATTATCTAGTTGTGTGACACTAAATAGATAAATAATGAAACACATACAATAGCTTTAGCAGCCGAGTTTGTAGGCTCGCCACTTTTTTTATGTGTCTTCGTCCAAACACTGATTCTAGAAACAGATTCGGGGGTTTGGCTGCTTTTTTCTATAAAGAACCAAATTCAATAAGTTAAGGATGGTTAATTTCTTTCTATTAAAAAAATAAAAAACTACATTTTACCACATCTTCAGTCAATCGTGCGTATCCTATGCGGCTTCATGTGTGGGGGATTTGTTTTTTCTTCATCTCTTTGAATTTGACACTTATTTCCTAGAGAAATGTTCGACCACACCCATATTGAATAACATATAATGATGCGCACTTTCTAACATTTCATCACTCATCATAATTGATGTTTCTGCTGAGATTGGACGTCCTTCAAGAATAATGTCACTAATAAAATCTTGATTGTGACATTCTCCATGATGTACTCCTATTTATTTCTCCATAATCTCACTTCAAAAGTCCACGCACTCATCTGCTAGATGACATTCTACAATACACCATTCAGGTCGTGCACAATTTTGAACGTATCCTTTTAATATCTTCATATACCTAAAACCAAAAATGCACATTTTAAAGTATTTTATACATTTAGGACAATATTGCAAACTGAAGAATCATGCTTTGATTACCTTTCAAAAGGATACATCCAACGGAAATGGACGGGACCGCATAGACGTGCTTCTCACATGAACCATTATGTCAAAGAATAATGGTGGGAAGAACCTTTCAACAATGCATAATGTTACAACTACTTCATCTTCCATGGCTTGTATTCTTTCTCTATCAATGAAACACTGACACAGTCTATTGAAAAAAGCACATAATCTGAACATTGCATCTTTGGGCCCTTTAAGAAGCAATCCCCTTAAGGCTACAAGTAACAACTACTGAATGAGAACATGGTAATCATGTGATTTAATACCAAGGACTTTACAATCTTCCATTGATATGCAATTTCTAATATTAGAATTGTAACCATCCGGTAATTTTAGATCGAAAAGCCTCCTACAAAAGGCTTCTTTCTCTTTTTTGGTTAATGAGTATTGAGTATGAGGAAGGACGATTCTAGATCCATCATCTTTTGGATGCAAGCCATGCTTAAAATCCATGTGTTGTAGATCCTTACATGCATTGATTCCATCTTTTGGTTTTCCTTTCACATGTAGCAATGTAGCGATGCTTTCACATATATTTTTCTCAATGTGCATCACGTCCATATTATGACATAATATTAATACCTGAAAATGTGATGACAACATCTAAAAATGTTCAAAATGAAACTAACAATGGAAAATTTGAAAGATACTAACCTCCCAATATGGTAAATCAAAGAATATTGATCTTTTCTTCCATATAGTATCCACTTCTTTGCCTCTTTTCTTCCTTTTCTTACGACATTTTCCAAAATCATTGACATATCAGTTTGAGAGAAAAATTACGACCAGTCATGATTCTAGCAATTTGCCCATGCTCCACATTCCCATCAAACCACGCTTTCTTTGTCCTAAATGGATGAGATTGAGGTAGAAAGTGTATGTGACCCATGTATACACACTTACTATATTTTAACTAGCAATAATGTGTGTTTTCACCACAAACTAGACATGCTTTTTTTCCTTTCGCAGTACATCCAACAAGATTTCCATATCCTGGAAAATCATTGACAGTCCACATCAAAATAGCTCTAAGATCAAAAAAAGATTTATTGAAAGCATCAAAAGTGTGCACCCCATTATTCCATAAATCTTGAAGATCTTCTACTGGAGGTTGTAAATACACATCGATATCATTTCTTGGTTGTTTCGGGCCAGATATTAACAACGTCAAGAATATATTTTCTCTTTTCATGCACAACCATGGTGGTAAGTTGTAGGTCACAAGTATGACTGGCCAATAACTACATGTACTTTTCAAACTAGGAAAGGGATAAAAACCATTTACGGCAAGTCCCACTACAAGAAATATAGCATTCTACAGGAATAAAATATATGAGTTTCAGTCTTCTCTTTAAGAAAAGAAGAAACTACAAGATTTTAAATGAATCTTCTAAAAAATATTGTTAAAATGAAAAAATGTGGGACTGAAAATTACATTTTAACAAAAAAACGGGATTGAAAATTAGAACCAGGATTGAAATTTCACCTTCTCTATCAATACCATCACAAATCAGATTCATTTTCTCTCGACTTTCCTTCTCTTTCATAGCTTCTACCTCTCAATCTCAAGTCTCAACATGCAACAAACTCATAACCTAGGGCTAGGTCGAAGAAGAAAGAGTAGATCCTCATTAATTAGCTTATCTCTCTCTCTATTAGCTTTTCTCCACGTCTCTCCTCTTTATGGTTCCTTGTCATTCCTCCTAAGAGGTGTTCAGTTTGCTTCGATCTCTCTTGTATGAACATAAGCTCTTAGTTTGCTTCATCTATCTCCTGCAACCATCATGCATCTCGTTCGACTTCCTCCTTCAAAGTGACGACGGGGTAGGCAGAGAAGCATCTCTTTCGATCTATTAAGTCAGCATCTTCATCTTGATGATGAGCTCATGGCTAGATATTCATCGAGCATATTTTGTTGAGGTGAGTTTGTTTACATTTTTCTTAACCTCTTGAGTTTTAGATGTGATTTGAGACAGACTCGAGTTATGAGCAAAGGATACTTGTTGATTTAGGTCAAGGTTCCATGAAATTTAGTTCCATTTGGATGGGTCTAGAGACTCATGATAGAATCTAGGTTCTCATTATCTGGGGCTTTGATTCTGAGCGACTAATTTGTGACTCGCTCGGTGCCTCCACGAACAAGGAAGAGCGAGCAATGGCGACCGAACTAGAAGAACTGCTAGGCTTTCTATCCTCACCTTCTCCTTAAGTAATTTTCTTGCTCCTTATCACTTCCAGCAAATGAAACATCGCACAAATTATTTACTTTTCTGTTGTTTGCTATACCACTTCAGTTTGTTGCTCCTCATCACTTCATGCAGAGATTTTGGATAATCCTCTGGGTTGAATAATGGATATGGTGGAGAATAATCAGGATCAACAAAGCTAGCTAGTTGGTATTTTTCATACTTTTAAATTTAATTGTACATATGTACATTGCTTTCTCTGTCATTTTTATGCTAATTTGAACTGTGAAATTTAGCTAGGTCATCACGTCCACAACCAGACATTGTAACCATTTAGTGACATGTGTATGCTCTTCTGCCACTTTTACATGGAATGGAACAAAGATGCATGCAAGTCATGGTAAATCTTACTAATGTCCTCAGAAAGAATGTGGGTATGTGATCATAAGTGCTTTCTCACATATTGTTGCTGGTGACTGATGTTGTTGACTTAAAGGATACAAGTAGTAGTAGTTAACTGGATCTGGATGTCTTTATGACTTAGTTGAGTATGGTTGATGTGTTTCTATTGTGGGAGCAAAACCAATATATGACTTGAAGTCGTTAATTTCCATCTCTTCATGGTTTACTTCTGTCAATGGTTGTTTATTTGTGTACCAACACTTGCAACAAGATTGTTTGAGGAAAGAAAATTAACAAAAGAAAAGAAGATGCTATATTGAAACACTTGGGAGTGGAGCGGAATGGTGAGGTTATATATCATATATTATATCACGATTCTAGTGGCGCAACATTGCAAATATCATATATTAAATCGTGAACTCTTTTTTTTTAACATTTACCACATAACTGCTAAATGTTGCAAATGTTTAATTTGAGAAGATATTATATTTTGTCACCCCTTCTCGCCCCTACTCCCCCAGGTTTTTAGACTATAATTGTATGTTTTGTCATGAACATATTTTTACCATATGTTTGCCTTTTAGATGCATCAGTATCGATTGTAAATGTCTATATGCACGCATCACTTGCTTATGAATTCCTTCTATTTATGTTTGACTCACGTCTTGGAATTAAGGGGAATAAGCTTCTGGTATTTGTCATGAGCAAAAGCAACAAAGGATGGTCTCTTCTCTGTTGGGGAAATGGAATGCATGGTGAGATTTTTCTTGATAGTTTTTGCCCAAGACATAGTGGAAAAATAGCGATACTTGGAACATAATATTCAATTTCTTGTTTCCTGTTAGTTTTTATAAAGCCAATTGTTTTGAAATGTTTTATATTAATGCTGGTACGGCTTGTGCAAATGACAATTCTTATTGACTGTTGTTGAAGTTTTTTCTTTCATTCTCTACTATTATACATCCTGTGCGGTCAATAAATGATTATTTTGCTTTGATGCCTATTGGTTTTCTGTAGGGATGCTGTGCAATGCTCCCATGATTACTGTTGCAGATTACTCTAACGGATACGAAGTATATACGTACAATTATTATGTGAGTCCATGAAAATGCTACAATTTTGAATTTTAAAATTGGAGAGATTTTAATGTTCATATAGCTTGAGTTTTTTTTGGGTAAATTATATAAGCTTTATTTATATTTTCAGGAAGATGTTATTATAAAATGAGTTGTTGAGATGGTGGATATGTCAATTAAGAAGGAGAGAGAAGCTTCCGGTAAGGCAAACAAACAATGTTTGATTTTCCATTCTCTTCCCCTAGCTATGTCATTATTTCGTGGATTAATACTTGCAATCTCAATTAAAATTCAGTCGGGCACGCAAAACCCGAACCGCATTAGGTGTGGACCAGAAGGAGGAAATACCACTTTGCAGGGTGAGCTGAAACCTCCTCCATGCCGGGATCTTGATTCTTGTTGAAGTTATTCCACGTGCATGTCTCCAATAATGCCAATATGAGATTCAGTCAGCCAATCAAGGTTCCCCATGATTGTGGATTATTATTTGAATTGTAATGTTTTATCTTCTTTTCTTTTGTTAATTTTCTTCCCTCAAACAATCATGCTGCAAGTGAGGCTACCAACCCAATGGATGCTTATTTGTGTAAGATGCAAATTTCTTGTTGCTCTTTGTACATAGAGTTTTTGTGAAACTTCTATATTCTTTTATTGGATTTCTTTAAGATGTGAATCTTCTATATTTCTATTGTTTTATCTTTTAGCGAAATGGTCTCAAAAAAATAATGTTAACTTCACACATGGATGTTGATTTTGGAACTAGCTCGGTTCTATGCCTTTGAGAAAGCTCATAAACTATATCCCACATCAAGTGGACGTGGTGTTCGACAATTTAAAATTGCACTTCTTCAACGTCTAGAATGTGTAAGCTTTGATCTCACTTGCTAAAAGAGTGTTTATTATGTTACTCTATTTTACCCTACTTTTTTAATTATAATATGTAGATGATTTCTTGTTTGCAGGTATCTAGAACTCTTCGGAATTGTTGTTTTGAAGCAGCGGAACAACTATTGTATCAGCTCTTGATGTCTGACTTTCTTTTAGCCTGTTTTACTTCTTCAAGTTGCATGGTTTTTTAAAAATCTTTTTATATTTTTCATTTATTGGAACAAGTTTGCTTGTATATTTTTAGGATAAGTTAGTTAGTTTTCAAGTTATATTTATTTGTAAGTTGATCAAATGAATAATGTAAAACTTTGTTGAAATGACTAAATGTTAATGTTGTCAATTATTATATTGGTGCTCTTTATGCTACTTAAAATCTCCTTTTGAAAGTTTTTAATATGAATACTTGACTATAATAATAAACCTTGTGGTATTTCACTTTATAGGACACAAAATACCTATGAATATTAATTCACAAGTATTAAAAACTCATGTTGAATACAATCAACAGGGGTCCAATAACCTTATTAAAAAACGTTCTATAGGAGTTGAAAAATTCTATAAAAAGTGAGATACCACAAGGATCTTCATAAGAGGCGTTACGCCTCGTAAAAAATACGGACTTTTAATATGAGGGGCTGTCATGGGTGTCGCATGATCCATGTGGATTACTTTTCACGGGGATATCCGCCTCTGCAGCATGTCATATTTCTTGTAGTGTCCTAACCTAAGATTACGCGGATTAGATGAAAAAAAAGGCCAATTATGATTCACCAACTCCCACGCCAGAGAATCTATAGAGTGACACATCTTCCCATCATTAGTCTTATTGTTTTGATGCCACCTTAAAGCTTCAGCACCTTTTGTAGACTTAAACATCTTCCTAAACCTCAGAATTATAAGAAAGTACCACAAAACTTTAGCAGGTACACCATTTTTTATGTTATTTGCACATTCATCGACTTTCCACCTTGAAGAGCCACATCTTGGACATTTCTCCAAATGTTCTCTCTCTTTGCTAAACAAGTAGCAGTCATTCACCCAAGCATGGATTTTTTTGTACCCTAAATCAAACTCTTTGAGAATTTTTCTTACTAAATATATAGATCTTGGAATCACATTCTCATTCGGTAATATATCATATAAAATTTCTAAAAGTTCAGTAAAGCTTTTGTGAGACCAACCACTCTTGGTTTTAACCCTATAGAAAGCTACAATGGCTGATAACTTTATGTATTTGGTACAACCTGGATACAAAATAATTTCAGCGTCTCGTAACTTATCCATGAAATCCTCATCTCTCCCTTCAAAATCCCTAGAATGTTCATCTTCAAATCCATAAGTTGATCCATACATGTTGTGTGTATATGATTTGTTTACTTCATCTGTTTTATCTTCTCTAAGTATTTGTTCTCCATGGTGATACCAAGTTGTATAGGTTAGATCCATTCCTTTTAGTACTATTTATGGCAGAGTGGAGATTAGTATGTTGGCTTCCATGCTTGTGACTGAGGCCTGGACTCTTTGAGATAGGGAATGCATGAGGTTTGGAAAGGTCATCTTATTGATGTTTTCAATACGTGAAAAACTCTCTTGGAGAAAATTCAACAATTTTTGAAGTCTTAATAGCTGGTTTCTATCTTTATAGTGTTTTGTATATTTGAATTCATTGAATTAATGTTAATATATTATATGACATCTTTTGCTTTGTGGATTGAAGGGAGATATTTGAATTAAGTTAATTTAGGAGGGGTGAGCTTAAACCTTGAGAAATCATAGGGGTTGCCTCAAGAAGCCCCAAGAGGGATGAACTAAAACTTGAAAAACTAGAAGGGGTTAGCTCAGGATTCCCTAAGAGGGATGAGCTAATACTTGAAACAACTTTTAAGAAATTAGCTTGGAAAGCCCGACTGGTTAGGTTGAAAAACCTTTGGGGTGACAAAAACTATGAACCTCGAGGGATGAGAACTAAAAGTCATAGGGAGCTCAAATTGAAAATCCCAATGAGTAAAAGACGAGGGGTCCAGATTGATGATAAGGTAGCCAGATTCAAGAAACTAGAAATATAATGCTCAAAGGTGGATCAAGGAATTTGCATGAACAAATGAGAAACATAAACAAGGCCAAAGGCGTCAAGTAAGTAATTAATAAATATTGTTTTCATTGTTCATAATGAAAGTTACATTGTTTAGTGCATTACTATGAAAATTGCAAGACCTTAAAATAAATCATGGTAGTTATTTGATGCAAAAAATATGCATGCATCGACTGTCGAGAGGATCACCACGCGTCGTTCGGTGATTCATCTAGGGGTCTGTAAAAATCAAGAACAATCATGAAGGTAGTAGGAAGGGCATCGGGGGTGCCCCACCTAATGCACTCTGATGATCAAGTCAATAGAGTGTTAGAGAAAAGTATCAGTGTGGAGAATTGTTTACCATTTAGTGAAGACCATCATATATTTATAATAATTTTTTGTATTAGTCAAACATCCCGGTTCAGCATATCATCATCCTTATTCTGATAAGGAATGAAGATATTTATAGAGAATATTCCACTAATCAAAATATTATATATATATCCTTTCCTTGTATGACTGATTATCATATTTTTGTTGTACCATGATAATGATCTTGGCTATCTCGTGTAGTCGCGATCCTAGGTATGGAAGGACCTCGATCATCCTCGTGACCTTAGTAGTGTAAGCATAGGTGGGGTCGTGTCCATCGCCCTAGTCATGGAGGGGGTCTCGGTCATCTTGGTGACCTCCGTCGAGGAAGAGTCCTCGATTTGGACTTAATGTGAGACCTCTTCTGGAATAGGAGTATTGGGCCTTGCTTAGAAATATTATTGAGTGGGCCTTAGCCCGGGTCTCTTTCCCTCTACAGTTTGCCTTCACTTCTTGAGCTCCAGACTCAAGGCTCTATTTGTGCACTTAATCAAATGTTAAACATATATGTTGGGGTCGCCAAGCAGTGGAATTTGTGTTCAAATATCTAAGTATTTGATGTCTATCTGATGGTGTCTCAGATCATCTTGTGTCTGAGGTGAACTTTCTTCATATTTATCAATGTACTCTTGGTAAAATTGTTGTCATCTTGATTAATATTGGACTTCTTCATGTAACGATGTATGTGACCATATAAAAATCTGAAACTCTGTGGTTTAGGTTTGTGCAAGTTACTCTGAGTAATCATTGGGATTAAGTCCCTATGATTTTCATCTGGCGGTCAGACGACTTGAGTTGGATCAGTGGTCATCACAACTAAACTTTTATACCTTCGTCTGAACGTGTCGTAAGGACTTGGTGTTAAGAATGAATTCATTTGACCTGATGTAGGCGATAAGATGGCCAGACTGTTGGGATTGCTTCACTATGAGGTTGACTTGACGTTATGACGTTATAATGTTAAAGGGTCTTTTCAATGATAGGATTTTGAAAAGAAAAAAAATCCTACGTTACATTCTCATGTTGATCCATGCTTGACCATGTTATGGTTCATTACTTTGTCATCTCATGTCTCATGGTGGGTGATGGAGTTAATTCACACAATGGCGTGTATCCCAAGGGTTTTTCTTGCTATCCTAAGATATTATTCAAAAACTAAGTTGTGGAGAATCGAAGGTCTCAATGCTTTGGTTGCTGACTCTTTCTCGTAACTCAATGTCTGGGTTTTTTTGTCCGTCCAAGTCACATAATGATTTGATTGTTTGAGTCATCTGTTGCTTTATCTGAATTCTATAGTGATTTTATAGCATAGCATGGTACAACGAGTGTCTTTGAGCTCGCCTTAATGAAAATTGAGCGGTTCTTCTCTTGGAGAACGAATTACTTTTGAGCATTTATAGGGTGACTGCCTATCATCATGCCTTAAGTTTGGCAATATTCTTAAGTTATTAAAGGTCCTTAGCTTTTATGTCCCCGAGATATCGACTAAATGTATTTGGTCCTTAGCTTAGAAATATTACTGAAGGTTCTTAGCTTTGAGCAGTGGGTTTGTATTCGGTTTTTTGTTGACATCCTTGATTTGAACTACAATATTTGCTCTATTTGACCTCATCATTGCATCTTTATGTGCTAAAATGACTGCGGGCGTAAGTCGGCAATGTTCACGCTTTCTAGTGGTGGGTTTTGGAGCCTTCTTTTCCTTATTTTTTCAAATCGTGTTTGACGAATCCTTGATGGTGAAATCCTTTGGAGTCATCTTCAGTAGAGTACCAAGATCCATTTAGATTTGTGAGATTTTGTCTAGTCTCGGTACCGTAGTCATCAGTGTGACTTAGGGTGCTATTTTTATAATTGTGATTCTGAGTATCATAGTTATTTAGTAACTTCATGTATCGTAACCATCTATGTGATGCAGAGTGCTATTGTTATCTAGGTAACTTTGGGTTCCGCAATCTATTGGGTATCATTGGGTATCGTAGCCAACAGCGTGACTTGGGGTATCATTATCATTTGGGCGACTTTGGGTTCCATAGTCAGCCGGGTGACGTCGGGTCTCATAGTCATCTGAGTGACATTAGGGATTATAGTCATCAACATGACTTTCATAGTCATCTGGGTGACAACCATAATCATATGTGTGCGGTTTTGGATCTCATAATCATCTTAGCGACGATCGTAGTCATCTGCGTGACTTCAGATCTCATAATTATCTAAGTGAAGGTCATAGCCATATGTGTGACTCTAGATCTCATAGTCATCTGAGTGACAGTCTTAGTCATTTGTATGACTTCAGATCTCATAGTTATCTGTGTGACTTCAGATCTCATAATTATCAAAGTGATGGTCATAGTCATCTACGTGACTTCGGGTCTCATAATCATTTGTGTGACTTCGGGTCCCATAATCATCTAAGTGATGGACATAGTCATCCACGTGACTTTGGGTACATGGAATACTATCATGGTCCTTTTGTCTTATGCATTATATTTTTTCCTAGTCGTTTTAGATAAGTATGAGGTCTTGGCGACTGTGATAAGGATGTCTCTAAGCCATGGTCTTAGGCGAGGTATTTCATTCAAGGGTTCAATGTCCTTGGGCACCATGAAATATTATCGTGGTCCTTTTGCCCTATGTAGGATTTTTCTTCAATCATCGTAAGTGATAGGAGGCCTCATCTGGTCGTGGTCGTGGCTGAGGTCTTCCTTCTGAGGGTTTCATAACCTCGGGCTCCCTATGTAGGGTCTTTTTTCTTTATATCTCAGGTGATAAGGAGGCCTCATCTTAGCCATAGTTTTGGATGAGGCCTTTCATCCAGTTCTACGACCTCAGGCGCCATGAAATATTATCGTGGTCTTTTCGCCCCATGCAAGAACTTTCTCTGGATCATCTTAGGTGATAAGGAGGTCTCGTTAGGTTGGTTTAGGTCTTTCGACCGAGAGTTCCATGATCTCGGGTTCCATGAAGTATTACCATGGTCCTTTCACCCTATGCAAGGCCTTTTCTCCTAGTCATCTTTAGATGCGTAGGAGGCCTCGGCGATCATGGCCTTTATGGAGGTATTTCATCTGAGCATCTCGTGTACTCAGGTGGTCCTTTCTTGGTCTTAGAGATTATACATCTCTGGTCTGATGATTCATGCAATGATGTAAGGGTCTTCCCAATCTAGTCTGTGATTACCCACTATGTGCGCTTGGGTTTCATACCTCTCGGAGGATGGGGTCCCCTATTGTGAATCTTTCAAAGCACCTAGTGCCTATGTCATTGCTTTTCCATTACTGTCTTCTTCCGTGAGTTGTGCCCTGATATGTAACTAATAAGGGGGTTCATCTAACTATGCTCGGTCATCTGAGGTACCCTCGAATGTGGGTCAACGTTATTAATACTTGCATTGTTCGATCTACGTCTGAATCTAGAAAGAACCCAACTGTGATAGTCCTCATGATATCTACTTTAGTGGCCAGGGCTAAAGTTGCCAAGAAATCTACATGATTATTCTCTACTTGGGATAGCTACTCTCTATGGAGCATTCTTTGAATTCTCCTTCAATTCTAGGACCTTGCTCTGATATGCCCCCGCTCTTGTGTCTAGCTTGAAAATCTTCGTTGACTTGATTAACTATCAACTGAGAGTCGTTGAATACCCTCAGATACTCTACCCCCAAGTCCTTAGGTAGCCTCATACATGCGACCAAAGCTTCATACTCAGCTTCATTGTTCGATGTCCTGAAGGCGAAATGTATCACCCTTTTCAATTATGGTCTCCTCAAATGTTTTGAGTATCAATATGGCTCCGCACTCACTAGCATTTGCTGAGTCATCCACGTAGAGTGCTCACTCCATGTCTGAGGGTTCTTTCCTTGTGCATCTATCCATCGTGTCATCTTCCGTGACATCTTCTGTACAGCATGAATCCTCATTCTCTTGAGCTGGCAATGTCATTGATTGCGGTCCAAGGTTCGTATCTTATGTCAAACTCTCCCCCACTCTACAACGCACTTTATCGGTCTAACAAACGTCTCCAGTTTGTGCAAGATGGGTCTTAGGGGATGTGAGGCTCTTATCACTTCCATTGTCTTCCCCAAGCACTCCTGGAACGCCTTGTTGACTAAATGTTGATAGGTGGTTCCTGCGTACTTCCATCCGAACAACATAACTTTATAGTACTAAGTCATTCTCTCAGAGAAAAATGATATCTTCTCTTCATCTGAGTAAGGCATGGTTATTTGATTGTACTCGGAGTAGGTGTCTATGAGACTGAGCATCTTGTGCCCCCGCTGTATCGTCCATCAATCGATTAATTTTCAAAAGAAGGAAGTTGACCTTACATTGTCTAGGTTTGCAAAGTCTATATTGATTCTCCACTTTCCATTCTTCTTCTTTACCACCACTACGTTGTCCATCCAGTCATGGCAAAGGACCTTTCAGGTCTTGATAATTATGCTTGCTCTCTTGTGAGAGCATTTGTGTAATATGTGATCTCTCAGGCCTTGATGATTTTGTTTGCTCTCTCGTGGTAGCATTTTTATAATCTGTGACATCTCTGAACTTGATAATTATCCTTGCTTTCTCATGGGAGTATCTACGTAATCCGTGACCTCTCGGGTTTTGATAATCACGTCTACTCTTTTATTGGAGCATTCACATAATTCGTGACATCTCGGATCTTGAAAGTCATACTTGCTCAATCGTGGGAGTATTTGCACAATCTATGACCTCGCAGGTCCTTGATAATCATCCGTGACCTCTCGGATTTTGATAATCACGTCTACTCTTTTATTGGAGCATTCACATAATTCGTGACATCTCGGATCTTGAAAGTCATACTTGCTCAATCGTGGGAGTATTTGCACAATCTATGACCTCGCAGGTCCTTGATAATCATGCTTGCTCTCTCATGAAAGCATATTTCTTATTTTAAGCACTTATATATTCCTAGGGGATTCACACTATATTTGTTATTTCTAGTTTCCCATCCCTTATGCGGTGGGCCCTAACGATCTATAGACCTCGTGCTAAGGTATTGTAGTGATATAATTTAGAGATTTTGGAACTTTTTATTATGCCCTATGGTCTTATCGCTTATAATGAGCTAAGACTTAACATCATATTGATTTAAAGTGCTCCTAAAATATTCTTTAAAATAATAGTAAGACTGAGCATGAACAATAAATAACATACCTCAAAATTTTAACGGAGATCGTCGATGTGACTCTTGATTTTAAGAAAATATAAAAATTTAGGATGATACAGATCCGAGTTATACGATCTGCATCCCGATCTTGAAACTTGCTCTTGTTTGAGATGCTAAATAATATTGATGGGAATAATTGCATTATTCTCCTAACATTAAGTACACATCAAATAGTATAAATTAATCAAGGAGAATTTTTTTAATTATTTATAAAAAAAATAAATAAAAAATGACATAAATAATTCACAAATAATTCTTCCCTTAAATAGTGTACTAATTTTGTGCCTTTTCTGTCTTTTTTGTTCATTCAGAACTCGACAACATTGACTTTGAGGAGCTGATTGGGCCATCTAAAGATGGGAACAAGCGTGCGGCTTGTGAAAAGCGATGGTAGGATGCTAATTGAGGCGTTGAAGCTTGTACAAAAGGTCCTAGAAAGCTAGACTTCTTATGGCACTGGACTTCACGGGTCGTGCATGTTGCGCGGATCGAACTCAGGCGCAGTTGCGGTCTATTTCGGGCACGGATGCAAGTTGCGTGACTCGCACTCTAGCTTGGGTCGAGCTTAGGATCCTCGTGTGGGCTCTCTCTACTAGGCTCACTTTAGAGCTCTCTTTGGCTCATAAGGCTTGGATCAGAGGGTCGTGGATCAGGTAGGTCAACCTGGTGACTAGAAGACGGGTAGCGAAGATGACAGTTGTCGGCAGTGGTGCATGGGGGCACGTGCGGCCTTCTCTAATGGTTGTTTCCGACCAGAAATATTCATATGAAGCCTTCTATAGATGCTTTAGGGTCTAAAAATATTATGTTTTGCGTAGATCTAAGCTTTCATTTTCGGTAATGGGAGGGGTTATTCGCGGCTTTAAATTTGATGGCTATGGTCAGCACGAAAGCATTCTACGACGTAGATCCGATGACCTGCAAGACGCCTTCACCGTGGGTTGGTCATCTTCAACTTTGACCGTGCTTCACGGTTGTTCGTGGCTCGTGGCTACTCTAGATTTTCATTCTTTTTAAAACATAGTTGATCTACTACGGCAGTGACAAGAACGATTGTGACTTGTCAAAATAGATCTTCTCGTTGATCCAAAATATTCTCCTTCGTATTCCTCATTCTTGCCTAACCCATATCCAAGGATTGTCTCACTATTGCAGCGACGGTCATGACAGCAGATTGAATTTTGTGATCAATTTTGAAAAAAATGAGATCACGATCCCACAGACAGCGCCAAACTAATGATGCAAAAAATATGCATGCATCGAGTGTCGAGAGGATCGTCAAGTGTCGCTCGGTGATTCGTCCAAGAGTCTACAAAAATCAAGAATGATCGTGAAGGCAATAGGCATGGCACCAGGGTGCCCCATCTAATGCACTCCGACAATCAAGTCAGTAGAGTGTTTAGAGAAAAGTCACAGTGCGGAGAATTACTTACCATTTAATGGAGATCATCATATATTTATAATGATTTTCTATATCAGTCAAACATCTTAGTTCAATGTATCCTCCTCCTTATTCTGATAAGGAATCAAAATATTAATGGAGAATATTCCTCTAATCAATATATTTTGATTATCATTTATCCTGTTTAACAACCATTGAGATTGTCTAATTGAGGTTTTGTGTACCTATCATTTTCTTGTATGACTGATGATCATGTTTTTATTGTATCGGGATAATGATCTTGGCTATCTCGAGTAGCCGCGATCCTAGGTATGGAAGGACCTCGATCATCCCCGTGACCTCAATAGTGTAAGCACAGGTGGGGTCGTGTCCATCCACCCTGATTGTGGAGGGGTTCTAGGTCATCTTGGTGACCTCAGTCAAAGAAATGTCTTCGGTTTAGACTTAATATGGGTCCTCCTCTGGAATGAGAGTATTGGGTCTTGCTCGAAAATATTATTGTATGGTTAGCCTGGTTCTTTTTTTCTCCTTTATAATAGTCACAAGTAAAGGTGATGAGAAACTAATCCTCTGAATTAGCCGTGGTCATCTGGAGGAAGTATCAGATCTACAATTGAAAGATAAACACACTTGGGCTCATATATGCATGTTTGAAAGAAAATTAAAAAAGCAAAAAGAAAAGAATCCCTCAAAGATGATGATGTGGTCTTTAGGGGATTTTGAGTGAACAAAGAGCTGAATGGAAGAATGAAAATTGTTCTAAAGCAAGTACAAGATAGTAAGATTACACAAATTCCATCTCAAAGTTGGGACCCAAAGGTGCAAGTATCATTCTGATATATATGGGAAACTAGGAACGATGAACTTCCTCCCAAATGAACTATGTATTCTCTTGAAAGGTGCATTTAGAAGGAAACTGCAAAAGAAGCTTTTGAAGATCATTCTATAGAGTGAAGAAGGCATTTAATGTTATAAACAGAAAGCAAATGCTCAAAAGGGCTAGAAAGATCAACATATTAAAGGTGGCTATTTATAGAAGAAAAAAAGAAATGGCACCAAGAAGGGAGACCCATGATGAGTTCTGAAGAGAAGCAACATATGAGATACTAGAGTAAAAGTTATATATGTGTGGTAGACAATTTCAAAGGGATAATTCGTCTTTTCCTGTCTCGATGTAGATCTTATGAGAAGTGCAAAGGACAAGTGATCTGTAAAGGCTTTGTTTCGTTAATTTTATAAAGATACGACATGCATAAAAATGCAAGGTCAATGGAATGTGCCTTGGAGTGTGGTTATGGTAAAGGTCGAACTAACATGATTGGTCAAGACTGCGATGGACAATCACGAACTAGACACATAACAACAAACTGACACATTTGAGTAAGTCTGCCAACAAGAGCGACGAAGAAGATCTTATTGGCTATTGCCAAGGCCTATGAATAGAATAAACACAAGATCACTACGAAGTATTCTCCTAAAGAGGTCACGATTATAGGCTGAAAATATAGCAATATGAGGACTCTTCTTGATAATGATATTTTACTATATAAGAGAAACATGAATTTAAATAAAGAATAATCTACAAGAAGTGGGCCACATATATGAAAGAAGAGGGTGATGTCCAAGGAAGGTCAACAGATTCGCGAGCTATATATAAGTCAAATTAAATCTAATTTGATGATTATTGAAAAACCCTAATAATACACATTAATAATAATTTGGGTGTTAGAGGTCATTCAATAAAGTTTATAAGAGATTTGACATCTTCACGGGTTCAAAAATGGATTTGAGAAAAAGAGAAAGAAAAGAACATTGCTGTGATTCACATGGACACGATTTTATTTAACGGACTATATTCCCAAATCAACGTATTGACCTTACCGCCTGATCGCAGAATATGCACTGAAAAAGAATCCTAACCCCATACCATATCAGAACTATATTCTTAGATCTGCCTTCACTTAATTTACTAATCAAAACCCAAAACACAGAGAGACTTCAGACATGCTCCCTTCCTTTGACCTTGATATTCCCTAATCTTAATGCCTATTCTCACGTCAACAATTACAGCAAATCTCAGGCGGTGCTGTTGATGTGGCTGCTGCTGCTGTTGTTGTTGGTGTTTGATCCATCTAATGGTTGTTATCCAAGCTTCAAAACTCAGTTTCCCCAATTCTTCCTTCTCTTCTTCACACATAACTTCTCTCCTCTTTGAACCCAATTCTCTGTCTCTTGCCCTAATGCACTCTGATTCCTCCTTTTCTCTTTACCCTTCTCTTTCTCATCTTTCTCTTTCCTCTCTCCCTCCCCCTCAAACCCTAGTTCCTCCGCCCTCTTCCTCCTCCGCCTTTGTTCTCATACAGAGCTCCACTCTGAACTCCGATTCGAAGGTTTTATTTGTTGTCTCTGCTCCCTACATGGGCGGGTCCCAGATTCTTCTCAGATTCTATATACTGCACAACAGCAAGCTGTTTAGGAAAGTTGAAGTTGTTTGCAGGCAGAAGGGTCTCGTATTTGATCAGAAATTGGGGGTTTTGGTTGATGTTAAACATGGGCTTTCGGTTCGGCTTGCTGGGTCGGTCAATTTATTTGCGATGTACTCGATGTCGAGCTCGAGGGTTTGTGTTTTCGCGCTCAAAATGGTGGGTGATGATGGGATGGTTGTGAAGTTGATGAAGTACGCTGTGGTTGAATGTTGCAAGCCAATTTGGTCGATTAGCCTCTCCTTAAATTTTTTATTTTTGGGCGAGGAAAATGGAGTTAGAATTTTCAACTTGAAGCAAGATATTAGACTGAAAGTTCACAAAGTGAGGAATTCATCATCTTTGATGGGTGGGGCAGTCTGGGGAGGGTATGAAAGAAATGGTAATGATGTGTCTGGTTGTTCAGTGACTATGGTGAATGGTGGAGCTAATGATCAATGTAGCGGAAATGATGGCATTGGATCTTCAGCAACAAATTGCATTTACATGGATGGGAAAGTTGACAGACATAATTCCAGTTAGTCTTGGATTTCTATTTCTTGTTTTGATTTTTCTTCTTGAACAATAGCTGCTTTGCATATTATTTTTGTCTTTTTCCTTCTAATGGCACTTGTTAGCGAAGTTAGAATTTTTTTACTAGTTGTTGGCATTTCTTATTTTTCCCTCTTCATACTGGGTTGAAAAATTGGACGGAAATGTGGTCACCGACTTATCTGTTTAAGAAGAAATTGAGGGAATGTCTTTTATGTTTTGAATGTTCAAGCATATATTTTTTGCCTTGTTATGCTATTTTGTTTTTGCACTATGTGAAACTTTGGGTTTCTTCTTTTTACACCGATAAAAAAATGTAGCTTCATTTTAAAGCATAGTTGAAGGACTGTTGCTTTAAGCTCCTTCTATATGAAATTGTAAATACATTGTATCATGTGTTCTCGTACACTTTTGTCCATCATCGTATTGCTTTTGCGAATCATCACTCTTCTCCTGTAGCTCGGTTTTTCCTATATGGAGTTTCCATCAACACTCAGTATACAATTCTCGTATAATCTGATCATTTTAGCTGACAACTTGTTTTTTAGGTATTTCTGTTTGACCAGCAAATGGGTGCTCACATATTAATCAAGGTGATGTCCTTTGGTTAAAATCATAAGGATACTTATAGATGGTAAATAGCCGCTTGCTAGAAAAGAAGATTAAGTAGAGGCTTGATTTCTACATTTCTTAATCTATACTCTGTAGACAACTTACTTTTCAGCATGGCAAATCTGAGCTTGAAGCAACAGAAATATTTATTTGTACCATCTCTGTTCAATTCATAGATTAACTGATCATTTATCAGACCTGCTTCCATTGTCAAATATCTATAAGATTCATAAAAATCACTTCAACTGGAGTGTCTGATTTTGCATTTTTACATGCAGTAAGACAGAGGACCATGAAATTGAAACAAGATTCTGATGGAGGAGGAGTGTGTTTTGTGGCATTCAAGTGCAAGGAGGTTGAAGAATCGAAATCTGTAAGAACGATGTCACTAAAGGCAATTTCAATTCAGGCACTGTCTTCCAAAAAGTTTATGGTTTTGGACTCGGCTGGAGATTTACACGTCTTGCAATTATCCAAACCTGCCAATGGATCAGAAGTTTCTTTTAGCATCTGCCCACTTCCTTACATATTGAAAGTTCAAAAGTTAGCTGTTCTTCCTGATGTTTCAAGTATGCTTACCTATTTCTTGTCGTTCGTAACTGTGAATTTCTTTATTTTAGCAGAACAGGATCTTTAGCTCATTCACATAAAATAAGTTGACATCTTGTTAGGATCATTATGCTGCCACGTCTCCGAGTCCAGCTCATTAATCAGCAGACTTTTTGTTGCATATATATTTGAAAAGATGCCACCATCAGTAATGAGTTGGAGCAGGACTGGCCTTGACTGGCTTGTGCTTAACTATATGCATACTTTTTTCACACAT
The DNA here is from genome assembly GCA_003255025.1 of Datisca glomerata. Taxonomy (NCBI): domain Eukaryota; kingdom Viridiplantae; phylum Streptophyta; class Magnoliopsida; order Cucurbitales; family Datiscaceae; genus Datisca; species Datisca glomerata. Next base: position 1,478,516 of record QANY01004135.1, on the reverse strand, counting down.
CCTTGTGGTTAATGGCGCATGCTAAATTTCCAGGTACACAAACCGTCTGGGTATCAGATGGACATTATTCTGTGCATGTGATGGTAGAACCTGACATTAATACCGTTCGTACCGAAAATAATGGAAATGGGAGTGAGGAAAACCTGATGCAACTCTCAGGTTTTATGTCGTAGTTTCTCATTTAATTCAACGCCAATCACATATGTTTGTCTTTCCGTTTATTGTTTTCTTTTAAATCAGTCACATTATACTTGTCTTCTTAACATTGGGGATGAACAACTCTCTTTTAAAAAAAAAAAAGTTCTGCGTTGGAGCCCCTGCATGAATTTTTCCTTGCTATTCCGGGCGTCACACGGGAGCTACATGATTGTTAGCGCGTTTTTAAAATTTAAATTCTGTTTTTTTGTTTAACCCTATCTGGGGACTCAATATCAGTTTTGGGTTAGGATTTTCAGTTATCCAGTCTGTTTTTACTGGCGAAAAGATTCAGGACATGATTTCATTGGCTGCAAATACGATTATGATTCTCGGACAAGGTAATCAATCTGTGGTCCGCCAACATATTGCCACTGTATATCATTTGAATCAATTGTTCCTTCTGTGCTGTACTTATTTACTTGTTTTGTTTGCTGACTTTGTTTATCCCTTTTAAGAAGGAAATCTATATGTTTATGCAATATCCTGAAGTTGTGCTTAGTGACTTAGAGGTAACGATCCCTTCTTCTATTTATGGTTTTTTGTACATATATCTTGCACTCTACTTTTATTATTTAATGGTGAGTTGGTTGTTTCGTAGGAAACCTACATTCCCAGCCATGTCAGAATGGTCTCTTCCAATTTTTGTGGCTTCCTGGATTCATATTCTGTTTGAGCTGTAAGCAGTTGAAGTGGATTATAGATTTGTCATTTGTAACGGTTTATCCATGATAACTCGACATTATAAATCTAACTCACTTAGTATTTGATCAGGTTCCAGTAATTAATGTGGTCCCTGATTATGATGTTCGACAAGTCATTAGGAATTGATATAACTGCAGTTTTGTCATCTACCTACTGATTCACAAGACATTGAAAGGAGCTCAAGAAGGTATTTTATATTGATGAATTAAAAATTGATATGTGATTGCAAAAAAATCTATTACAGCACCTCATCTCGTCCCAAAGAAATGATTGTTTTAAAAAATTGTTGGTTCCATTTCCTCTGCACATTGTGGTAATTGACAATGGCTGGATAGAGTTGGAGACACATTATGGTCGATTAACACCCACCCTATTTTTTCTGTTAGCTTATGAAGTGGTCCTTTGTAGGCAATCCAAACTTACTCTGTTCTTTCATTTGGAATATCACTATCTAAGCTTGAAGTAGTTTCACATCTGAAGAACAGAATAGGGAGACTTCGTGTGGAAAGTAATTATTCCTCAAGTTATTTCTTCGTAAGCAAAATATGCTCAAGGAGGATTTCAAATACTTATTAGTATCAAGCTTAGAAAAATAAGGTGATTCAAGTTTTACTTAAGCTCGATCATCAAAATACGCCTAATTATAAGACAAGCAGCTTGCTCAGGTTCTGTTGAAATTGAATTGCATAGTAAAGTTTAATCAAGAATTGGATGAGGATATATACTTGATTCATGTCAACTAGATTGTCTCAAGGATTGTATCAATCGATACTCAAGCAACGGCGGATTAGTTGATGATCCTGGATGTTTTTTCCTCTCTCTTTTAATCAGTATAATCCTGGATGCTAAATTTAGAAGAATATTTGTAACAGTTTATTGGACAATTACAACTCAAACAAGGCAGGAAAAGAATACTAAACTCAGTTTTAAAGGAAATACGCATGGCTCTATGATGCTTCCATTAAGGATTCGAAGCAGCACACTTTCTAATTCTTTTGTTTTTATCACGATATCGAACAATATTTAACCAACCCTCTTACCCTTTTCTGGCATGATTAAAGGCTGCCTTCTGCGTTATGATTTATTCTGAATTATCCCTCTTGTCTGTATGATATATCCTTGTTCTGGATAGACGCGTCGCTTGTCTGCTGTGTTTTACTAATATAATAATAATTTAGTTGATCATTAATTTTCATATATTCTCTGTGTTGATTTATATTTCACTACTTTAGGTAATATGGAATTGGGACCACCTGGTAAATTTCTGTCATGGAGTTCTGAAATTCTGAAGATTTAATCTTTCAACAACTTAAAGCCAAATCTCTTGTGGCGCTTGCATCCATTGGGCTCCATTACAACGCTGTTGCACTGCAAACATGTGAGCTTGTTCTTGGCTGTCTGATTAACCTCATTGGTTGGGTGTGTCAAAGAAGCATTGTGGGTGTGCAAGGAGTTGCTTTAGAGTGTTGCAAGACAGTATTATTTTCTTAATCCTATGAAAGAAACTCCAAAACCTCGGACTTTAATCTTTCAGACGTAGCTTTAAAGCTGTGCTGCGTGTATTGATTAATTGATATCATTGTAAGTGAATGGGCTGTCCACCCAGACCAGAACAGCAGCTTATTAGGCTTTAGTTACGATGTTATCAATAATTTTTAAACTTTCATGGAAACCAAAAAACACTAAATCTCCCCAAGTTTCGAAACAGCAACCTCTCCCTCCCTCCCCTCCCTCAAACACACACACCACACAAGCACTCAGACCAATCTCTCTAACGCAACTCATACACACTCTCGGATCAATCTCTCTCTCACACACTCGGATCAAATACGAATTGATGAAAATATGAAAAAACTAAAAAGAATGTGAGTTGACGCAGACCCAGCAAATTGGATGACATGGAGTTGAAGATAATGGGAAGAACATCAGTTTGTTTTTTTCCCTTTATATTCTTCTGCTCAGAGTAGATTTGAATCTTTTTCAATTTTTTTTAATTATTTAATTTGAATGGTGAGAAACATTACGAAATGTGGGCAACAATTGTGCCCATTAGATAAGATGGTGACCAACAAAAAAGAAAGACTCTTGGAAAATCTAGTTTCATAAACATATGGAAAATTGTTATATATTAGTGCAATATATATTAGTGCTATATATTAGTGCTATATATTAGTGGCTTTACTGTTAACTTAAGTTTTCCTTCACAAAAATATTTCCATATCTCTGGTGGCTGAAATGGTTGTTATGACATTAACAGAATGGGAAACTATCTGAGAGAGTAATCAGAGAGATTAAAGGACCGATAAGACCAAGGACCGGTTGGTTCAGTGGTAGTGGTTACATTTATTCATGTTCATGTATAATGATTATGTGACTCCATGATCTTTAAAAATAGGCAAAATTGATTCTCAATGACTTAATTTCGTTACTTTGCTCTAACGCGGTTTAGTATCTCTTCGTGGTTTTCTATTATACAATCAATGTTTAATATGTGTTTGAACCCTTGCGTGTTGGAGATTCGAAGATTTTTCGTTGCTCTATTTCCAGTACCTTTGGACATGGGATTCGGTACATCTGCAAGAAGAATTTCGTATTGATTAGAAGCTATAGGACTCGAACTTATGTGAAGGTGAAGAGAACGAAATTTCACTGTGAAGTTGATCGGTGTGATTTGAGAAATGAGATTCTTAGGTGAAGACGTGAAAGTTGAGATAAAGAAGAAGAGAAAACCTAACAGCGGAAGAAAATTTGACAGAATTATGACACGGAGGTGAGTTGTGTAACACAGCTATTCTTTGTACATAGAAGAGTAGAGAGAGAGAGAGAGAGAGATGGACCCCAAACTGACAATCTCTCCTTCATGAAACCAACGTTGCATGGTAAATCTAGACAAAACTATCGGCCATTATTACTAACATGATTCCCCCCTCCCCCCTAAAGAAATGGGTCCCTCTTTATTTCTACAATGCCATGACTCAAAAGTCTCTCTCTCTCTCTCTCTCTCTCTCTCTCTCTCTCTCTCTCGCTCTCTCTCTCTCTAACTGATATCCACTCTTTTTGCCAACCCATACTGAAAACAGCCCAACACAACAGTGACATGTAATCAATCAACTTGCGTGGAAGCATTATATCCTTTGAAGGGAGATTAAATGGAGTCATCCCCACCCCACAGGTTCCTCTGCCACCTCTCAAAGTCACTGACCCTTGAAACTTACATTCGAATGGAGGGAAAATTTCGTAACTTCATCAAATTCAAATCTTATTCATTTATTGCCTTAGCATCTCTAATTATTACTCAAAAATTAATAGTACAATGTCCAGGGTCTCCAAATCTTTGTCTGTCTACAAACTCACTGACTTGGCCTGGAGACTAGATTATTCAAATATTGCCTACTCTCTCTCTCTCTCTCTCTCTCTCCCCTCCCATCCTTTACAAATTAGCAAAACAAATATTTTGGTTATTTTTCATTTTAAAATGACTAAGAACATGTTTATGTCACTTTCTATAGTATGATACAATTGATTAAATAGAACATTTAAGTTAATAAAAAATACAGTAAGGATAGGAAAGGGATGGATATACATGCATCAGCATCAGCATTAAATTAAATACTAAATATGGAATGTTATAGTAACATTACTTTTGTTTTGTGGGACTTGTTCATATCCAATGTTAGCCTATTTTTGAGTAATACTACAGAATGAAGACGGCCCACATTAATTGTAAGATAGTCCAAACTCATTCATGGAAGTAAGCAAAAGCCATATGGTTCTTGCTTCAGTGAAAGTTCTTTCCCTCTTCATGGATTTTTTCAGGTTTGAAGATTAACAGACAGTAGGATGTGATTTGATTTTGCTTAGTAGATAATGAAAATGGGTACAACAAATTCAAAGATAATTAACAGCTCAAAAATAAAGTAAAAAGCCATCAACGATAAGGTACAAATGGATGAATAAAATTTAAATTTTACTTATCATATCATGATAGCATTGAGCAATATGCACAGAACAACATGCACCCAAATTTTGTTGTTAGTATTACTCTAACCCAAATTTTGTTGTTAGTATTACTCTAACATATATGAACTATTTTCTGTTTTGAAATTTGAAGTTTCAGTAGATATTATTTCTGACATGTTTTGATGATGTGGCAAAACAGGGAATATATGCAGTATCTGCACAAAAAACCCAGACCAAGTTAGGCAGCAGAAAGGAGCAGAGGCCTTAAAAGCCTTCCATTTATAGCTCAATTTCAACTTTCAAGACCTTCTCTACTCATGGAGTCATCTCCTTACAGTTCCCAAAGACGAGACGACCCAGATTTTAGTCTCAAAGATTGGGCAGTTAAAGCTAAAATTAACCGTGAGAACACAATTTCCAGGAGATTTTCAGGTTCATATATCAGAAGTTTTAGAGAAGATGGTAGGTCTTTTAGGTCAAGCATTACCATCTCTAGCACTGCTTCTTCTCCTGGTTACCCTTTAAGAGGTACCTTTTTCTTTTCTTTACTTTTTTAGAAGCAGAACCCAGATTTTCTTTCTTAATTTCTCTTAATTTTCCTCTTCTTTCTTCTTCTTCTTCTTCTTCTTCTTTGTAGATGAAATAGACCCTTCAACATACTCATTTACTACCGCTCTTAAGGGTAAGATTCTTGGTATTAGAAGAACTTTATCTGACATTACTAGTGAGTTTGGAAGCAATTAAATTTGAAAGCATTTTTATGCATTATTAAGTGTTTCAATGTATGGTGAATTATGTTCTGGATATGGTTAAAGCGATGCAATATGTAATGCAGCATTGCAGGCCAGGTCTTGCTATAACGTTTGGGAATATTTATCACCAGATGGGTTTGCTCTGAACTCAAAATGGAATGAAGCAGAGAAATATATTTGCAACCCTCTTTCAGGGGAGGTCCCTTTGGAGTGTTTATCTACGAAAACACTTAGCGGAAGGTCCTTTCGTAACTTAACAAATAGAATTACAATGTCTGCTCCTCTAGTGTACTCCACCCATTCGCGAAAAATCCAAACAAAGCCTTCTGCAATTACACAAGAAGAGATAGTTCATCATCATCAATTGCCTATACCAGGAGTGAACAAATTATTCATGACCTCTGTAGAGAATAAATTATTGGAGGGCACAACTAGGGACGTTGGAACTCAAAGCACGCCACAAGAACTTAGTTCAAGCAGTCCTAGTCCTGGTTCCACGCCTCCCATTGTGGAACGAGCGTTGAAGCGATGCGGTGTAGAAGGTGGAGACTCGCCTAATTCTAATGCCAAAATGAAGTCTCATAAAGAGGTAAGCTGTCTAAGGCTTCAACTCAATCTCAAAGCTCTAGTTTCATTGTCTAATGAATTTGATGACATAGAAAGTAGAGAATTGTCTCAGGATGACCCATCAAAAAAGTGAAAAAAAAAACTAAATTAAGACCATTTGACGCTTTTGTAACGAAATCAAATATTTTTAACAAAATTTTGTTGTTAAACCTTGATTTAACAAAAAATTGCTGTTAGACTCTGATCTAATATAGATCTAGTATTCTATTATTACAAGTTATTGCTTGCTAGATCAGGTGTAACAGAAAAATTTACTCTAAAAATGGTTGAAAAGACTAGGGGCAAAATAGTCTTTTTTCCTTTTAAAAATGGCTGAATTCGTTTAAAAAACAGAGAGAAGTACTAAAATCATTTTTTGGTGAATTCGTTAAAAAAACAGAAAAGTGTTCTAAAATCATTTTTTCTTTTATAAAGAGGCCTTTTATAAAAAAATCTCTAGAAAGTAAATAATAGCAATACTCATGATAAATGAAGTTAGGTTAAAACTCTATGATGTTTGAATGTCTTTGTTGAATTTTCAATAATTACCACATAGGAGTAAAGAGAAGAAAATATGAAGATTGGACAAATAGAAAGTTAGTGGGTAGGTACTAATTTTATATGGTTAAAAGTACTAAATCCTTCCAAGTTGGGGGATTAACTGAATGAACTAAACTTTTTTTCATGGGTATCCCGAATTGAGTCTCGATTAGAACGTAAAATCTCAAATGTATTTCACAGAACCCTGAGACTGAATTAACTGAACCGTTTAGACCTGCCAGACACATGATTCCCTGGTTTCCTTCCCTTGACTCTTCATTCATGTAGTCTGCTTTCCATCATACAAAGGTTTCATTGTACTTGATTTTGGGACATATTTTTTTCTGGCAATTTTAGTTCTTTTGTTCGAGGAATTTGTTACGGTGCATGTCTTATACTGTACATGACCTGTATTCTAGAATGACCCTTTCTCACTAAAGCCAGTACGGTTTTAGAAACATGGAAAGATGAATATGTGGAACTTTTTTCACTATTACTTCTTTTGAATTTTTTAAATTATGCAAATATATTTTTGTTCTTTTTCTATCCATTGTTTTCTGACCTGCGGATCCCATCAAGATTCTTCTGTGCAGATTTTGAAAAGGATTCTTCAGTATTTTGTTGCTTTTATATTGCTTTTCTTCATCTCTTTGGGTCGGTTGGGGGGGGGGGGGGGTTTAAGGGNNGGGGGGGGGGGGGGGGGGGGTTCTAAGTGAAAATGCCATGTCACTCCTCCAACTTCCACCTTGAAAATAATATATATGTTCTCGAAAAACTTTTTAAAACAACTTGAGCAAAAAGTACAATTTCCTCTGATATTAGGATAGTAAAGAAGCGGAACCTGAATTTTCCTGAATTTTTAGTATCACCAGAACAAATGAATATTATTGCTCAGTGAGTCTAACAAATGTGCAGGAGGAAAAGAAAGAAACAACAAAGGAATTAGAGAAGGCAAAAGGAGAAAAAGAAGATAGAAAGAAGGCTGATAGGCAAATATGTAGGCAAGGTGGGTGCTTGTCGTGGATGAGAAAAAGGCAGAGAGAGAAACACAAAGCAATGAAAAAGAATTTTCTTCCTCATCTCAAAGGGTGTTGAAGGGTACCGTTGTAAAGGAATATTTGGAGCCTGAGAAGATTTCTGTGAATCTCATCTGCAGGGATTTTTTGCAGGGCCAAGTGGGTTTGTCTTTGATTGGGAAATTAGAGTACAGTCATGAAGAATGGGGCCTTAAAAGTCTGTCTTTATGGGTTTCTTTATTTCCCCTATTTCCATAGTATTAGCATAAGTGATGCTGTGCTATGTTGTTGTTATGGTGAAAATCATTAGCAGCTTTTGCTTCACGTGCATGCTTTTGTCTTTGCCTTCTCAAAGGTAAGATTCTCAAGGCCCTGTGAGCTTTAATATCAAGAGTATCTACTTTCAAATAAAAGACCATCCAAATGCTTACTCAGAAAGTAAATACCACTGAGCAAAGCTGTAATGATTTGCTATAAAGCTCCAACGTTACATTCGCTTTATCTAGAAAGCTTTCTGTCTTTAAGTTATATGTATTCAATTATATGAAGCATAATCACTATAACCCTCTGTAGAATATTAGAACAACTTGAAAGTAACAAATGCACTGATGTCTAACAGATTTAACTGTAACAGGAACAGCTTTAAGTGACTTTATAAGCTTTATTGAATTTCAATCACAACCTAATGTAGACTTAATTCCAACTGAAAGGTTGAAGTGAATAAGCAGCAGATAATGTAGCATTTTCCAGCATCAAATGAGTACCTCATACACATTTGGAACTCATCTTTAAGTTTTGAACTAAAAGGGACACCGGGAATAACAAACGTCTAAATTATCGAGGTAATGTTTCACGAAAAAAAAAAAATCAATTTCAATATGACCTTATATAACTAGTGATCCCATGGGTCTCACATACATGCTAAATCTGCCAACAGAAGCAAGTTTAAACATATCAAGAATTAACCACTCCATCTCATGGCTGCGTAAATAATGATAAGAGATGTGAATTTAGCAAGAAAAAAATTGATTTGAACAATCCAATACCATGCCATAATGACTGTATCGTTCCAATTTGATCTCTCTTTGAATCTTCGTATAAATCAATTGTATCTCGACTGAGACTCTAAACTTCACAGAATTTATAAAAGACTTCGGCTCGTGTAACTGAACTACCTGGCAGAATTTTATTATACCACATAATTCATGATTGTGAGGACTTGGGGTCGGTGATGGAAATTAGCCGCACTTCATATAGATCATTCTCTCCCTTTGCTGCACCAAAATGTTCAAAATCACCATTCAAAATAAATTTGAACATACGTGCTTATCATTTTGTTTGGTAAGAAAATATACGTGAGTCCTTCCAGTTAAAATTTTAAAGCAAATAGATTTCTAGAATATAAGCTCACCAATTTCTGCTGTGATTCCTGGTCCAAAGAAAGAAGCAAATTTTGCCTGAAACATTATGAAGTGTAACTAATCAGTCGTAATAACACCAAATCATGAGTTCGGAACTGCATGAAGCTCTTCAAGCTTGTGTGTGCGAGATATTATGTGCACATGTTCAAGTTTGGAACCTGTGTTATTCATGAGCATGCCATAACCCCAATATCACAATAAATATATTGGATCATATTTTCTTAAGGAATTACCATAACTTTTAGCAGCCTTATATGTAAAAGCTTGTTTACCTGTCTCTGTTCAAAATCCAATAACTTCAGATCTTTAGCTCGAAACACCAAGACTAGACAATATTTTCCATCTTCTGTGACCTAAGACACGGTAGCAAGGTAACTCAGCAAGGCGGCTAGAATTGAAAAAGGTCTCTGGATCTTTAACAACTAGAAATGCCATCGAATGTAAAATTAAGAGAGTCGCTTCAGGCTGACATAGGAATTAAAATAGCAAGCTAGCACACAGCATGGGCCATATACATGCATCATTAAAGCTTCCATCAAGAAGATTTGATAATTACATACATCTTGGACGCTCAAATATTAAATCAAACAATCAAATGATGATTTCTCTTCCCATGCGATAACATAGAATTATTATGCTCAATACAGGATGGTATGTTAATTTAATGAATGTGGAAGTCAGTTTTGATACATCTTTGAGGTACATAAGAGTCAGAGAAGCACACCTCTTCACGAATCATTTGTAGTATAGGTGCACTCCTTCTTGGAATCCCTCCACCCTGAAGAGTTAAAATTGTCAATGCATAAGGGTTCAAGGTACCTTGCATTTCCAAATTCATCAATAATGCATAAATTTCGCATCAAATTCACAACCAGTATATATAGTGCACGCTTTGAACCTCGAACCTTCAATGCAAATGGTTCTCTTCGTCCTAAGTTATTTTATATCCGATATCAGTTTAATTTGTTGCCACTTCCCATTCAAAAGAGGGAAATATAACCATCCCGGTTTACAAAGAAGAGGCAAATTTAGATTATAAATCCATCAGAACAAAACACCCCTTTTGCAAGTTTATGCTTTGCAGGAGATTGCAGAGAAAACAGCAGAAAGAAGTCACATATATGCACCATCCATCCTTGAACAATAAAAGAGAAACGTGAAAGGAGACATTGCACAGCACCAACTAGTCCATCATCCTAATTGATCAAACACCAGCTGGTCAATAAATGACTGCTTTAGTCCTGAATGACAAGTTCTACTGCTTATATTTCAAGCAACTCGCTTTTATCATTTACAAAGAATAAAACCAATAATAAAGCTTGTAGATAACACAATCATATGCTTCAAAAATCAGTGCTTGCAACTAAATCTAATACTTATCTTTTTTTTACTACAATTATACATGTCACTTTGGGTGCAACAGACAAGGCAATGTCTTTACACATCAGATACTACCTCAGAATGCAAAGTTAAAAAAGGCAGTGTTTCTGTCCAATTCTTTACAGTCAATAATAGAAATATAAGTGTAAACCTAATGCACAGGGAAGAAGATTCGTTGATAGTCAGTTAAAGGCACAAAATTTTTATGAGTAAACAGATAGACATTGAAAATGGGTAAGATGTTAATAAAATGGACCATTTACATTTGTGTATACTAGGAAGTATGAATTTATGCCTAATAACCTACTTGACCATATTGGAAAATCCGTTTCAACGCCTCATCCAAATGCTGCTCATCCCCATAGCGGTATCTTATAACATCATTTCTGACCTAATTAACCATACACAAAAGTCATTATGTATTACTTGAAAAGTAGGCATGTTTTACAAGAAAAGTCATTATTGGAAAAGTAGGCATGTTTTATAAAACACAAAACTAGATGTTGATAAAGATACAAGAAATCAACATGGCCGACTGGTAAATGTTGTCAGAAAGCTCATAATCCATCATACTTAATTTTGAACATTAAGCAATATGGTACTTAGTTCCATTTGCAAGATACAGCTAAATGCCAGTAGATCATTAGAAGAAAAAGTGAAGATTTTAACTCTCCCAGCTTATATTATGCTTCACGGAAGAATTTCATCTTAATTGTTTAGCCCCTCGATGATTTCGAAGAAATGAAATGGACAAAAGACTTAAAAGCCTTAATAAAGCTATCATTGCCAATTTTATTCAGTATTACTTTAACCAGCAGATATCATTTTGTCGAAACATTCATACTGATGACATTTGTATCTGTCTAAAGGACTCACAGGATGCTGAATGTAAATATCGTCTTCACCCCCACCCCACCCAACATGTCGGGAAACAATGAATCTATTCCATGTAAGTACCTGTTTTAGAATTGGGGTAGCATATGTTTCCCTCAACTGTTGAGCATCCGAGTAAGTCAAGCATGGCACTGGTTTGAGTTCAGCATACTGCAAATCATCCAAAGAGCTATCAAAACAAGTTAATTGATTGGAAGAAAACATCTTTAGCACTACTGCACTAGGGTCATGAAGTTGATGGTTCAGAAAATTTGAAAAACAAGGCATGATCGTCAGGATTTTTGAAACAGAATCCAACCAGAATTACAGGTCGGTATTTGGCAGGTGAGGCTAGGAAGATGATCATAAAGTCATTTTGACATGTGAAGTATTGCTCTACTATGAAATGAGTAACAACTCTGTTATAACCAGAGTTCAGATACAGCTAGGACAAGTTACAAAGTGTTTATTCCAATGTACATGCATGACAAAGGAAAAGAACTTACCTTGAGCGCCATACCAATAATCGCAAGGGGAAAGCCATAAGTTAACATTATTGCTGACCATTCAGATCCTGGAAGGATATTAAAATATGCCCCAAAACCATACCTAGACATTGAACAGAGTCCAGTACAAATATCAAAACATGTCTAGTACAAGAAACTAACAAGGGACAAAGAACTCACGATAAGAGAGAAACTCCAACACCTAGGCCAATCACACCAAATGAAACCTACAAACAGTGAACAACATCATAATACTATCTGTACACATCAATCTATTAGCAAAACATCCTGCAGATAGGGTGTGAAATGGTATCAAGAAACATAAAATTAAAAAGTTAAAAAAAAAGGCCGATTGTGCATGCCACACCTCCCAGACACATCTCCTATTCTTTTCTGAAGTGTTAAAGTCACCTGATCCATGAGTTTCCAGGTAACCACTTGAAAGGTCATTGGAATATCATGAAGCACAGAAGATTTTGGAGCAAGAAGTTTGCGTACATGACAACTTTATAAACTTCTCTTGCACATTATTAAGCTATCCTAATAATAAGAGCTTCTAAGTTCTAACTTTTAAACAACTCTGCAGAAACTTCTTCTTAAAATGTATATTCGTCTTTTGTTTTTCCTCTTCGGATAATCCATGTGTCTTTTTTATCGGATGTCCCCGGGGACATCCATGTGTCTTTTATTCAACATTAGATATCTTCATTTTCTCTTCCTTGAAAATCTCAAAAACTTATTTACTTACCATCAACTATAGTAACTTCTCTCCCGATCCTTTTGAGTTTAATTTGAAAACCTATATTCGTTACGCGTCATGCCTTTTGATAATGTTAAGTTTCAAACGACCACATATCAGTTTATTCATCCAGATATCGAGCTTTACATGAACCAATAACAGGTTCTTATCAAATTATAAACGTGACAAAACTCAGATGATTTGTACTGGCAGCAGCAAGAAGAAGCGACGAAACAACACAGAATACAGTTGGCTTTATCAAAGAAAACAAAACATGTGAAGCTGGATAGGAATGACGAAAAATTCTTCCTCTATCTTCTTCCCCATTGGTGACAATTCTACCACTGGAGACGAATTTAAATTCCAAAAAAGAGCTCCATGGCAATGATCAAACAGAAACAAATGAAACTAAGACCTATACTTAAACCATACCTTAGCGAGTGAGAATTCATCATCGTCAACGATTGCTTTGTTGGAGGAGGCCGAGACAGAGGGAGGCTGAGATGAATCGGCCGCTCTGGGAGCAACTAAGAAACGGCTACCAACTAAGAGACGGCTACCTTGGCGTTTCAACAACGGGATTTTCGATTCTGAGTGGGTGAAGACGCTAGTGGAGGGTCCGATGGAAACGTGGCCATGGTGGTGATGGCGGGAAGGAGAAGAAGGATGGAGAGAGAGAGAGAAGAGGCGATTGTAGAGACAGAACTGGTTGCGGATGCAGAGAATGCCTCCTCTCCCTACACCTGCTGCTGCTGGTCGTGGTGGTGAGAGAGCGTCCATCGACATTGGCTCTGAGTCGCTGAGCAGTGAAGAATAGTTTTACAGTTGGAAGAGCTAAGAGCGAGGAAATGGGTACCTCTGCTGTCAACCGCCAAATTCTTGCATTACGTGTCTTCTCCTTATTATCTGCTTCCCTTCTTTTTCCTTCTTTTTCTCAACCTTATAATATAAATACAATTCCTTGTTTCTTCACATTAATAAAGCTAAAATTACCTCCACAATCTCTCTTAATTTATCTTAATTATACGGAAATTTACTATAGTTTCAATAATTACATAAAGTTTTCTAATGTAGATTGGACAAATTTTTTTGAAGCAAGTTGAAAGAGTTTCAGTAAAATTTAGAAAAATACAATAAACAAACATAAGAAAAAGAAAGTGATGAGAAGTTATTATTGTTGGTTACAAAATAAATGAAAAGATAAAATAGTAAGTCCATAACTAATTTAAACTTCTTAAACTTTAAAAAGATCATTTTTACATATATACCACATGAATGATTATTCTTGTATGAGTTAATAAAAAGAGTAATCTATTACAATTTCTCTATCTTTATGACTAGAAAGGGGATAGTAAAAATATAAAAAAATATCATTTCTTCTAATTTTGATTGAAAATTGTAATAGTTGGATCAATATATACTGAGATATCAATTCTCTATATAATGACATTTTTTTAATTTTATTATAGAAAAAAATAAAAATGATAGAAAGTTACTCTTGGTGATTACAAAAGTGAAAGGGTAAAATAGTATAACTAACATAAAACTTCTTAAATTAAAAATAGTCATTTTTACATATTATTAAATTGATGGGTCATTTTTATCTTTAAGTTCTACAATGGGATCATCTATGCCATAAAATAGTAAGTCAATAACTAACTTTTAAAACTTCTAAAACTATTAAATTGGTGGTCTTTCACTTGTTTTAGAAGAAATTGTTTAAGAGAAATTAGTCATTTTTTAAAACTATTGAATTGGTATGTTTTTTAATACTTCTGTGATATATAAAATACTCTTATATAGGGGCGGATTCACCTGAACGCCCACGAGGGGCACGACCCTCTTGGGCAGGCCCGTTTATCTAATCAATAGGCCTTTTAAGCTAAAAAATGTCTTGTGCCTCCTCCATCTTTCTTTACTTTATTTAAAGTGCCTCACGTTACTTAGTTAGTATTATTTTATGTAAATACTTCATCACTATTTCTTTGTTATATTTTTTATGACTGGCTATAATGTCGTCTATATTTTCATATATGTAAAACAATCAAATTCTTTTGTTTTTTTTCTTTTACACTTTAATAAATTAATACTTTACAATAATAACTTATTTAATGAACAACTTTTATTAATAAGATTGAATATTATTAAAATTGATATACTCATGTTATATTAATATGTATATTTAAAACTTTTTTATTTAGATCTGAGTGGTATTAAATATTCATAAATTAAAGTAATTTATCAAAAAACTGTAATTCTTACACAACATAATCATACATGAATTTTCCTTTAAAGTCGAGTTATTGAATCACAAATACTAATTATTTTCACCACAATTATGACGTTTTACAAGTATTAGTGATATTATTAGTTACTAGTAGAATTATCGATGTATGAGTTCTAATCTTTTTTGTTAAAAGGAGTGGGTATTAAATGTTTTGAAAAATAAGATTTTGAAGAATAAAATTTGCATTAAATGTTTAATCTCTTAATCATCATATCCAAAATTTGTGGTAATATTTTTTGAATAATAGAAAACCATATACATTATCCCCAATAAATGATGCTGATTTTATGGGTTTATCTGGTAACTTCTATAAGGAAATGAGCGTTTTTAATCAGATTTGAAATTTAATTTAATAATAACTTTCATAACCACTCCTATAATTATGAGAGGGCTCAACCAAGGTATACTTTTTACTTCGAAATTTGATAAAGGAAAATCTGAAAAAAAAAAAGAAACGTGATGAAAGCAGCGGCGGATCCAAGAAAAATTTTCAGGAGGGATACTGTTGAAAAAACCGAGTAAAAAATGGTCAGTTCGGTCGGTTCTTTATGTATGTTCGGTTCGATTAGGTTTGAGAAAATTGCCGAACCGAAGTTTCAGTTCGGTTCAGAATTTTTGTGATTTTCGAATCGAACCGAAACTTTATATCTATATTATTTTTATTTTTTTTATAAAATCGAATCGAAACGAACCGAAGTAAAATTTTAATTTTATATTTATTTTTTCAATAATATCATTTAAAAATTATTTAAAAAATTATTTTTAATTAATAATATCTAGCCGACGAATCGAACTGAACCGTGAATACTGAAGATTCTTTGGATTAAAAATGGGGTTTTTTATGGGATTTTTCTTCTTTCGTTTTGTATGGGCCAAAGCTAGGGATCTTAATTGTGATATAGAGTCCTTTTCTTTTGGGTTTTTATGTGAGTATTGGTTAACACATCCGATGAGTCATGGGTGTTGGTTTTGGGTTTAGACTAGCAATTTTTATGGGCCTTTTACCTTGGGTCTGTCTTTAATAGCCGACATATTCTCCTTTCAGCTTGGCTAAATTTTGGGCTGTATCTAGCCCCCTCAATTACGGAAGTCATTTTGCATAATCGAATTCGGCCCAAAGTTTGAATAATTGTATATTTTCTTTACTTTTGGATAACAATGGTGTATATTTGCCTCCATATCGAAAAATAGCCTTCACATTACATTTTAGATTTCCAAAATAAACTATGTGCATAATTTATTCATTACCCTATGCATTGCATTTATGTTTCCAAAATGTCAGTACCTATTCATGCTTTCATAACAATTTGGCACGACTTTGTCGAGCACCATAACAAGCTTTGGTCGCATGGAGTGTGGCATTATTGTTGTAATGTATCGCGCAAAATTGCACATCTACATGTAGTTTGTATCACTGAGTAATAGACTTCTACGTGGCACGACATTGAATTACAAATTATGCATGGTATAAAATAAGGACACAAAGTCCATTTTATGACATGACCTGGCATGGAGTTAGGAGCATTGTATAGCATGCCATAAAACTTTTACCCATTGTACGGCATGGCACGACATTGGAATCATTGCATATGGAGAATATTTATTTAACAGACTTAGTACGGGATAAATAATGTTAGGCTATAGAGTAGTTGAATGGTATGGCGCTATTTGGAGTTGAACTCTAAATTAATTGTATGGAGGCTTAAGACGAAGTTAAGACAGATTTTTGTATAGCATGGAATGACATAAAGCTGGATACAGATCTATAATAGGGCATGGCATGGCATGGAGTTGGTGTGTATACTTGCATGAGAGTGAGGTTGTCATAACATTAAGACAAATGTGATACGACATGAATTCTTTCGAAGGGGATGAATTTAGCTTTAGCAATATGACAAGGCTTGGCATGAGCAACGCCCGTGCAGTTACGACTCTAAGAAGTGCGTAAGTATAATATGAGCGATCTGACATAAGAAAAATGTTGTAAAGAATATATCGGTACTGTATTTTTTAGTTAGGCGAGGTTTACGACATGTGTTGAATGCTTTACAGAAAGGCCTTGCGTATTGCGTGATAACAAAGGTTCTTAATATGACCTGAGAGAAAAGTTGTATGACGGGTACTGAGATACATAGGCAAGGGACAATAAATGAAGAAATATCGCTTTATAGTTTGAAATATGTAATTGCTTCAGGTAATAGAATGGTTGAAGATGAAGGCATGGCTTGAATATGATGGGATTTTTATGAGTTTTTTGGTCAATGCGTAGAATATGATGGATATATTAATATTGCCTCATGGATTAACCTTTAGGTTTTGAGAGCTTGGTTAAATCATGATTGGAAGTTTGTTTCTACATGGCATTGTATTGGAATAGCTGGTTTGACTCGTCTTCTCTTTCACGAAATGGGCATGAGTATCATGACAATTTATGGGTTTCTTAGCTAGCAAGGACAAGGATGGTGATGCTCATGGGTGTTGCATGGGTGCTTGAAGCATGGTTTGAACTTTGTTTCAGTTTTTCCTAGCATGGTTTGGCCTGAGTTTTATTTCAGGTTCCTCAGAACACTATGATGGATCTTGTTGGTCTATTGTTTCTTTATGAGATTGTAATTGCTCTTTAATTTGGATCTCTTGAGTTTTGTATTCGGGTTGTTGGACACTGATATTTTTGGCTTAGGTGTTAGTTTCCCAACTTTTGACCATGAATTTGTATTGGAGATAATCTTGATTGTACTTATATAAGATTGGTTACATGTAATGCTAAGGTTTATCTGTATCAATGAATTCTTTCACTCAGAACTGTAAGGGTATTTAATCCAGTTGCGTGGCATGATTACACCTCTCATATATGCACATCGTGATTGAGCATTTGTATTATTGTTTGCATGGCATATTTGTATATTTGTTTGCAAGACATGATTATATCTCTTTGACGGGGTTTTTTTAATCTAGTTATTGTTTGGTTTTGAACTTTGGTGCTAGTGCTTGACTAATGGAACTTTGCGTGCTAGTGCTAGTGATCTTCATCTGCTTGGCAAATGGCGTTGCTCGCCTTGTTCCCTGCATTCTCCGTTCTTGACTAATGGATGAATATTTTGGATTTATGTAAATTGTCTCGGTATTTGTATGGCCTGATACAGACTCATTTGTTTTATCTGATACAGACGGTTGGTGAAGACGATGGAATGAATCGTGGGGTTCTTTATGGGCTTTTTCTTCTTTCTTTTTGTATGAGCCAAAGCTAGGGATCTTGGTTGTGATATGGACTTTTCTTCAGAAATTGAAATTGTAGTAGATGTCAATTTTTATTACTTTATGTGCAAGAATGATCATTTAAATGTATACATGTAAAAATGCCCTTATTCAAGTCTTAGAAGTTTTAAGTTAGCTATGCATTTTTACCTTTTCACTTGTTTTTATTAATTTATATGCAAAAAATGGTCTTTCACTTGTTTTAGAGGAAATTATTAAAGAGAAATTGGTCATTTTCGAATACTATTGAATTAGTGGGTCATTTTTACTCAAATACGCTATTTTAGGGTTATTCTTACCATTTCCCCTTAACAGTATGTAAAAATGGCTCACTTCTCTTAAATGATTTACTTTAATAAACACATAAATTTAACATTTATTAATCACGAGAAAACAACCTAACGATTAATGTGCTGCCTTCGGATTAGTCAGATTAATCTTAGATTGTCTATGAGACATTCTCACCTTATCAATTAAAACTCAAAATATCTCATATTTTCTCTTTTAACAATAAGCTATCACTTGTTTGGTCAAGTCGCAATTATTCACTCAAAACTTAATTGTGACTTTGTGAGTGTAACTCACTATTTCAGGTTCCATGACTTGATTTAGAATATGTCGCCTTAGGGTCAGTCAAAACTAAACTACATCACTTAGTCATATATTCTTAAAAAGTCTAACCATGGTATTGATATAGCTCGAAACTTTCCTTAGGGAGATGAAAACAAAGACATCTCGAGACCCTCACTGTAACTCATGGTGTTGTACTAATATGGAGACTATATGTTATATTGACATGTCAATCTAGGATAGTATGTTTCTATTTTAACTAACCAATTAATTCTAAATTAATTACTAATTAAAATAATAACCCTATGAATGTTAAATTAACAGTTAATCCAATTTCATTCGTCTAAGTTCATTTAACTATCTAAAAAGCCTAAGTCATAATTAGGTGAAATTAGATTAATCAATTAATTACAGTCATCAAACTTTAATAAAATTCTTTTACTAAAGTTGGTTATCCTAAAGATTACTATAGTCTTTAGAGCGGTGTGATTATCAAGTTTTAACTAATTAAAATCTAGCAGTTTATATGCAATTGATTTCTCAAAATAATTCATATCAACATATTAGGACAATCCTAATAAATCATGTTTCTACTGATGAGATGCATGATTAAATAAAACTGTGTGGAGTTTCATGTATGGCATGTGATCGACTAATGCATGGTCATGTTATCAATCGTATCGGTAAATATTTATTTAATAATAAAATAATAATGGACTGAGTGACTATTGGGTATTTCTAAATTACAATCATAAAAATAAAGAAATAAAAATACAAAGAGGACTTCAAGATTATATATTTCCAAAATATCTCCTTCTCCACCTGATGTTCATTTTCATAATCTTGAAGCTTTGAAAAAAATCCTTTTAATTAGGAAAAACCATTTTTATTAATTAAAAATTATCTCTATAATCATCTTTTAAAATTATTCAATTTGACTTAGTCAAAAAATAATTTATTGACTTGATCGAACTCGAGTCAAACTCAATCAATTAATTAATATTTAATTTTCATAAAATTAATAATTAATAATTACTTTCAAAATTTAAAAGATAAAAAATACAGTTAGGTTTTTCATAAAACTCTGCAGTGACAAGGTAAGTTGGTATCAGGATTTCTGTGAAACTTTTCTAATTGTGGCAACAGTTACCACCGATGAAAGGACTCTCTCGTCGTCGGCCTATCCCAGCCGCCACCGACCACCATCATGGGCCACCGTCGACCACCGTCGTTAATCATGGGGTCACCGTCGCCGATGTCAATTATTTGGTGAGCTCGTCGCCGAAGCTGATTTTTTCGGCGGCATTACCGCCGCTGGAATACCATCGAAGCCAGGGTCTGAAATCCTATTTCTGGTGCCGGCGCCAGAATTCCCTAGAAATTCCTATTTCTTTTCTTTTTCCTCCGCGTTCGTCTCGTGCATTCTTCATCTTCTCATGATCAGAATAATTATAATTAAATAATCAAAATAAAATTACAAAAATTCTTACGCTCCAAAATGGCTTACACAATAAGATCTAAGGAAAAATTAAAGAACAAGACATAACTCAATAATCACCATACAATAAACGATTTATTATTTAACCATACATTAAAAAAACAAAACCATCCATTCATACATATCAAATATATTATGAATAATGCAAGAAAACTCACACAGTATTTAATACATAAATATATAAAGATCGCTCTGCTACCAATTGTTGAAGCGTGAGGCTTTTAAAAATTTATTAAAAATGAATCTTTTTCGATAAAAGAAAATAAATGCGACGAAAAGGTTTCTAAAATAAAAAATTTTATTGAAAAACTTTTTTCAATCAGCATCCATTAAATATTTATATATTAAATCTAAGATATACATGGATAGGAATCATATAACTCTTGTAGTCTATATCAAGCGTTCTCGCAAACCAACGATCTTGCGTTCCCACAAATAACAGACTCCGAGATCCACACCACGATCTTCCAAACCAATCCTCAAATGCACTAGGATGTGTGTGAGCAAGTAGAATAATTCAAAGACATTTTTTCTGTCTCTAGATGTACTCAACACATGAGATCTAGAGATTTACTGAGAATAATTAATCCAGTGAGACAATCTTCTGAGATAATACGATGATTATTCTTTCAGAGTTTTTTTTATTAACTTTTAATCACAAAGAAAGTTCACCCGGATAGTAACTGTATTCTCAACACTTAACCAACCTGAGGCCATTAGAAGAATATCTATATAAATTTTCTAAGCTCATCAGATTTTTAGGAAAATACATAAAATAACATTTAATCACCAAATTGTCATTGTAGTGGGACCCACTGCAATTTTTTACACGACTGCAGTGCCACACGGCACTGAAATTGCCGTGAACTAACACAATGCCGTGAGGCATTGTGTGCCACGACACTACTATAGTGTCGTGTGGCACTACAGTACTACACTCCCACTAATAAAACATTAATCAACTAGCTTATCTATTAGTTCACAAACAAAAGATTTAGTTGATTCAAATTTTGAATTATTATCTAATAATAATTTAACATTATTTAATTTCATAAATTAGATATACTGTCTCACTTATCGATAACTAAAAAATTAATCGATATAATTATTTATATGTTATTTTAAAAATTCATATAAATAATTTAATTGGTTAATTCTTAATTAATTAATCACTCATAATTATGCACTTACTCGAGAAATATAATTCATTTTGCAAGTTAGTCTTTTTCTCATGTTTTGAAATATTCACACTCTAAACTGTATAGTACAAAGATGACTTGGGGGTCATGAACCTATAATCCTAAACTTCAATAAACTAGATTATTGATTAAACTATTTAATTAAATAATCTTATTTATTAATTTCATTATTACTCCACTATAAATATCAAATTACAATATTAGAGATTATAAAATGTATTTACAGAGATATTCACACATAGTCCGTTGATATAATCATTTCACGTAGTTTTTGTCCTCCAATTATTGTTTCGTAAATCAGAGCTAGTCAAAATTATAATTTTACCCTTCTAATTACCTATTGATCCTTAAATATCATTTATTCACTAGTGAATGGCTAATTTATAATCGTATTATAAATTTGAACTCAATAACCATTCAGTTCCAGAACTGACACTTAAGGGAACCAATATACGGATCTGTTAGGAAAACTTGGATTTTAAATTTTGTAAAATCATGTTGACAGTCATCCATATCACTGAATCTCTAAAACAAAAGTCACTAGTATGTTTTACAAATAAATCTTAACTAGTAAATCAAAAGATCCAATGGACATGGATAGGTGTTCATGATTACTCAGGATTCAGACTGATCTACATATGATCATCAGATTCATATGCGATAATCTTTATGATAAACGACAAGTTAATAAAGATATTAATTCACAATGACTCTGTCATATATAATCTTATTATATAAAAGTACATTCACTAAGATGTATATCCACATCAATGATCTGGATCTAAATCGCATGCATTCATATTGCTTAGTGAATTCGTACTAGCAATCATTCATTAAAGATTACATATTTTAATATGTCGCTGACAATTTTATTCATTATCGATGATCTTAATCCTCTCGTATAAATACGAGATCATAGTCTCATTAATGAATATAGAATTTTCATATATTTATGTACAAATTATTCAAAATAACTTAAAAGAACAATTATAAGAAAAATACAATCCCATTAAATTTCATATTATAATGTCAATACACATATTTTGAGGGCATGACCCCCAACACAACAACCACTGAGAGCAACGCTGACTACTACCATTAGACCACGAAAGTAAACACATTCTCTTGCAACCACCAAGAGTTTCATTGTCTAAAACAACCATGACATCAACATCGAGTGTTGCTATCTGCAACCATTGAGCCAGCGACCGTGATCGTTGCCTACAATCACGAAGATTGAACATAGAGCCTCGTCACCATCTAAAACAACCACGAAATCAACATCGAGTGTCGCTATCTGCAACCATTGAGCCCGCAACCGTGATCGTTGCCTACAATCACAAAGATCGGACATAGAGCCTCGTCATAAGCCTTCAATGAAAGTCTCTGCGATCTAAAATGAGAGTGATGAGAAAGGGAGATCTCCATCTCTGTTTCTTTTTTGTGAAAAAAGTAAAAATAGAATGGAGAAATTCTCACTTCACTTACTCATTCAATTGCATTTATCTCATCAATAGGTAAACATATGGTTTACTTATCGTTAATAAATTATTTACTCACTTTATAATATATTATATTCTAATGTATCATATTTTTCATAATTTTCCTATTTTGTTGGACGTTGGCCAAAAGATATATATCATATTCAATTTTACAGTAATCATCTTTATAGATGAGTATAAAAAATATATTGGAACGATCCCTTGTTAAGTAAACAATATGTTGACGATAAGTAAATAAATGTTTACCTATTTCAGATCACAAAAATAACTTGTACACTAAACCAAGAGCAGAAAATAATTTTCAATGATTCTTACAGATTTATTATAGATTGGACAAATTTTTTTAAAGCAAGTTTAACAAGTTCAAGTAGTATTTGGGAAAATATCATAAACAAACTCAAGAGAAAAAAAAATAAAAATGATAGGAAGTTACTCTCGGTGGTTACAAAACAAGTTAAAATGATAAAATAGTATATCCATAACTAATTTAAATTTTCTAAACTTAAATATGACAATTTTTGTATATATACATATGAATGATCATTCTTGCATACAATTCAATAAAAATGATTATCTACTACAATTTCGTACTATTAAATTGATTGACCATTTTTACTCAGACTTTATTTTAAGGTCATTTTTGTCATTCTCCCGATTTTTCCTAGTTTTGTGTGAGTCGTGGGTGTCGGGTTTAGGCTATTTTATTTGAGTCGCGAGCATGTGTTTGGATTAACATTTTTTATATATCTTTAACCTTGGGTTTGGCTCAAACAATTTAATTATTCTCCTTTCGACTTGACTAAAAATATTTTATACAATGAAATAATACCATTTTAATTGAAAATTATTTCGTACCAATTTTTATACTAATCACTTGAGTAAATGTTTGTTTGGCATTTCTTATAGAAGTATTTTTGGATATCATAATGTGTTTCAAACAATAATAGTCAAATAATATCATTGATTCTTTGACAAAAGAACTGATATCAATTTCATTTACACATCTTTGGCTAAGCAATTTTATTTCTCTATTACATCAAATCAAGCTAATACTCATTATTTCTGTCGATTATATTGTTTATTGAATGTTATATCTTGATTGAACATAATATCATGTTACTGTTATTGACATAATCTTGGAGATGTAGATAATAAGAATAAGACATACCCATGGTTATAGACAACTTTCACATTTTTCAGTTTGTAAACAGTATTACCCATCATGTTAAAAACAAGTTAAACAAAATATTTACATTTTTCAACTATGCAAGTATCTAAATAAAGTAAATATAAATGATTTTCTTATATGCATAAAGTTGAAACTTGTTCTTGCACCAAAAAAAAAGAAGAAAAGTTGAACTAGTTCAACCATTATAAGTCACCATATTCCCTTTTTTTGTCAAAAAAAAGCAACCATATTCCTGTCCTTTTAAATTTTGTAACTTCGCAAAACAAAAGCGATTGATCAAAGGGTCTGCTAGAGATATTAAGGCTATGTTTAAATCATGAAAAGTAGAAAGGATAGAAAAATGAAAAAAAAAACTGTGGAATTATAAGAAAATTATTAATATAGTACCTTACCAGTTCATATCACTATTTTTCTCTACATATTCCAAAATTTCCAAACAATAGAAATAAATTTTTTCATATTTTCTTTTTATTTCCCTACTAATATCCAGATCCAAACATAGCCAAATAAAAACAATGCAAAACAAATGAAACATAAAAACTTCCAACAAATTACCCTGATACATTCATATTTGTGTCTAGAAAAGGTAAAGGTGGACGATACATTTAAACACAGTACGGGTAACCAAACCTCTTCTTAATCTTCCTAGCTCTCTGCTTCCCTGTTGCACTGAAAACAAAGAGAAATTTGGTATTAGTTTAGGTATCTTTTTTTTTTCTTCTTTTTGATTTTCAACACAAAAGACGAATTTAATATAACTGCGATTCTAACTAAGAAATTGATGTTTCACTACTCACACCAGGTAAAATTTAAGAAAAATGCTTACAGCAAAAGGTAGTACCAACAGTCTACCATACTATCCTAAGCATCCCAAGTTTGCCTAAACCATAAACCTTTTTTTACTTAAAGCCATTTATAATAGTGTAAAGTTTTGGCATTTGTTTGTGCCCATCCCAGTTGCATAGAATGAACCATTCAATAAGTTTTAGAATACTCAAAATGATCTCCCTTTAGGGAAACCCTTTTTCTCATAGGGTTTGATGATTAGAAATGCAAAATATTTCAAGGGAGAGTGTAACATTACCTTAAATGAGTTGGACGAAGATGGAAATTCTGGCAATTCAAGTCTATATATTTGCCTCAGGAATCTTGGTGGGTTGTATCTGAGCTATATTTTTTGTCTTAAGTCTTCTAACGCTGCATCAACCAAACAACAGGATCATCATGGTTTGAAGAGAAAAGTAAAGTGTACGAGATTAGATGCACTAAATCTTATGTTCAAACCCAATAAACCTTCCATGCAGCAAACTCATTATTATTTGAAAATTTCAAAATACAAAGGGTGCCTTATGCATGTTAAACAAAATGCCAAACAATTTCTTGCCTTAAAGAAGAAATGTATCTCATTATATCTTCTTTCTGGTCAGCTTCATATAAAGACCATTTTTCATGGGGTGCAACTGCTTCCCAGGTTCCCATATCTGTACATCACTTCAAACGGTGAAAAATATATTCTCAAAACTGATAGATGGATCCTCAGATGAAACTGTATTAATGCACTCAAACCAACCTTGAAGAAAAATACACTCTTTTGCGTTGAAGTTTTTCAACTTCCAAAATGCACGGCCATCAACATCCAACAAGATGGGCTCTATTCTAATAGCATCTGGTCTCTGTCTACCTAAAAAGAAAGCATAGTTAAGGAATAACACTGAACAATAATATGCATTTTGATGTTTGGTAGTTTTACTGGCATAAGCATAGATGTAAGAACTAAGCACAAAATGAAATTAAACACATTCCCACGAGAGAAATGCAGCACATACTTTTGGGTACCATGCCCGTTGCAACAAGCCTCTCAGAATGAACCTGAGCCACATCATTTCTTATTTTTGAAACTATAGCTTCGTGTTCTGCAATTGATAGAACGCCATTTTTCACAGTAAGAGCTTTGGCCAACTCATCTTGCAATTTCTGCTTGAGACGTTTTTCCTGCTCAAAAAGGGAAAATCACATTAATATTCAAGAACTCAGTCACAATCGCACTAAGATACCTCATGGTTTATGTTACCTCATCCTTTACTGCAACAATCATCTCTTTTGCTTCCTTCCGAGTTTTGACAAAATTGGAATTTTGGTCTTCAATCCAACACCTTAATTCTCTGGAGGAAAACAAAGAACAAATTCATTATTGCACTAAATTAAGAGAGAACAAGATGTGAGTTGACAATATCAAGTTATGCATTCGTCATTTTACTCACGTTGTACCAAGAGCCTCATCACAAAGAAAATTCAATAGTCTGAGCCTTCTTGAGAAGTCTAACTTGTCATAAGAATTACCACCTTTATCAAAATAATCTGGTGGCAGCTCATCTAATACACATGATGAGTCAGCCATGCATTTCTGCAAAGCTTGCAACCACAAGTTTTTGCCATTCATTGGATATAAGGATGGGGACCTACAAAAAATTATCCAGGTATCAAGTACTCTTCAAAATTAACTGAGAAAAAGCACGAAAAGCTTAGTGAAATTGTCAGTTGGGAAAAAGATGCATACTCTTCTCCCATATCCTTTAATATCAGAGACAATAGTTGGACATGAAATCGAACTGTCAGGCAATCCTGCATTCGGCACCTTCTTCGCTCACGCATTAAGTCTCGGAGTACAGATTCAGCATGTCCTTTTTTCAAGTTAAGAACCTGCGTCCAAAAGGAGTAAACTCTTTGATGTAGTTGAGCAGCAAAAAATAACAAAGCAAATAAAGCACTATGGATTCATGCAAATACACATGACATATTCAAGTTGATTTCCCACTAAAGGCAACAAGGTTTGCAACAAGTAAGATATTGCTAATCTATTAAACTGCCAGAAAGGAACAGCCATACTGCTTTATTTGTAAACCTGCCTTTCCGAAAAAACAACCAGAAGCAAGAAAAAAACATTATAGATAGAAACAAGCGTAAACCTGCCTTTCCGAAAACTGCACAAAATTCTAAAAATTGCAATGCATGGCCAACATCTTCAATAGCTAACTCAATCCCTGCTACAGATGTCAAGTTTGCACCTTGAGGTAGAGGAATGTCAGCACCATATTGGTTGCTCTGAATATTGACATCACATTCCTTAATTTTGTAAGAATCAACAACTGTATCATTAATGTCCTTGTTCTTTTTCCTAGCATTTGATGGCTCTGCATCCTTCTGAGTTTTACAATCTTTCCTGTCATCTGTATCTTCTGCTTTAGTGAGGATGGAGGAAACATCCTTTAAAGACCTCGCATTATGATCTTTAATGGCATTTGCTACTTTTCCATATTTGAGTCTTGCTTCATTTTTAACTTTAGTATCTTTTGCGAGGCTGTGTTTTGGGGATGAATCCATTTGAACCAATGCCTCATGATACTTTTTCCCCGAGGGAGCACCAACACCATCACCCTTTCCATTTGCTTCTACTCCTTTCTCACAAATGTCCTCTGAGAGCTTGGTCTTCGTTGGGCTACTTTTCTTTGACTGTTTGATTTGAACCTCATTCCCACTACATAATTCCTTCAAGCCATCACGCTTTGTTTTCTTTGATACCTTTGCATCTGAACTTGAGCTAGAATTCTGGGAATAATATTTTATTTCACCACTTCCATCTAAAGAATTTTCCTTCCCCCTTTTTCTTGGGGAGATCATTACAGCCTCCTGCCAGAAAGAACACAATCATCGTTAACTAAAATTACATATCACATGGTCAAAAAACCCCAACAGCAAGAGTTGTGTAGCATAACACAATGAAAACCACTATTGGACCTTATTCGGCGAAATGTCAGCCTTTTTATCATTCTTGTGGTGGCCAATATTATCAGTACCATTTACTAGTAGCATTTCTGAAACAGAAGAGTACCCAGTTGATTTTGCTGAATGAACTAGAATGCCAGTAGGTTTGCAGCCCTTTTTCTTCCTGAAAATATATTCCTCAATCAGATCAACCAAAATCTCAGTAAAATATAATATAAACCGATGAAGATTGAAGGTGATGGCAACTAGCACATACATGCAAAAACTGCAGTTGCAAATTCCTCTGCACCTAGGGCAATTCCATTCATCCAAAAGCACCACCTCTTCTGCCTTCTCTCCGTATCTAATTGGACAATTTCCACCCGATTTATTTAACAAAGAAATTTATAAAACTGATCATTATTCAACAAGAGGTATAAACAAGACTAACCGGTTTAACAGGCATTTGTGACAAAATTTAATCGTACATGGTTTGTTTCCGTTCTTGCATGAAGCCACAAAATCTCTGGTTTTTTGTCGGCACTTCATCATTGCATCGAAACAAGTTGAAATAGTAAGTTCAAATTATTTGTGTTTATAATACACAGTATTAGAGTGCCCAAGTTACATATAGTCATCTACTCCTGTTTGGTTTTCATGAAAAGTGATGAAACAAACAATTTAAGCTAGTCTCGATACTAGTATAACCCTAGTTTGATTTCCATATATTTCTTTTCTTAGAAACCAAACAG
Source organism: Datisca glomerata (assembly GCA_003255025.1). Lineage (NCBI taxonomy): Eukaryota > Viridiplantae > Streptophyta > Magnoliopsida > Cucurbitales > Datiscaceae > Datisca > Datisca glomerata. Next base: position 1,449,809 of record QANY01004135.1, on the reverse strand, counting down.
CACATAAGAAGGGCAGAAAACTCGATAACATACTTGGTGACAAGTGTTACCGTTTTCAGAATCATAGATTCGGCTTCCAATAAGACGAACTCCAGGACACTTAGCACGCTTCGTTTGGTGTTCCTTATCATCGACCAGGGACCTCTTTTTGCTGCCTTTGCTCCCTTTCTCTTTCTGGGTAGTGACATTTCCTTTGGAAGCAGATATTGGAGCAGCAGCAGCCATAAATGAACACTGATCCCTGAGATCTTTGAATCCAAAACGAAAATTAACGCTTAATCGAAGCGTATTAGCTTTCGTTTGTTGTAAGACTAGGTAACCTATATTCTACAGACACAACTAGAAGAGATTTGGGGGAATGTGGGTTCTCTTTACTTTATTTAAGTTTCGTTTTCCCCCTTGAGAAGTGGCGGGAGAATGAAAAGGTAATGAACAAAAAGTTTGGGCGGATGAGAAACCAGTTACCGGGAATTTCGAATTTTTGATAATTTGTTGGCGCCAGATATTTTCGAGCGATGAACACAGTTGGTCAAAGAGGTTGGCAATTCAGAGTAATTGTACGAATGTGGAGAAATTAGTCGAACAGTGTGGGTTGATTAATATTTTATTCTATCGACTCGGTTTGGTTCATTTAAAATATTTATAACTGAAATATTATTTTTTAATGTATAATATTCAAATCCTAAGAAACAAAAAGGTTTACAACCAACTCGACTACTTCGGTTCGGTACTTGTACCCACACCGGTTCGGTTTAGTATCGGATTTACCGATGAATTCAGTTAGATTATAGAAATAATCTATTAATCGGCAGAATTGAATTGTGAACAGTCATAAATTAAGGTTGTTATGGGGCGTGTTTTTGAATTTTTATTTTATAATTCTAGGTAATTAATTTTTTTTGAAAAGTTTTTGTATTGTATATAATATTGGGAATAATGGAAATGTGAGCCAAATTATGAATTTTAATTTGAAAGAGAACGATTTCTAGTTTTTTTTAAAGGAAATTGCATATTTCATAAATGCCTTTTTTTAATGGCAAGTATGGTCGTTTTTTACATGTGGCATTTTCTTTGAGAATTTTTATAACTTTTTTCCTTTCTACCCCTTTCTTCCCTGAAGAGTTGTGGTGTCTAGAGTTTTCGGCGCCCTTCGTTCATCGTCGTTCAATGTTCATTGGCGCCCTTCGTTCGTGGTTCGTGTTTCCTTCATCGCCGTTCAATGGACGCCGCTCTTTGACGACTGCTCGTTGTTCTTCTTTTCCTGCACGACAGAATCGTTCTGTTCTTCTTGAGTTTTGGAACATTTAGTAAAAAAGTAATTATAGATGATCTTTAAAGCATTGTTAGGGGGTTTAAAATCGGTTGCTTATGCAAAATGTAATGTGTTGTTAGTGTTTTGTTATTGGATATAAGGGTTTTTCCTAATTATTGATTAGATATGAGGTTTTCTGATTTTTTTCACGATGGTCTCTGATTTTTTATTCACTTTTTTCTGGATTGTTTCATGCGAGACATCAATTTTTCCCAAATATTATTCTTCGCGATGATATTTAAATTAGATACTATACGTATCTATTTATATACATTACGTGTAGCCAAAAATAAAAATAAAATAAATGAACAAACGAACAAAAATAAACCAATATTTAAATTAGATATCATAATTTATATATATTGCACATAACGAGTGTAAGGGTGTTCAATATTTTTATATTATTATAGTGTTCATAAGAACAAACCAGTAATTAAACTACATACCATATGCATAGCCGTTTTTCTTCTATTTTAGTATACACCGCATTTCATTAAAGCTACAATCACACGTGGGGCTACTCACGCGTACTGTAGCGCAAGTTTTAGGTCATTTTTCATTAATGGCCTAATGATAAATGACCGACCATCTACCATTACTTACCAGGTCGCCCGATCATTTTTGTAATAAAAAATTTGAGCGGCAATTTGTGTAGTTCTTCCTTTTTTAACCCATTTTGGGGTCTATTTTAGGCTTTGGACAGTACTCAAATCCTGGATTTTTTTTAGGTTTGCTTGGTATACCTTATGGATCATATCTTTTCTTTGCACTATAGAGACTCGTTTTCTTCCTCAATAGTTGTTTAATTGGAAGAAACAAAGTAGATCTACAACTTTTTGAGAAATCTCAACATTTTCTTAAAGAAAAGTAAGCAAAGTCAATACTTTAATATTGGATTTTAGGATGAGGGGTGGGTAACCACAAGTTTCATGATCCGTAAACGACCTAGTTTAAAGATGGCTTAAAATGACTACATATCCTTTTTCCCATGAAAATTTCTAAATCTACAAAATGCGAGAGGGATGCCGATTCACACGTATTGCGGCTTTTGTTGCTTGTGTATGTTTGGCATGTGTTGGCAACGAGAGTGTGGTTCACCTATTTTTTCGTTGTTCTTTTTTCACATAAATTCTTTTACCTCTTCTTCTCGTACTCTGGTCAATGCTTCCACTTCGATCCACTTAGTAAAATACAGCTAATGCGAGCACGAACCTTTTTTTAGTGGGAGTCATTGGGAGCGGTCTCACTATATCTAGTCCCCACTACATGAACGACCATGGTCACCCAAAGTTTTCAGATCTTCCAGAGTCATGTTGGGAATGGGAGCATAGCGTTGGCATTTTTTGCATTTCTTAACGGACAATTTTGCTTCTTTGTGCATTTTGGGCCAGTAATATCCTTCGTTTAGTACTTTGTTTGCTAGAGATCCCGTCAACAAGATTTCCACATACTCCTTCATGTATTTCAGACAGTACGAACTTAGCTTCCGTTGGTGAGAGACATTTGAAATAGGGCCCAGAAAAGACCTCCAATACAGGTTTCCTTCAATCAACTAGTATCTAGAGCTCTATTGCTGAAGTTTTCATCTTCCATTTTGTCTGTTGGCAGATTTTTGTTTAGAAGATAAGGATAATACATTCTTGCCAGTTCCGTTCTTGATTTCCTATTACTGTCTCGATTTCAATTTAGCATGTTTGATAATAGGCTCGCTGATTAATTCCACAGAAACATTTCTTTTATGCGAGAGCTACACTGAAGACCCCAAGGCGGCTAAGGAATCTGCTCTAGAATTTTTCATCCTTGGTATCTGTTTAATCTCATATTCCTTGAATAGCACAACTTTTTTTAGCATCTTATGAATATTCAGCCATCTTAACATTTTTCACAATGTAGTCTCTGAAATTTTGTTTGCAATTAACATAGAATCACAAAATATTTTATTTTTTATTACCTATAATTCATGAACCAAACGGATTCCGGTAAGTAGTGCTTCATATTCAGCTCACTATTGGATGCTTTGAAACCAAAGGACAACGTTTGTTCTAGTATTTCACCTTGTGGGGCCTGAATGACTACTCTCGTTCATGTCCTTCAATGATTGAAGGATCCGTCAACATATGGAGTCCATGTCCCTTCTTCAGACTCCACCGTGGCTAAGTTATGGTGGTCTTCTTTATAGGTGAATTTGGTAATGAAATCCCCTAGCACTTGATCCTTGATGGAAGTTATTGGTGTATAACGGATATCATATCCTCCCATCTCAATTGCTCACTCGGCGAGCCTTCCAGTCATCTTTGGAGAATACAACAAGCTCTTTATGGGGAATTCCATTATGACATTGATTGTGAATCCTTGAAAGTAAGGCTTTAACTTCCTTGCGGCGATGACTAATGCAAGCACCAGCTTCGCCATCTTTTTGTATCTTGTTTCCGCATCTCTGTCATTTTCTTTTCCAACATTTTCTCCACAGCTCATTCTGTCATCAACTCTGCTAGGTCATTTTCTCCTCCTGCCTCTTTTTCGTTGTCCCTATATTGGACTTCTCCTTTATTAAGGGGCACATTTTGGCTGGCACTCGGATTGAGGTGTCTAACGGGTTGGGTCCCCTATTCTACGACGAGTGGATTTATGTTTTCACGTTCTCCCACGACTGTTCTCTGGCTTCCTTTAGCATTTATCCCTATGATGTCCCATTGCGAAGCCATGCTTTGTTCTTGCACAGTTTGTCATGCATTACGAAGTGCTTCGTAGTCGTAAAATTTCATGCTTTGCATAGGGGTGTTCGCGGTTCGGTTAATTTTTTGGGAAAAAAATCAAACAATATGTCGAACCGAACCATTTATAAAAAAATTGAACTGAAATTTTCAACTTGGTCCGGTTCTTCGGCTCAACGTTAATAATAAAAATTTTAAAAAAATAAACATTTTCAAAATGATACTATTGAAAACAATGATATAAAACTAAAGTTTTATTCTGGTTTGATTTGATATGAAATTTTATATAAAAAATAAAAGAAATAATAGAAAATTAAAGTTTCGGTTCAGTTCGATTCAGTTTGAAAACTGTCAAAATTTTGACAGTTCTTTAAGTTCCCCGAACTGATTCGGTCATTTCGGTCCGACCGGTTTGATACAAAAAAATTCACCCCTGGTTCTACATCCATGTCATTATTATTTGAATCATGTATTATACTCCCGTAGGCTGTGCGTGCTGGATAACGGGGTTTACCTCATCTTCCACCTCATGCGCAACATGTGATCTAGTTCGAGGCATCGTGTGCTATGCTCTTGAGTTAATTCTCGGCTCTCAAGGAAAACATCAAATTGTAAAGGAAATTTTTACAATTCAATATAACGAACGTATACGAGAGAGAATTAACAAAAGTGTGTGTGGTTTCTCTTAAGAATTCATTTTAGGTGTTACCTTAGCCTCTATTTATAGGCTTGGAATTTATTACACATAACCTAATTCACGTAATCGATTTACAATTGAAAAAAAAAATATTTCATCTTTGACTTAGTCATTAAGTATCAATCTAAACAGATCTCGTCCATTTCTGATGATCCTTCTCCAATGCTGGAAAATTTTTTCCTGGCATTGATACTGGGAGTCTTCCTAGCCGTTGGATGAGGCAAGGAGACTCACAAACGTTAGATAAAAAAAGACTAGGGAACTTGTTGTCTCCGTTGGATGTCACCTTTTTGGGAGAAGCTTCCTTCTTCCTTCCTTAAACTTTCTTCGAAAGCTTTGACATTACTCAAGAACATCAAGATTTTTAGGCACGCGATTTTCACATGATTTTCACTCCAATCTTCGGGCGCTCTTTCTCTCTTCGTCGCCCAATCTATCATCCAACTCTCTCTCTCTCTCCATCGTCCAGCTCTCTCTATCATTGGCTATTTCTATGTGTCATCTAGGGCACGCGATTTTTAACCACTAGGATAATCCTTCTCAGTTGCTCTCAATCTCATTCTTGGTATTTCTCTTTCCTTCTTTGAAACTCAAATTGGTCAAAGGTAATTTCTCATCCTCTCTCGATCTCTCTTATTCTCGGTATTTATTTTCCCCTCATTCTCTACATATATCTTTCACTCTCTTTCCCTCATATTCGATATTTCATTTTGAATGTTTATTGGGTTGTTGGTGCTCTCTCTCCATCGTCGGTTCTCTCTCTCGGTCATTGGTGCTATCTCTCGCGATTTAGGGTTTTCGTTCGGTAAGTTCGCGAATCTTTCAAGTTCAATGATGCCTAGGTATAATTGAGCTCTCTCTCTGCCCTATATCATTTTTCTTCCTCTTGTTTGAAAACTTTCTGTATTTGAATGTTTTTTAAATTTCTTCCTCTTGTTGCAATTTAAATGTTTCATGATTTAGTGTTTTTCGTTCTGTTTTGATTGACAAACAAATATTGAAGCTAATTAATCCATTTCAATGAGTAGAAATATTATATTGCTGTAATAACATGTTTTTATCCATGAAATTTCTACTCTTGAGGTAGGAGATGTTTTTGTATCCATGAAATTTCTACTATGAGAATGTATTTTTATGAGATGTATTTGTCTTATGCTCGTGAGGTATGAGAGTATTATATGAATTTCATTGCTGATATATTTAAGCACTCTACAATGAAAGGAGTTTTATATTTGTAGCTTGTCTAGAATATGTTTTTGGTATCTTGTGCCTTTCAACTTATTGGTTGGGCTGGACAGTATTGTCATGGCTTGTATTATAGTTGAATAGTTCTATATGAGTGTTGTGAGCTCAATGGGCGGAACATATTATTATTGTCACACATATTATTGATGTCACAAAGGTGGTCTGCTTGCGGTTTTCATTCTTCTCTACTCTTTCATTTACATTCTCAGTATGTGGCTATTTTATATAAACTCGACATAATTTATCTGCAACCAGAAGCATACTGCTTCAATATTTTCTCATGAAAACTGTAATGTGTTATTTGTAATGGTGCAGTGATTTGTTGGGCCCAGTTGGTCGGACGGACAAGTATTGAGTTCCCGAAACTTACTTTGTCATAAGGTTAACTCTCATATCAAAATGAATATCTTCTTAGTTGGACATTTCATACTTTACATATTTCTTACACTAGATCTAAGAAAATGTGAATGGATCTTCATATTTGTTAGACCAAAATGCTAATATGATTATTTATTTTTTACCAGATAGAGGCCATACATATTTGTTCTTTTATAATTTATGTAGAGAGAGTGTTGTGGATGTTCTTAGTTAGATCTGTTTAGTTTAGCTAGTTTTGTTAAGTTTATTTATTTTGTATAACAACCTTGTTGTGATCGCTCACTTGACATATGTAGATCATTATGAATATATCTATGGATGATTATAGATTTATATGACATTGGAATATATAAATGTAGGACAGTTTGGTATATTAGCTAGACTACCTTTGTATATGAATGATTTATGTATTCGAGTGACATTTTTGTGTAATGCTTCTTTACTTCATCGTTTATGCTTTGGCAAAAGGGCTAGATTATGTTCATGTCTTATTGGTGTGGGTTGCTCTTGAAAAATAAGATTAATATTATGTTATAGTTAAAATAGATCTACTTGAGAACATAACATTAGTTTGAAGTTAGATTTTCACTCAATTATAAAAGTGTCTTCTTATTTTTTGTAGTAAAACCTCTTGATTATTGGTCATCAATAGAAAAGACTTGTCGGCATTGATATACTTCTGGAATATGAACTCATATAAGAATTTTTATCTCAATATCATTAGCTTGAATTGGATTTACTTAATCAAATGGCACTTGCTATGTTGTAGGCTAGTTTCTCATTTTTTTATCCTTTTCATGTTTCTATATGAAATATTGTAGTTGGAAGGAGATATTACTTGAGGTTGTTTTCTTTCATGAAAACTATGTTATTTCATATATATGTTTGTTATTAGATGAACACCATTGTACATGTTATCCTTTAAGCAATCAAATAAAAGAGAAAGACCTACTTTAGAGAGAAGTACATGATCAACGTCATTTTTTATATGATTCTAGAATTTGGACTTTTATAGAGTTTTTAACTAGCCTACTGCGTGGTAAAAATTTACTAATATGATTCTTTTAACATGATAAATATGGAGAAGGGTATGTTGCCACTAGATCAACTAAGTTTCTTACATTTTTTAAATTCTTTACATATCCATATTTTCATGAAATCTTATGTCGATTTTCGCAAACCATTGACATTCACATCATGTTTATCATTTATTAAGATTGTTGATATATGCCACTTCCAATTGATGTGTTATCTCAAATAGCCATTGCATAAAGCTGATTAATAACATAACATGGGCAGATGTATACAAGAACATAACATTATGAACATTAATTTAATGTCACATAGGACCTTAGCATTCTTACTAGATGATGCTCAATCCATTATAAATTAGTATCAGGGATATTCGTTATAAGAAGACATTGTCACAGGGTTAAATTTGATTATACTAACAAATATTTCAGATGGCTAACACAAATGTGAACGTGGAGAAAACATCGAGTGGTTTCTTTGTCTTCTTGTAAGTAATTAATAAGATCAACAATTTAATATTACATATTTTCATATCAATTGTTATAGTGTAATGTTGTTTTTTATAATTAAAACAATGCGAAAGAATGTGCTAAAAGTAGGACGACATGTGGAGAGCTTAAGGGTATTGAAGTAAGTATGTTTAAATAAACATTACATTATAACATGGAATTGATAAATTATGATTGTAATTTAAGTGAGTTTGTGAAATGCAGGCACGAAGAGAACTAGTTAAGTTGTGGAACGGTATGACGAAGGAACCGTAAATCAATTATTTCAAGGATGATGATATCCATGCCCTTGAAGGCGGAGCGAAACAACTTGGTCCTAGTCATCTGAGAAGGCTTGCCTTTAAACAAAAGTTGCTCATACGTTGTACACCCGAAAAATTTACGGATCTTGTTGGAAATTTTGATGAGGGGAAGAGGAGAGCGGTCGGGAGATGGGATTCGGAGGGTTGTTGGATATTCAATGCTGTAATTTGAAGAGGAACTTCTTGCAGAAACTATTTGGTTGCTTCGATCCAACCACCTACACATTGAATGTCCATAGATTGACGTTTAACTTGACTACAGATGATGTGAGTTCTATATTGGGCATCTTTGATGGTGGCTAGGAGATAAAATTTGATGGTGATGTGAATGAAATCAAAGATCTAAGGGAAAGGTGGTTGGAGGCCCAAGGTGATATTTCGGTTAACACCTTGTCAAAGTTCTTGATTAAGGAGTCTAATGGTGACTATTGGAGACACGTCTTTGTATTATACACCGTCGGGGTTTTGTTATCTCCTCGATCAAAACCAGTCTTCAGTCATTCATCACGTTGTGAAGACATTGCGATCATCCATAAGAAGAATTGGCTTATGCTTGTTTTAAATATTTTACGGATGGTGTCATGAGGTATCAAAACAATCACCACGATAGCATTATCGGATGCTTGTTTTTTATCCAGATAATAGATTTAGTGTACATTGGTCTTATTTTCGTATAATAACATACGTAAATCTGCTAAAAAGTTCATTTTATTGTAGCTTTTTTATCTGGAGAAGTTGGCATGTGCTACCAACTATGTTGACTTGAACCAGCTTTCGCTACTTGTGTGGAACGACTAGGCCGTTGCAAAAATTATTACGTTTGTAACTTTAAGGGGATAAGGGCCTAAAAGCTTTGCGGTAAGAATTTTAGAATATTGCAAATTTGGTTGGTTATATTACTATAGATTATTTATTACTAATTCATAGATATTTGTATCATGTAGATCGATACAATCGCGCAAGCCATTCCAGGCGACGGTGAGGTTCGAGAGGACCATGAGCGTGTGCACATTCGCGAGAACGTGGGTTCAGATCTACCTGAAGAGCAAGTCGTTGAGCTAGGTTCTTTAAGCGCACAAGTGCTCGCTCTTCAGATGGAGGCCACCTTCATGGAGGGTGGAGATGTCACAAATAATTGAAGAGCGTGGAATGATGATGACCATCCGAGAGAAGATTTGCACAACTTTGGTTGTTTTGAAATGGGACACTAATAAGTCTCGAGCCCAAGATGATGAGCCATGTGTCACCCTGACTCGAGGTAAAGAATGTGGAGGTTTTTATGAGGAAATTAGTCCCTCCCATGAAGAAAGCTGTCGGACTCTTCATCACCTTTCGATAAAGGTGATAAGAATGATCTCTGCATCCATCTGGATACTTATGACAAATCATTCGATGACCTACTATTGGTCAAGAAACCATCTATGACTGGAACGTCTAAAGGACGTCGAAATGTATGATTCTGTTTATTCGTATTTCAACTTTTCTATTAATATAACATGTATAATCTGACTAGTAATCTAACACCTTACTTGGGGTTGTGTGTTGGTAGGGCAAACAAGTCTTGATCGAGTCTACTGAAAGCCAATTCTCCATGCGGTTGTGCAACACTCGGGGGAGGAGAAATGGTCATCTACTCAGTTCACCCTATTTAAAGGGTAAACATACCACTAAACACAACATAAAGGTATTTAAAGTGGGTCCATACATGTTGTAGGACCCACTAGAAGTCAAAGATGAGCATTTAGTAGAGTATATTTTTTTTAGAAAAGCTTAGAGGATAGGTAGTAGTCACATTAATCTAACAAAATTCGACACACGATCACTTCCAAATTTTGATTAAGTTTATCTTTTATTTGTCTTTTCTAGTGAGATTCTCATTAAACATTCTATCCACCATGCTGACCAGAGAGACCTAAAGACTCTCGGTCCAGAGAATTAGCTTGGCTCCAATGTTATAGACTTGTTTGTCAGCATTTTGACCATGGAGGCTCGTGTGTCGTCAATGAGCAATCGATTCTGGTTTATTCCCACATTGTTTGTTGTGAGTATCTACTACTCAATATCATCCTTATTCTAGGTTTGTATGTACTTTGTATATTATGTTTTTGTTGTGCCACTAAGAGTCAATGTGTTTTCAAAATAGCAGAACTTCCTAATTTTGTAAGGAAACACAAGATCGTGGAGAGATATGCGCAACGCTTGAGCTACAGACGACAGTAAACAAATTTAATGTAGTTAAGTTATTAAATTTTGACTTAGTATGATTGTGTATATGTATTGTGCAATATATGTATGCCGATACACGATGGTCGAGATCATGAGTTTATGACCAAGATTTCCATCATGGACGAGGAAGTCACCATATGGGACGCCCTACCAGGTGGCCGACGTAATGTGGAACGGACCGAAAAGGCAAAAAAAAAATGTTCTAACCCTTTATCATGACTTCTAATATCTTATAGCATGTGTGATTTTGACATTGATTCTCCTTCTATATTTTGAGAATGAAATTATAGTTAGAAGGTATGAATTTGATATTTGAGTATAAGCTCATAGATTTGTTGCTCCCGCCAACAACCTTTTGCTCATTCAAAATCTTAAGGTAATTTGTCAGATATTGTTTACATTTTGTTAAACTTAAGAGCTTTGTTTTCTGTTTGTCATAGTTTTGGTTCTTTTAGTTCTATAACTGCGAATTTTCTGATTGTTCTGGATTTACTCATTTGTGAGTCATTATTGAATTTGTTAAGGTGTAATGATAGTTTGGTAAATATTCAAGCTTGAAAGTTTTATTTTTTATATTAGTTTGGGGTTAAGGTTCCTTTAGTTATATAATTGAGAATTTTCTAATTATTCTAGAATTGCTCATTTATGGCTATCAGCATTGCATTTGTTTAGGTGTATGATAGTTTGGTGAATATTCAAGCCTTATAGCTCTGTTTTCTGTTTTATTTTAGTTGAGTTCCTTTAGTTATGTAATTGAGAATTTTTTGATTGTTGTGGATTTGCTCATTTCTGGTTGTCATCATTGAATTTGATGAGGTGTATGATAGTTTGTTCAATATTGGGAATATTTGTACATGAGTTGAAATCGCACGATCTTTGGTGTGATATTCTGTTGAAGATCACCAACCATCCTACGAACACCATGTATAAACGATACATGAGCGCGCTAACCAGTTTTATAGTAAGAACTCATCTATCTCGGAGACCTAACAACCATCAAAGATGAGTCCTACTCTAAAACAAAGGATTGAGAAGAGGAAAAAGTTGAAGGGATATATATATTTTATACATTATTGTGTCATATGTTATAGTGAAGATAAATAGATTTTTTTAAGTTATTGTGCATATGGATAATAAACAGATTTTGTATATTATTATGTACAACTATAAATAAATAGGTTTTTGTAAGTTATCGTGTACAATGATGATAAATAGATTTTGCAGAATTATTGTATACAATAATAAATAAGCAGATTTTGAAGTTATTGTGTGCATTGATCATAAACAGATTTTGCAGAATTATTGTGTACAATTGTAAACAATCATATTTTTGTAAGTTATTATGTACAATGATTGTTATATTATCCGGTGTACCAAAATGTACATTTACTACGGCGGGGGATACGGAAAATTGTACCAATATGGGATGTTTGTGTTGTACATAAGGTACCCACCTTGCGCGTTGAATGATGGTGGGTCTATAGATGGATTGAATAACGGGACTTGGTATGCACCTTGCACATTGAATGGGTATTGGAATGCTGGTTGTTCGTGGGACGCAACTTGTCTGGAGACCCTTGTCGCGTGTGCACCTTGCACATTAGATAGTGCTGGATCATCAGTAGTATCGTCCGACATCGTGGCATGCACATCGCTAGGTAATTCTGGACATGTTTGTTTGGTATGTCTAGTGTTCTTACAATAGCCACATCGACGGGTGGTTGGTCGTGCTTTACTCGAGCTGGCACCTTGCCTGCCCTTTGTCTTCACGATTATCGGGTCTTGAACGGGGCCTCTTTTAATCTTTACACTATCCTCGTGCTTCACATCATGTTCTTTGGCGACCTTCTCATTCCATAAATTCTCATATTTTGCATAAAACATCCCAATATCCGCTTTGGCTCGAGTAGACCATTCACTTGACTTTGACGCAAAGTGAGCATGTCCTTCGGCAGCTAGTTGGATCAAAATATACTGAAACAATATTGTCTCATCTGTATCCAACTGAGAATGGCTTGACCCGACTAGTAGCATATTATTCTTCACAGTGATCCGCACATGTCTAGTCTACACGTGTTTGGGATCTCTTGCATATGTTCAACTTTCATAATAGTGAACATATGACGACACGATATCCTCACTGATTCAAACTTCCCACGACTACACTTTAGCATATCAAGTTGTTGGTCTCGTGTCACTAATGAGTCATTCGGCACCCCAAACTTGACCAACGAATAATTTCGAGCCTCCCCATCATGTGTCACAACACAAACTATGAACGATGCCTCACCCATGATCTCCTCACACACACGTTTAAACAGCTTTGTGTGTGAACATATTTACCGCGTGTTGTTCTAATGCATGCAAGTGAGTCTGAATATGTGCCAATGCACGATCAAATTGTAGCACGAATTCAAATAGTTTAGATCGAGGTTCATAGAATCGGTAGTGATATGCGTTCATACCTTCATATTTTTGCGTCATCCTTTGTACCCATTTGTTTTGCCTAAGGTTGAATGACTCTATCAAACGATCTCATTCCTCCTCAAGCTCCTCCTCACTGAGGATGTCAAACATGACTCTCTTGAAGACCTATAGAAATTATGGGTTATGCACGTTTGATTGGGCATTTCGTTCGAGATGCCATGCACAAAGCTGATGATTATAATTGGGGAGCACCGTCTTGATTGCTTTACGCATCGCCATCTTAATGAGTGATTGAGGCAACTTGTTTTTCATGGCATCCAAGAAAGTCCTCAACACCCATTGATATGTTTCCATAGTCTTATCAACCAATAACGCTCAACCAAATATCATGGTCTTGTAAGATTGTTCACGCCAAGGAAAATCACAAGCGGTTTCTTGTATGCATTCGCCTGGTAGGTCGTATCGAATGCCAATAATATATCACCAAAATAGTGATAGTCAACTTGTCACGTCGAGTTTTCCCAGAACAATTTTGCCAGATGATTATCCATGTCAATGTTGTATTTGTAATACATATATGGATCCATCTCCAATTTTATAGTAAAACAAAAATAGTTGCCTCTGGATCAATTTCGATTACGTGCAATTTGTGTTGCTTGTCCATCATACTATAGAGATTCGTCCTTAAGAACCCCACATTCTTGTAATCGCCTACTTGGTTGACCATGTAATCAAACACTTACTTAGCCTGACACCAACATTGTGCGATCATGTAGCCTGAGCCATGTCCGCTTCATTCATTGGATCGAAGAAATGGCATGTCCTGTGATAAGGCGCTGAGATGGTTGTGCTTAGCTTTAAAATATTTAACGACCCATTTTTCATCTTCTCATCCAATTTCACCTTAAAACAAGCACGACAATCTACCATTGTCAAGCCTGTTGGTTCTCGCTCGGTGTCCTCTTCGCCCATATATTTTTTCTCTCAGACTCCTTCTTTTGAGCAAACCCATATGCGTAACATAGTTCCGCCCTCTCTTTTCTTGCGTTTATCATCTTTCTATACACTGAACCCAACATCGGATACGTATGTATAGTAGAAATCTTCGACCTCTTGTGATGTATCAATTTTTTTATAAGTGACATCCTCATTTCGCAAGTTCGCTGATGTGGATGAACCTGGTCGTGTACTTGTCTTACCCAGGTTTATGGATACATCAGGATTACTCATCTTTGAAGATGTTTAACTATATTTAAACAAAATTAAGAAGTTGATGATAATTTCTCTTAAAACATCTGACTTACACATAATCCTAAAAAATTAAAGAAAACTAAACAAATATTACAGGTGTAGCCGATAACTTAGTTGGAGTTGAAAATTGATGATCTAAGCAAATAAATTGAAGCAACAAGTGTATTTGAAGTTTAGAGCAATTGAGAAGTAGTGAGAATGTGTTTAGTTGAGTGAAAATTTGATTTTTAAGGATGGTTTACGAAGAGTAACTATATTAATTACATAACAACCAGCAACCAACTAAAAAGTCAAACGAGAACTAGGCGATTAGGACCTAAACTTGACTTGGGAGGTCCTAATCGCCGATCATCCTAGCAAAACACCATTCCATAATGGCGAAACTCCATTGATGAATGGCGTTTGGGGCTTCCTGGTCATTTTTGGGCCCCAAATGTCAGACACACATGCGTTTAGGCTTGTGCCTCCTGGACAAGGGCCAAACGCTTGTGTATATGACGTTCGAGCCCTCCTGGTCATTTATTGACCCCAAACGCCATACTTATATGCGTTTGTGTCAGAATCAATTTTGTTTTGATATTCTATACAAAACTCCATAAATCTAAGTTAAAATTCTCAATTACTTTACATTTTTGTTTTGTTGGAAATTCCAATCTGAGTATAAATTCTAATTGGATAGAAGGACAGTTTGATAATTTTATCTTTATACACAAAAATTTTAGGATCCCGTTTAAAACTCAGTCATACACTGAACAAACTTAGAATCTAGTTTAAAATTCTAAATAAAGATTTGACCGAATCTCCCCATAAATATTGGAAAATCCATATTTATATTCATGATATGTCCAACCAAATGCAGCCATAATTTAACAAATTCAAAAATACACTCAAGAAACTTTGAATCAAGTTTAAAATTCAAACAAACTATAAAAAAGTTCATATAAACTTTGCAAAGCGTCATTGTGCAACTTTTCTCTTTTTTTCGACAAAAGCATCATGTGAATGCTTTGTACGTCCTTCATGTTCTCGTTCTTATTTAATATCTTCATCGGTGTCATCATCATGGTCGTCTTCGTCATCATTAACTGAATCTTTAGGATTGTCATCATGACCTTCATCATCATTTTCATCATCACCTACAAGTGTACATACTCAAAATGTCAGCTAAGAGTTAATTTGAATATTTTGATTTCAAACTAAAACATAATTTGGGAAAGATAGTAAGTTACAATTTTCTTATCCTTTTTTTATTGATGCTTTGGCCCCTATCATCGCCTAACGTGAGCTCAACTTTTCTTGAAGAACAACCTGTTGAGACCGTCAATCATGCGCAACAGGCCTGCTGCACATGCCGTTGGCACCTGCATTATCTGAATTGCACGTTCATATGATATTTAATGACTAAATAATAAATATTAACAGCATAACTCACATAATCGATATCAGCTGATGGAAGGCCTAGGACTGGAACATCATTTGAAATGCCAACCAACTCACTACCACCATCTGGGAGTGATAACTGAATCTGCCACGGTAGTAGTGGGATGTCAGCCACTCTTATGGCATCAACGTTTGCTCTAGCCCACCCTGATACTCCTGGTGCTGCTATGACAGTTGTGGTTGCTGGTGTTGCTGCCTATACCGAGTAGATTACAATTTTACATTGTATAACAATATGAGTAATCTCTTATATTTAAAAACACTTAAAGACACTTTAGCACCTACGAAGATGAAGATGCCCCATCACAGTTGTAAGACAATCAATTTTTCTGGAATTCATCATAAGTATCTTCGCCATCACCATCTACATCATCGATGAAGTGTGTCACTCTAAAACCTCCAAGACCATCAGTCAGATAATCTCTGGTGAATAGTTGATCATATAACATTGAATATAGGGGTATGTATGGGATGTACGACACCTCAGTTCCCAAACTTTACCATGAGACGCGCTCACCTAAGTACCATGCTCTTCCAACACATCCTCACAGTAAAATTCTCGTGGTGGTAGGAGGTATATTATCGATGCAATAGTCAGGCAAGTTTGTACGTTGTCCATAGAGGTTCCAATTAATCTACAAGTTCAAAACAAATAGTTTATCAGTAAAACATTATTCATACTCAAGGGGGGACAATACAAGAACTGATAGAATAAAACGCATACCTCATTGGGCCTCGCAAATCAAAGTTTAAGACAAAATTCTTTTAGGCAGTGAGCAACATCCCTTGTTCTCAACTCAATGTCTATCCAATGTGCTGCTCTTGGGAAAGTGTCTGGACCACCCAATGGTCTGCTCAGTGCCAAACATGCAAAGTACTCACAAGCCCATACCTCTCATGCACTCCAGAAACCTCCAGTCCCTACACTTTTGTCATGGCATAAAGCGTCCATATTGTAATACAATACGTAACGCCGAACCGCCCCAATTATACTCTCGTATCTCATCTATTTTCTGTAGACTGGTGAGGAAGTACAAATAAACTTTATTGCTTTCGTCACAACGAAATGTACTACCCAAGAGCCCCAAAAGAAAAAACTCATCAAAATTTCTCCTTCTCAGGAGTAGTACACTCGTAATTAACATAATTATAAAAAATCTATTGATAACAAATTTTTTTTTCTCTAAGCTCCGACAATGGTTTATCGACTGGCTTCCGCAATGCCTTCTTGTTGTTGTACAGTTCCAAATCATAGTCTAGTTGTCGACAATCCACTTTTAGGCCGATAATCATAGCAAAGTCTTATGGGGTCATTTTCATTTCACCCACTTCATCTATATGAAAGGTGTGGGTTGTATCCCACCATTTCTCGACCAGGATTTTCAATAGGACGCGATCCATCTGCCCCATTTTCAATATACTTATAAAGTACCTAAACCTAGAAGCATCGACATTCTTTTTCACATTTTCAGGAAGCCTACTGTACTACCGCGCTACTAGTGTAGTGTTCCCAAAATCAAGTACACCAAAATCATAGAACTCAGTCTAGGAAACCAAAATTTAAGTCATGACTCAGTGAAAAAGTTGTGTGAAGAAAGATGTATTACAAGGAAAAATATATCAAAGAAAGCAATGACAATAATCTATAATCCCTATTGTGACATTTCATCAAACACCATACAGACACATAAACATACACCATAATTTTTCATCCAAAACATATATCGCTACCAATAATCATACATTTCTTGAAACATCACATAGAAAACACCCAATTTTCAAAATGATTCAAATATCTATTTAGTGTTTTAACACTCTAACACATAACAACCAAATTTTTTATTAACGAAACTTATATTTTTTTCCTTGGATGAGATATAGCATTTCATCAAATATGTTACGGGCATTCATATAAATATAGTATAGACCCCAATGTGGTATTTTATCTAACACCTTATGGGCAATGATAAAAATATGCCATATAATTCATTATGACATTTCGTCAAACACTTTACGGGCACTCATGAAAATACTATAATTTTCCATCTAAGACATATATTTCTACCAACAACCATACATTTATACAATCATCACATAAAAAATACTCAATTTTCAGAATGAATCAAGTATCTATTGGGTGTTTTAACAATATAACACATATTTCACTCGTGTTTGCAACATATGTGTGAAATTTCCTCGCGGTGTGGGTTGGAGTCACTTTGATGAGATTTTTGGACTATGAAGAGAGATGAAGAGATAAGAAGAGATGATGAGAATATAGTGTTTGAGTGAAGAGAATGAAGTGTTGAGAGAGGTGGGAAGGGTAGGTATCGGGTTTTTTAAGAAGAGGAATAGGGTTTTTTAATTTTAGGGTTAATTTTGATAACAAAATAAGGTTATTTTTGAAACTATATTTATAGGATTATAAATTAAAACGTAAATGAGGTTATTTTCCAGATTTTGTGGGGTTCTAATTATAAAATAAAAAAGTTAAATTTCAAATTTCAATATTAAATTTCAAACTTTTAGGGGATATGTTCGATTGAACAGTAGAATCCGACCTTAAGGGCTATACATGTTCGTCAAATCGATAAATAAGATTTACCGACCATCATAACATCACGACCTATAAATATATATGGTGAAAAACCGTCTCGCTCGATACTTGTCACAAAAATACAACAACATTATCTATGACAACTTTTTATCAAGTTTATGAATAAGTGTTCAATTACTTCAGAAATTCTTTCTATTTTTATTGGTGATTTGCCCAGTGTACGGTAATTAATTAAAAAATAATAATTTTAGGGTTTATTGTGAAGATGGCGACTAGAGCCATTTGAATGGAGATTAGGGGATCATATGGTGATCGCCTATCAAGACATGGTGATCAGGTTGACCAATGGTGATTAGGGTCAATTGAATGGTGCTTGGACTTGCAAATGTGATTAACACCATCAAGATGGCGATTCACGCATAATGAGTGGTGTTGCAATTTTAGGTGTTCACCAAATTTGTAATTGGGCACAACAAACGCTTGATGGGTTTAACAAAATTTAAAAAATCATTTTCTTGGAGGGGTTCACCAAAAATGTATAGGGAATTCACCAAATATATACTTGGGTTCACCAAATATGTACTGAGATTCACCAAAACATACAAACTTAATAATTTTTGGAGTGGTTCACCAAAACTTTATAAAAGTTCACCAAATATATATTGTGGTTCATCAAATATGTATTTAGGTTCACCATATATGTACAAAGTTAATAATTCTTGAAGGAGTTCACAAAAAATATATAGTGGTTCACCAACTATGTATTGAGGTTCACCAAATATGTATAAAGTCAATTTTGTGCATTTTTCTGTAAACCCTAGTACATATTTGGTAAACCTCAATACATATTTGATAAACCATTGTGCATTTTTGGTGAATCCCTTAAAAATTATTAATTTTGTACGTTTTGGTGAACCCTAGTACATATTTGGTGAACCTCTGTACATATTTGGTGAACCCCTATACATTTTTGGTGAACCCCTCCAAGAATTATTAATTTTATAAATATTTGATGAATCCAGTACATATCTGGTGAACCCTTATATATTTTGGTGAACTCCTCTAAGATTCATTAATTTTATACGTTTTGGTGAACCCAAGTACGTATTTGGTGAACCCCTATATATTTTTTGTGAACCCAAAAAGAGAAATATTAATTTTGTACGTTTTAGTGAACCCCGATACATATTTAGTGAACCAATTTTTTTTACTTGTCACCGGTTGAGCTTGTGTGGCCTAGATTGCTCCAAAAACAATCCAAGGGCCACAATGGATCAACATTCATGACGGGGAAAACCCCCAACATGATAGAACTTTTCCTTTTCTAATTGGCTCTGAACTTCGCTTCTCTATAACGTGGCAATTATCTTGAATTATTTCCCATTCATACAGAAAGCCAGAAATAGATGGCAATTTTTGGGTGGTCAGTCAGAGCCTAATAGTTGTTAATTTCTTGTCTCCAAGTAGTTGTAATTTTATCAAGGATGTTCATCTAGCTTAGCCCGGTCATTGTTGGTTTCCTCTAAGTCGTCTTCTTCCCTTTCACGACATGTTGATTGTTAGTGTTTATGTTCATACACACCTGTATATCTAGCTTGGGACGCAATAGCTTGGGTTCATGCCTTCTCCAAATAGAGTGGTGGCTATTGCTGGGTCTAATTCTATCCAATATTACTTCTGCGCTACACAGTGAAGCTCTATTTTTTTATGAGAACTAGATGAGTGCATGAAATGGGCTGAATTTGATTTGCTCATGTTATCAGACGCTCAATTCCTCATTCAAATGATTATGGTGCAGTTAACCTGGGGGTTTCAAATCGCTTTATCCTTATGTGGCCGTTTGGTATAAGATCGCGAGTAAATGATTTTCGGAAAAAGATTACTGGAATATGATTGTGACAAAGTATATATCCGTAAAGTTAAGATTACTTTATTTATTACACTTGAAAATATTATTATTTAATGATGAGAATATTAAATTATTTTATTTATTTTGATGAAATATGGAAATGAGTGTTATAAGTATAATTTTAGATTTCTAATTTTACCCTTTAACTAAATTTTATTTATGTATGACTTGTTTATTATTTAATTTATAATGGGGTAAAATATAATTTTTAATTTATTTCTTTGATAAAGTAATTTTTTTCTTTTTATTCATTTTTTACTTACATGCTCACTAATTTTTAATGATTCAATTGTCACTTTATCATAATAGTTACATTGTAAATTTACCTAGAAAATATTGAGGATGAAATAATTAATTAATAAGATACAAATAAAATAATAAAAAATGATGACAATTGAGAAAAGATAAAAAAAAATTACACAGTGAGAATGTTAAATTACTTTATTTGTTTGATGGAATGTGTAAGAAAATGTCATAAGAATTTATCAATTTATTATTTTACCCTTACCCTTGGACTAGTATATAGTGCTAGAATTAAAAATAATCTCATCTATCCAAGAGACCATAGACACATAATTTACCACACATATCTGTATTTAAATCGTGTAGAATGCCAATTTTTTTGTAGTGCTTCTTCCTTCTCAGAATGTTATTTCTCTAGGCTGGGGGATGACAACTTCCTCTTCCCATAGGCTTTTTTTCTTTTTGGTTGATGACTTGGGTGGTGGTGTTGGTAGTTCTTCATCCTCGCTCTCCTCAACTTCTTGTTGTTGCTCCTCTTCCTCTTATTTTTCAAATCCTTCTTTATCATCCTCATCCTTTTCATCTTCAACCTCTTCATGTTCATCGTAACTCTCAACATCCTATTCCTCCTCAATCTCTACTTCATCCCCTTTGGCTTCAGTATCTTCCTCTTCTATAACCTCCTCCATCTCCTGGGCTACATCATCTTGCCAAAATTACTCCTCCTCGCCCTTCTTGTCTTCTGCTTTCTCCTCTTCCTCGATTTTCTAGGGGTGAAGAATAACCTCTAGGAAAGGAGTCAAAGGCTAAGTGGACTTTGTAAAGTTATCTGAAAGCTTTTTTGGAGAGCACAGTCTCGTGCGTGAGCATATTCCCAATATGCTTGATTTTTGTGCTCCAGCTGTAGTAACAATTTCTAGGCTTTCTTTTGTAGGGCGTCCTTTTGGGAAATCTTGTCATTGAGATTCTCCAATATTCGATTATGGTTACTGGTATCCACTGCCTTCTATTTACTAGCTTGTTTGGAGGATGATGGTCCCCCTGGATCCTTATCCTTTTCGTGGAAAACCTTGCTATAACATGATGATGTGCATCTTTAAAAAGGGAAGGCCAAATATTTCAAAAATAAAAATTATAGCCATATTTGCGTAAGTAGTAAATAAATTTTAATTGGTCACATTAAAATATATTTTAATAATCCAATTATTCAATGTTTAGCATACATATAAAAGATAATGTGAGTGGTTGATAGAGGTTCTTTTACGAAAAATCATAAGACATAATTAATGAAATATGTCGTGTATGGAGATAGCCATCAATTTTGGGGGGTATCAAGATACCCTCAAACGAGGTCATATTTAGTTTCCAGATATCTAAAAAATTTGAAACTTGTTATACCAAACAAGAGAATCTCTAAACTTTACTAACATCTCAAGCATTTGGAGATGTCAGGTATGGAGATAACCCCATACCAAATGACCCCTATGGGCTATTTGATATGAGTTAAGTAAGAATGCTGAGAAAATTAAATTGCTGAGAAATTTTAAGTGGTAAAGTTAGATAACAAGATATTAAGATTATCATGTTTGGTAACACATGGTTAAGTGAAAAACTTATTGAAAAATATGATTTTATTGTTTGGTATGTAGGATACCTGGGTAAAGTTGTGTGGAAAAGTTTGATAAAGTTGTTGAGAAAGTTATATAAATTATATTAAAATAATGAAATTATTTATAGATTCAACTTATTGGAAAATCATGTATACATATCAACTTTTAATTTGTTGTCAATGATTATTTATAGATTCTAAAACACATTCAATCTTATATATACATGATTTTACACACTAATTAATTAACTATTTTAATAAATCATCAATAAAATTAAATCACTTATTTTTCTCTTACTACGCCAAAAACTAAAATAATTTTTTTACTTATACCATACAAATAAATTCAATAATAAATCGTTCAAAATTTACATAGCAACATTATATAGAGATTCTCTATCAGCAACTACTAAATAATTTTTTTCTTTGACATCGCAAATTAATTATCATACAATTTTCGCCTTTTTTATGTATAAAAATAAATCTGATATGAATAACCTTTATATTAACACATTAAAATATTTAATAATACATAACATTTTTTCTGTTACATTCTTCGGTAGATATGTATATCATGATTATCAATATTCTTCCGCTCCGGCAGGAACGGTCAAAATATTTTAGTTTTGTCACAGGAATAAAACAAAACAATGATATAATTTTTTTCATAGTTTGGTTAAATACAATCTAAAACTGAATATAAATGATTGAGAAACCTCCCAATCATGATTTCGTCCCACGGGTCCGGCCCTCCACAAAAGATAAACAATCCAGTTATATTCTCCTTTATAAATCTAGTATTTTTAAATATTGATAGTTTATGAATAATATTTATTTAAGGAAAGAAACTAATTTTATTTCAAAACAGTATTTGATATTATTAACATGTATTCTAATAATTTAGATTTTATATTTGTATATATGAAGAGTTTATATCTCCTTAATTTAAACTTAATATTTTATTTCATTCATTCCAATTAATGTGCATATTTTAATCTCACGAGACGAACCCAAGATGAGTTGGCGGACGAGTCAGAAGGGATGAAAACAATCTTAAAATTCGGTATCATGACCGTTTAGGTTCCACCATGATCAAGATATTTTACGACACTTTTGTGAGGTTTTGGTCTTGAAGAAAATAAAATATCAAAATTAAGTAGAAATAATTGAAACAAATAATGGTATTTTGTGGGGATTTAGGAAAATATAAGTTATTTAAAAAAATGTGTAGATGTGTTGTAAGATGGAAAAAATATTTGGTAAAGTGAATTTTTGTGAAAAAGTGGTAGGGAAAGTAATGTGAAATTATCATCTTACCAGGTTAAATAACTTTACGATGACAAATATGAATACTTGTAACAAACATGTAAAAGTGCTCGAAAATAAATTTACCACGTGTAAAGCCGGAAACAAACGACCTCTTAATGATATATCAATTTGTAGTAACATTTTTCTGATTGTGTCTTTCAAAGTTTTTTTTTTCTGATTCTAGTATTGTTGCCGAGGTCCCTTTCCCCTTTAGGACACATTTGGTATAATATTACGAGTAAATGATTTGCATAATGAGATTATTTTTTATTTTCAGAAAGTATATGTCTAAAAAATTAATATTACTTTATTTGTTGGCACTTGTGAATGTTCTGATATAATGATGAAGATGTTAAATTATTTTGATGGAATAGGCAAGGAAATGTTATAGAATATTATTATCAAACTTCAATTTCACCCTCGGACTAAAAAATGTTTGTGTATAGTTATTACTTAATTTATAATAAGATGACCAACATACATAATACAATTTTTTTTATTCAAATAGAATCATGAATTTTTTTTTGTATATGCTCATTGATTTCTTGGCATCTTGAGAGCAATCTCCCAAGTCATTAGTTTTCCAATAGTTGGTATATAAGAAGTTTGGTAAATAAGAAGGAACGAAATTTGGCATATCCAACATTAGTTACAAGCTTTACAGTTTAGTGTAGAAGGAATCCAATTTGAAGAGCATATTTGATACCTTCGACCATTTTCATCTTCTATCTGTAGAGTTTCAAGGATTGATTTTGGTTTCTTCAATAACACATCATGTAAACGTAACACTGAGTTCAAAACTGTTGTAAAATGCCTACTCACTATTTCACGGGAACATGGAAAATGTCGTCTAATAATTGTATTCTTCACATCACGTGCAATTATATGTAAGAATGTAGCAACCATTTCTTCTACATCCATATTCTTAGTTCCCCTTAATTGACCAATTGTCTTTAAGAGTTGACATAAAATGATAAATGTTATTTTGTCCATTTGAGTGCTTTCAAAACATGCTAAATCATTTACAAATATCATTCTATGTAAATTAAATGTCCTGATACAGTGCTTATAAAATAATACACCATCCCACCCAATTCTACGTTTATTTCTCGTAGAAATGACAGTGACTGTCATGATGAGAAGTAAAAGTGTTGACCGTTTTAATATCTCAAAGTAGTAAACTAAAATATACATAATCCATCTTTTGGTCGCCCAAAGGAAGGTGAGCTATATCTGCAAAATATAATTGATCAAACATAGATACTTGAATCAGGTTTACCGATAGCAACATTACTTAATAAAAAAATTGAAATATGAATATTCAAATATTACATTGTATAATAATATAAAAGAAATATCTATTTACTTAGATCAAGTAGAGAAAATATTAGATAACAAGAGAAGAAACAACACAATTACTATGTTAGTTTAATCAAGATTTAAATAATACAAAAAGCACGGTCGAGTAAATAAACTGAATTACTATGCTTTAAAGCGCCATTTCATTTACATTTTGTTCTCTAATTAAAGATGGATAATGATTAATTCGTTTCAACTCCCATCTTCATCAACATCATTCATTCTTCACATCTCATCTCACTTCATAAAAGAAGATGTTAAACAGCTACACATAATGCCAGAAGCCAAGAAATCAATATAATATTGAAACGTGAAATAGATTTGAAAGCAGTGAGAAAATAAAAAAAAGATCCTATACCTTCTTGTCAACAAAATCAACACAGAATCTAGCTTGAGCTCTCTGGTAAGGATCAGAAGGCAACAATGGAGACTGCTCGTTCCAAACCAGAAACATATGCCTATATATATGTAGAAGCAATCTTCAAACATGTTGTGGTGTGCGGCCTTCACAGACTTAAAATAACAACATATTTCTTCCTAATTTTCCCTTTTTTTTTCTCATCAAGTAATTAAACATCAAATCTACTTTCTACATATTCTAGATTTAAACCTTTACATGCTGAAACAAATATACAATATTACAATGTTAATCAATTCTGGGAATACTATATAGGATAGGACATAACCAAAAAAAAAACAAATTTATAGAACCAAAACAAAATCAATTATGTCAATACTATACAAGGTTTCAGAATAAAACAAAAACCAAAACAGTTCTACAATAGCATAGAACAGAACCAAAACAACTTCGAGGTTGTAGAACCAAATCTACTCATCGAACCCTGCATAAATTCACCCAAATCTCAACTTTGAGGAGTGTGGACAAGGAGAAACAGGGAGAACCCTTCATTCGCGCAAGCTCAGCTCGGGGTTGCGCTTGCTCATACTCCTCTAAGTTGAGACTTGGGTGGATTCATGCAGAAAATAAGCTGATAGAGTGAGAGACACAATCGAAGGGAATATGATAGGTCTGCTGGAGGGGAGTGAAGTTCGTGAAATGAGATGAGTGAGGGAGGAGTATAGAGAAGGGAATATGAAGAAAAATAAAAGTGGGTGAATGCATGGAATGAGGATACCTCTTGATTTAGAAATGTATTGAATTACCCTCGATGAATGATATCTTTACAGTCCAGCAATGTTAAAGCACTCCAAAATTTTTAAACCAAACAAAGGAATCTCCTACTTTCCCTCACTTTCCAAGCATATTACCTAATATTACCTTTTACCAAACGTGCCGTTAGATATTACTTCTTCATGTATTGACTCGGTTTGGTGCTTCTATATAAGATCTTTGTTTGACAAAAAAAGTTTGTGTTGCCTAATGTTACATTTTATTGAACGTGCCATTAGATATTACTTCTTCACGTATTGACTCGGTTTGGTGCATCTATATAAGATCTTTGTTTGACAAAAAAAAGTTTATGTGTTGTTATGTAAGTACAAGTCATGAGATAGTTTTTCATACATAAATCATTTATGTTAAATCGTATATTGCTACGTAATATTTTTGAATATCACTCTAGAATGGAATACTGAAAATCAAAATTTTCCATTTTAATAATATATGTGAAACGCAATTACCTATTAAGTTAGCACATGGCAGGCTCTACTAAGACCAATGTAAAACAGCCTATCTTTCACTCTACCCGAATTATACTGTAACTTGACAAAAAAATGGAATGAGATCCTCTAAAGCTAGGTTCGATCTGGCCACCCATTTAAATTTGGTTGGATTAAATCTGATTCAAACCATTTTTGCATTAATTTTTTTTTATATTTTTTTTTTACTTTTTTCTCTCAATCTAGTTCATTCGAATCTAACTGAACCGATCCATATAACAACCGGATGAATCAGATATAACAATCAGATCAGATCACGTCAGACAATCCGTGTAAAAAAATTGAAGTAATCTAGTCACACTCACAGCAAAGCATGAGTGATAAGCGTTGATAGAAATTTGCTCAACTGCGTTGGACACACACCATATACTGTCGGCGCTTGCGCAAGCAAGTCGAGTCCCCCAATCGATATCCATTTGTAGATCTACTTACGGCACTGCTGAGAGGGGCGTTGACTGTCAACGCTATAGAGGCAACCCTCTCTTTTTTATAAAGTCTAAAAAGCCCTCACGGATTCTCCACCATCCACTACTTGTCCTGTTGTGATTAGACCACTCCTTCCAGTCTTCCCTTTTATAAATCTTGCAAGCACTTTTCCTAGCTATTTTTCCCTGAACGCTGTTCTTCGAGTGGGTTCAAGAGGTATGTGATTCTAAGTTTTATTGATTTCTGATCAGTTTCTCTACTGTTATGTAGGGTTGATTTTGGATCTTCAGGATTTAGGTTCATTTTTCCTGGTGGGTTTCCCCATCTTTTGGTTGAGTTTGAGATCTAGGGTTAATTCCAACTTGATTTGGTTCTGTTTCGTTCTTTGGGGGGTTTTGTGATCGTCTGCTTGATTTAGCGTACTGGTAATGATCGGATCTGATATGGACTTTATGTTTGCTTGATTTGACTTTCCTTGATGTGGTACTTGTATGGCCGTCTGGAAGTGTCATAAAAGAGTTGTAAAGTTTTGACTTTCTCTCTCTCTACCACCATTTTCTGGTTTTGAGGCTGATCGACTGATGGGACATGGATTTAGTGTCACTAATAATGGTCTCATCAGATATGGATATTGTTTGCTCGATTTGGCTTTCTCTTGATGTGGTACTTGTAGGTCGGTCAGGAAGTGTCGGAAAATAGTTGTAAAGTTCTCTCTCGCTCACACTCTTTGAGTTTCTCTATCTCTACCCACTTTTTCCTGGTTATGTGAGTCTTGTGAATGTATGCTTTGATATATTTTTCCTTTCGTAATTAATAGTTTATCATTTGGAATTGTTTGGTCTCAGTACTGGATTTTGAGATATTGGAAACAACGCCCTGCGATGTTCCATGATGCAGCCATGCTTAGCTTACTTAGCAAAAACTGAGAATACCATACATTGAGCGTACTTTTGTGACCGTAGAGAAATTATTATATTATTTTTGACTGACAAATTTAGAACGTAGTGTTATGATTCAGACTAATGCAATACTTGATCATATGCTTAATCCTTATACTTTTTTTTCTTTTGAAGGAGGAAGTAGAATTCCATATAGTTTTTGAATAGCACAATGTCACCAGTTGATTCTTCACGCGAGGATAATGTATACCTTGCAAAGTTGGCTGAACAGGCTGAGCGTTATGAGGAAATGGTTGAATTTATGGAGAAAGTTGCAAAGACTGTAGATGCTGAGGAGCTGACCGTGGAGGAAAGAAACCTCCTATCTGTTGCTTATAAAAATGTGATTGGTGCTAGGAGAGCCTCATGGAGGATTATATCTTCCATTGAGCAGAAGGAGGAAAACAGGGGAAATGAGGATCATGTCTCAATCATCAAGGAGTACCGGGGAAAGATCGAAAGTGAACTGAGCAAAATTTGTGATGGCATATTGAGCCTTCTTGACTCTCATCTCATCCCGTCGGCCTCCTCTGCTGAGTCAAAGGTGTTTTATCTCAAGATGAAGGGTGATTACCACCGGTACCTAGCCGAGTTTAAGACTGGAGCAGAAAGAAAGGAAGCTGCTGAGAGCACTTTGTTAGCTTACAAGTCTGCTCAGGTCCATTTACCATGCAGTCAGAATTTCTTCTGCAATTATCTTGCAGAGCCTTTTTAGTAATAATTTTTATTGGATATTGCAGGACATTGCTCTCGCCGAACTTGCTCCTACTCACCCAATAAGGCTTGGGCTGGCACTTAACTTCTCGGTTTTCTATTACGAAATCCTTAATTCACCTGACCGTGCTTGCAATCTTGCAAAGCAGGTATCTGTTGTTGAGTGTACATTTATTGCTTACTGAGGTTCTATTATCCTTCTTTTTCTGGTTGAGCAGGTAAAAGTCATAAAGCCTGTCATTTTCCTTTACCCTAAATAATTTTGTTCCAGCTAGAAACTTGATATCCAAAATTAGTTTGCATAAATATAATTTTATGCTTCCCCCTGTGTGTATGTGTATTAGTTGTATGTCAGCTAAGCATATATGAAATCTAGTCTCTTTAGTATTCATTAGTGGATTTGCTAGGCACTTGTTCACTTTCTTTCAAAATTTAACCAATAAGACAAGGAAAATCCCTCAACGGTTTGAAGAGGACCTACGCGCAAGTACTTTTGTGGGTGCTAATGTGGGGTTGGTTAAATGCTTTTCTGGCAGGCTTTCGATGAGGCTATTTCTGAGTTGGACACGTTGGGTGAGGAATCATACAAGGACAGTACATTAATCATGCAACTTCTCCGAGACAATCTGACACTTTGGACTTCTGATATAACGGTCTCTCTCTCTGGTCACCTCCTATCAATTGATATATCTAGTGTGCAGTTATTTTCTCCTATTGACTGTGGACTTATCATTTACCCAGTGTTTCTAACATTGAATGGTTTTGTTCAAATAATATTTAGAATTCTAGGTCTCCTGCACCTTTCCAGATGAATCGGAATGCTTGCATGTGTGTTAAACTGTTATTTCATTTGTTCTCTTAGTTAAACACGTTCCAGAGCGAGAAGTTGCATTATCAATAATGTTTACTCTGAGGATGATTACCTCACTTCTTTGGAACTTCTAGTTGTGTGTATTTTGCATGGGGAGATGGGTATGATATTGTATTTGTGAAGTTCATAGTGACTAATTAACAATTGACTGTTTTCTTGGAACTCAGGATGATGCTGGGGATGAGATTAAGGAAGCATCAAAACGTGAATCAGGGGAGGGACAGCCCTGATGATTTCACTGTGTTTAATATTTGCTCTGTATTTTATATTAGGTCTCTTGTTAATGAATTTGATGTATTGGGTTTTAATTGTTCTTACCAGATGATAACGTGTTTTTATTGTTGTCAGAAAAAATTGGTTTTGTTTTGTCTCATGGATTTTGCTTTAGTTTTGTAGTTAATGTGCTTCAAATGTCATGCCGAGGTATCGATTAAGCAGGATAGTTGGGTGGCACCTTTTATTTTCAATTTTCCTTTTTTGTGTGAAGCAGGCCTGGTCTTGTTATCTTTAGTAACTTACATGACCAAAAGATAAATTATCTAAAGAAACTTGTTGATTAAATTGAGGCTATTAAACCCTGGGCACGGATGGTCACCATTGTCAGGTAGTTATCCTTTGGGCCGTACCATTAGATTTAGGATGGCCCAGAAAAACCAAAAAGATGTTTGGGATTTTTAGCCCGACATACTACTTATTTTGTAAACGGAAATTGTAGTGTTTAGCGAGTTTTGTACACATGTTTAGATTAATGTCATTGATTTATGTATTTGTCTATTTGCAATTTTGATAATTTTGACAATTTTTCTATAACTGTTTCTATGAACTAATTTACTTTTTGTAGTGTTTTTAATTTCTGATTATTTTTTATATTGTCTGGGTTCCTTCACAAACAAATAATGAAACACAGAGCATTATAGAGAAATATTACAAAATATCACTCAAAACGTTTTCTCTTGAAACAATTTAGTTCATTAATTATGTAAATCATCATCTTTTTCAAGTTAGAATATTGTTCTTGCTGTGTGATGGGTGGACCAAATTTATGTAGTTTAAAAATTTGGGGGTTTCACAAAATTAGATCATAGCAACTTGAAAATCGGAGTAAAAATTATGTTAATAAGTATCTAAATTATAAGGTTTGTAAGTTATCGTACGCGATTTCTGCTGAATACTGTGTTTGTTGCAATTGACAATTGGTTGACCAAATGCTAATGAGATGTTGAAAGAAAACTATGTGGCAGGTGGATTTGGTTGGAAACAGAGGGTGACGGTGGAAGCTTTGCTTTTGAGTTCCTCTTGTTTTGCGTCTGTGTAAATGGAGAACCGTATGTTCTCTGTTCATCGGCGGAAATGGAGAACATGGATGGTAATTTCGTGTTTCTTTGTTTTGCGAGGATAGAAATATACATGCAAAATCAATTGCATCTGGTTTTCTTCAGAAATGGAGGACGCAGTGGAAAATTTATTCACCTTCGTGCTGTTTGAGTTTGCAGAAATCGAGAGGGTGGTTTCTGTAGTGCATTTGATGGTTTGGTGGTTTTGATTTTGATTTTAAGCAAATTTTGAGATGTGGATTTGTCAGTGTTAATTGTATTAACTTGTTAATATTTGATTATTTACATCTTTTTCGAATGCTATTTTTTTCGACTTGATTAATGATATTTATGGTCTTTAATTTGCTATAAACTGTTTTTAATCGAAAAATTGTTATTTTTCTATAATTTTATGTTATTAATTTAATTAGTACTCTTTAGATTATATATACACTCAAAAATACCTTTTGTAAATTAGTCGGTAATATTTATTATTAATATTTTAACCTATAGCTAAAGCAGTCAACAAAAAAGCAATACAGGTTATCATAATAACTTTGATATATCTTTTCTATAGAAAGTTTAATCAACATCAAACTTGTAGATGCAGCAAATTTACGGTTAATTGAGATGTCGCACATCATATGATATTGAATTTTTTATCTTGCAAAAAAGAATACGGTTAATTGAGATGTCGCACATCATATGATATTGAATTTTTTGTCTTGCAAAAAAGAATAATCGATGAAGGATTATCTCAATATTGATGTTGTGTCCAGTCTAATAAACTTTGACGATCACGTCAGTAAAGTGTTTATTAGAGATTGTGTTAGACTCAAAGAGAATGCATGTCGTTTATATGAATATCACCATCTATTTATAATAATCGTGTACCAGTAAGTTGTCTAGGTTTA
The DNA here is from genome assembly GCA_003255025.1 of Datisca glomerata. NCBI lineage: Eukaryota > Viridiplantae > Streptophyta > Magnoliopsida > Cucurbitales > Datiscaceae > Datisca > Datisca glomerata. Next base: position 1,418,435 of record QANY01004135.1, on the reverse strand, counting down.
ATGCTCCTTCTCTCTTATTTCTATAAGGAAGAAATATATTTATGAATAATATTCCTCAAATCTGGAGATTTCTGTTATGACCTTGTCTCTTTTAACAACCTTTAGATTGGCTTACAGAGGTGTTATGTAGTTGATCTTTCCTTGTACGACTGAACATCGCATTTTCATCACGTCAGATAGTGGGCCTCGATTATCTCAGGTAGCCATGGACGTGGGTATGATATGACCTCACTCATGAAGGTCTTCTGAAGGGCGACCTTTATCATAAAAATGGTCATGGGAGGTGACCTCGACTATTATGGTGGCCTCAGTCATAGATGAGACAACGACCATCATGGTGGCCTCGATCTGAGTGGGAACCTCGGTTATGGAGGAGACCTCGGTCATAAGGAGGGCCTCGACCATTATGATGACCTCGATCATATGGGGATCTCGGCCATCATGTGATCTCAGCCATAGTGGGCCTCAACCATCACTATGGCCTTGGTCCTATTAGGGTTGGGCCATGGTGGAGTGTCCTTGGTGAGGAGTTAACGTGGGCCCTCCCTTGGAGGAGGGGTATTGGGCTTTGCTTGCAAATCTCATTGGAAGTGAGCCTCACCCTAGGTGTTTTTTTATCCCCCACAGTTTGTCCCCACTTCTCGAGTCTGGAGCATAGTGCGAAAGTCAGGAAGTACGTACTGGTGAGAGATGTGACTTTTTATCTGAGATTTTGGCTTTGAAATTTAATATCATCGTCCCCATGTTGATGTGACATGTATGTGCATACGATCTTGAGCGCGTTATACCCGAGTGTGATACTTGAGTTTACTCATGGTTGTGCGTTTCACGTATAAACGTGAGCATCCACGGTCGTGTATTTGAGGCTAGCTTGTGCCACGATCGAGCTTTGGGATGATCTTGGCATGCTCGGCCGAGCTTCTGATCTTGAGGCTTGCTTGTGATGCTTGGGCGAGCGTCTGAGTGTGAGGGAGAGAAGTTCTTGGCCGAGCGTCTGAAGTCCAGCTTGTGACTGTGACCAGTGTTTGATGTCCGAGGGTCGGCATTGTGACCAAGCATATGACTAAGTGTTGGCACCATGACCATGGGTGTCGTGTCTCATCGTGTCTTGCATTCCACTTTTTGGTTGTGCCATGTGTCACACGCTGGATGGAGGGGTGTCATTTCATTGCACATTTTATGAAAGGTTTTTTATATCGACCATTGATTTTGAGGGGATGATCTCTGCCCTTGAATTCAAATTTTCAATTTTCAAATTTCCCTATTCTTTTTCCTTCTTCTTCAATTCAAATTTTCACATTTTCGAATTTCCCTCTTCCATAAATTACTCACCCTTCCCTCTTCAATTACTCACTTTTCAATTATTCACTTTCTCTCTCCATGCCTCTCCATGCCTCTTCATAATTTTCTTCCTTCTTTCTTCCACCATTTTTGCTCTCTCAAGTTTTTAGTGTTTGTTTGGTCTCATTAGTGAGGGAGTTCTTTGGGTTGGTTGCTCCAACGAATTTTTCCTTGTTCTAATAAAGGTTAGTGCTCTTCCCTTTCCTTCTATCCTTGTATTATTTGTGTAGTTAAATAAATGGGTTTGAGATCTCCATTTATTTTCTTTATGATCTTCAATGGTTTAGAAGTTTTAGGTGAAAATTTGGCGGGTAGGGCCTCCCTTTGATGTGTCTTCCATATTATTTTTATACAACTCACGTTTGTCCTGTGTGCATGCCCTTCTGGCTAACGACTCTTCAAGTTCGAAGTCGTCGAATTGAACCAAACACTCTGTCGTCCTTAGCATTCGAGACTGAGGCCACAACCACAAACTATTGTTATGATGATGCTGTTCCTTTAGGAATCAGTCTGAAAGTTGTGGACTCGGGCGTGACCATAGGTCTGCCGACTGAGTGTAAGGGCGTGATCGTGGGTCGGACGTTCGAGGGTACGGGCGTGGCCAAGGGTCTTACGTTTGGGATGCTTGGGTCAAATCGTCTTTGTACATTGGGACTAGTTCTTCCCAACATCCCGCTAGTGTCCTTACTGAATCACTTCTAGAGAGGTATCACGTTGAGATGGTATTCCAGAGTCTATTGAGATGATGCTTCCTTACGAGTTCAAGCATCTGAACTCCTCTCCGTTCGAGGGATGGATATGTTTTTATGAGTACCTCTTCATATATGGCTTTAGGCTCCCCATACCAAAACGTATAAGGATGACTTTCAAATTTTATAATCTTGCCCCCACTTAGTTGTTTCCCAATGCTTGGACGATGCTCATTCATTTTCTGGCCTTGGGAAATAAGACTGGTCTTACGGTCAACCTAGATCTCTCAATAGTTTGTATTTTATGGTTAAAAATGTTGACACTCCTGGTCGTTATTATCTGGATGGCCGAATGGGGTCGGGAATATTTCTTGGTAAGTCGTCCAATTATACATATTGGAGAGATAAAATATTTTTTCATCTGAGGGGATTGGGAGTATTTTATGGATGAGGTCTCTCCTAGTGGGCGAGGCTCCTCATGGTACAATGGTTCATACTAGTTAGGGTATCCTAGGTAGAATAAAACATTTTTTGGGTACTGGCATTTACTATTTTTCTTTTGTAGCTCATGATTCTCAAAGTTTAGTCCCTCTTACTGACTCCACATCCATATCTCTTCAGCTTCTTTATACATATCCTAAGAAGAATAGTGATTTGATATTGTCTGATGAGAATTTGAGGGTGGCGCGTTTGTTGAAGCACGTAGTTGATCTTCCTAGAGGCATCCTCTTATGCCTACCTAGCATATATAATCCCTTCCGTTACCTTACATCTATCATTTATTGCTTATACGGGCCTGGGCCTGAGATGATTGTGACGAACCACTGACCTTGTTAAAATAGAACACAGATTCGAGGATGTCGGCCGGAGTGAGTGCTAAGTTATCTATAGGAGAGATGAAGAAGAGGATCAAGACCAGAAAGAAGACTGAGGCTTCTGCATCTATGGCTGTTCTCGTTCAACCTTCTAAGATGCCTTCCCTTTCTCTGTCCGAGTATTTGCGACCGAGCTCAATTGTCTAGATAAAAGGCCTCAAATAGAATCAATCAAGGAGATTCCACGGACCGAGCTAAAAAGATTCGCTCTTCCTTGGGATGCGTGTCTACAGACCAACGATGCCTTGACTGTTCATGTGGCCAAATGGCTTCTTACTCCTCAAGACCGGACGATGATGAGAGACTAGTCCATTGAGGAGCTTGCTAAGGAGTCTATCACTCATACCATCCGTGTAAGTCTTGTTTTCTTACTTAGAATTTATTTTATTTGCAATATACTTACTCTGAAACTTTACTTGTTTTCTTTTCAATTTTCCCAGGTCGTGACTATGGCTTCGAGAAAGGTTGCCTCCATGAAGTTGAAATATAATGGTTAGGCCAATGAGTTGGACGAGGCCAGGTTAGAGGTGACCTCTATGTGGTCGATCGTGGATGGGATCGGCTGAGGGAAATGGTGGCTGTCTTAGAGTCTAACCTCTTCACTCAGGAGAGGGCTCTAGGGTATGTGACATTCAAGTGTGATGACATGAGGGCCTAGTTCGAGACATTAGAGACTGCCCATCGTGAGCTTCAGGAGGAGCTGAAGGCTGCTACGGAGGATGCTCTGAAGGAGTATAGCACAAGCTTCATTGTTTGTCAGAGGAATATGAAGTTAAAAGCCAAGGCGGGTGAGGCTGACCAGTGGAGCCCCCTATCCTTTCCTTCAGACGAAGTTGAGCATGCTGATAATGAGGTCATCAAGATAGATGATGGTGGCCTCATATCTGAGGATGTGACTTTTCTACGTTCTAGAGATCTTCCGAAACCCGCTACTGAGCTCAAGGTCTCTACTGACCCAATTCGCTCTGGTGGAGGGAGACTATGGATGCTGAGTTTTTAGGGGATTCCTAAGATGTGATTTGTTGCTTGCATGAATTTTTCAGCCGTATGTTGCCTCTTACCTTTTGTTATCAGTTGTCTTTACTTTTGATACTTTGAACTTTCACAAAAGTATTAATAATATGAATGAATATCCCTTTTGTCATGCATGTATGATATCTATGTTTAATGCTTGTCTTCCTTACACGTTTTTTGCACTTTTCGAGTAGGCTATATAGTCTGAGCATATCGTGATTCCTTAGCTTTTTATTTTTGTGTTGGGCCATTAAGATATCAAATCAAAACTTATTTAGAGACCTACGGAAGTTGACATAGATATCACATAGATATCATACAAGTAAACTCGCGAATAAGGTAAAGAAAATAATGCAATGAAAATAGTACAGAAAATTTTAGACCATCGTAAGTGATTAGGAGCCCTCATCCCGCTGTGGCCTTGGGTGAGCTCTTCTGTCTGAAAATTTTGTTATCCTGGATGCCATGAAGTGTTGTCATGGTCCTTTTGCTCTATGTAAGATCTTTCTCTAGATCATCATAAGTGATTAGGAGGCCTCATTCGACCATGGCCTTGGGTGAGGTATTCCGTCGGAGCAATTCACGATCTCGGGTGTTACGAAGTGCTACCGTGGTCCTTTCATTTGATGCATGATCTTTCTCCCGATCATCTTAAGTGATCAGGAGGCCTCATCCGACCATGGCCTTGGGTGAGGTCCTCCGTCCAAGCATTTCATGATCTTGGATGCAACGGAGTGTTGGCGTTGTCCTTTCTCCCTATGCAGGGTCTTTCTCTGAATCATCACAAGTGATCAGGAGACTTCATCTCGCCATGGTCTTAGGTGAGGTCGTCCTTCTGAACTCATGATCTCGGGTGCCTCTAAATGCTGCGCTCTATTTCCAGATCATCAGGCCTATGTAGTTGCCTTAGAATATATTTGGCATTTAATAATTAAATTGAACAATAAACATTATTATTGAACTTTATTGAAAATAGGAGAGTAGGACTTATGAAAATAAAATGCTTAATAGAAAGAGAATACAACTTAAATAAGGTGCTTAATGAAAGTATATCTTAAGGCTAGTTGCATTATTACCTTTACTCATTGTTCTTCCTTATTGGTCTTGGAGAATGTAAGTCTCAGGTTTGATGATTCCTACTGTCACATAAAGGCCTTCCCAATTGGGCCCAAGTTTACCTACACCATGCTCTTGGGCATTCTGATATACCCTTAAGAGGACATGGTCCCCAACTGTGAATTTTTGGACGTTAGCACCTTTATTGAAGTAGTGAGATGCTTTCTAATCAGTGCCAATTCCCTCTTACCCTCCAAAGCATCTAGTGCATAGGTAAATGATTCTCTATTATTGTCTTCTTCTGTGAGTTGTGCTCTGATGATGGGCATTCCAATTTTGATTGAAATCACAACCTTGACTCCATAACCAATGAGAATGGCGTCTCTCCTGTGGGAGCCCCTTTCGTTGTCTTGTATGACCATAATACTGCTAGGAGTTCTTTAACACATTCCCCCTTGGCTCGGCTGAGCCTTTTCTTGAATGTGTTCAGTATGGTCTTATTGGAGGCATTGGCTTGCCCGTTCGCCAGAGGGTGCCGAGGTGCTGAAAAGTGAAGGTGAATATCCAACTACTCATAAAATTCCTTTACAAGTCTTCTTGAGAATTGTGGCCCATTGTCTCTGATTATAACCTTTGCTATTTTGAATTTGCATACAATGTTCTTATAGATGAACCATTTGACGTCTATTCTTTGACATTTGCGTAAAACTTTGCCTCTACCCATTTGGAGAAGTAATCTGTGACCATGAGTGGGTATCTCTTCTATCCGGGTGTGGATGGCATCATGCCCACAATGTTCATCACAATTGGCCGCATATTCTGCAGCGTCCATATCCATTCTTGGTGAGAAGTATCCCATCATGCGGGCTTTCATTCCCATTGATCTTTCCCCTGTGTGGTTCCCACATTGCCCTTCATGTCTCTCAGCCATCACATATTGAGCCTCTGCCGGGTGGAGACATCTAAGATACGGCCTAGTGTCCTATCTTCTGCATAAAAATCTGTTCAGGATTGAGTATCTTGGTGCACTCATCCATACTTTCTTGGGCCCATTACGGTCTTCTAGGAGCCTGGCCTCTGATATGTAACTAATAAGGGGGTCCATCCAACTAGGCCCTGTCATGTGAGGTATCCAAGGATGTGGGTCCACACTTTTGACACTTGCCATTGATCGATCCACAACCGATTTAGGGAGGAACCCAACCGAGACAGCTCACCTCATTTCTATATCAATGGACAAGGCAAAGGCTACCAGAGCATCCACATGGCTGTTCTCTGTTTTCCGTAGCTACTCTATGGAACATTCTTGAAATTCCCCTTTCATTTTAGAACTCGACTTCGGTATGCCCCAATCCTCGTGTCCTAAGCCTGAAGTCTCCGTTGACCTAGTTAACTATTAACCGAGAGTCATTACACACTTTCAAATGCTCTGCCCCAAGTTTTGAGCTAGTCTCACACCCATAAGCAAAGTCTCACACTTAGCTCCATTGTTCGACGTCCTCAACCCGGAGTGCATTGCTTTTTCGATAATAGTCTCATCTGGTGTCTTGAGTATCAATCCTGCTCGGCATCCACGTGCATTCGTAGAACCATCCACATAAAGTGACCAGACCATGTCAGAGGGTTTTTTACGTGGGCCTCTATCTGCTATGTCATATTCGTGGCATTTTCATGGGGTCATTCCCCTAATCCGTTTTGGGAGTAGGTACCATTTCTACTACAAGGTACATATCTGATGTCGAACTCTCTCAACTCCATAACCCACTTCATTAGTCTACTTGGCATCTCCAATTTATGCAGAATGGATATGAGTAGATGCGAAGTTCCTATAACTACTGTGTGACTCTAGAAGTAGTGTGTGAGCTTTCTTACAGATGTGACGAGCCCCAAAGCTAACTTTTCTATTTGCGAATACCTTTTCTCAACATCTAAAAGCATCTTACTAATGCAATACACCGACCATTGATTTTTTCCTTCTTCTCTAGCCAAGACTGAGTTAACTGTGTTCTTTGATACAATGATATCCATATACAACATTTTTCCTTCCCTGTATTTTAACAGAAGAGGCGCGGGCATCAAATATGTTTTTATGTCTACAAATGCTTCCTCGTATTTATGATCTCATCCAAAGTTCTTATTATTTCTTATAACATTAAAGAAGGATAGACACTTTTCCAAGGACCTTGATACAAATCTACCTAGCACAACCAAATTGCTATTCAAATTATGTGCTTCCTTGATTGTCCTAGGCACGACCATATCCAGTATTTTGTTGATCTAATCGAGGTTTACCTTAATCCATCACCTTGTAACCAGGTGTTCTAGGAATATGCCTGATGAGACACTGAAATAGCATTTTGACGGACTAAGTTTCATACTATATTTATTCAATATCTCGAATGCCTGCCTCAAGTCTGGTATGTGGTCTTGTGTATGGATTGACTTAATCATCATATCGTCTATGTACACCTCTATCGACTTTTCCAACTACTCCTGTAATATCTTGTTGACTAGACGCTAAAAGGTGGCTCCTGCATTCTTCAAAATGACATCACTTTATAGCAGTAAATCCCTCTCTCTGTTATGAAGGATGTCTTATTCTGATATGCAAGATGCATAAGTATCTTGTTGTACAATGACAAGGCATCCATGAGGTTGAGAATCTTGTGCCCTGCCATAGTGTCCACCAGATGATCTATCTTTGGAAGAGGGAAACTAATATTTGGGCGTGCTTTGATCAGATGAGTGATGTTTGTACATACCCTCCAATTTCCATTTTTCTTTTTTACCACCACCACATTGGCCAACCAGCCGGGTTAGTGCACTTATCTGATAAATCTCGCATCTAATAGCCTTTAGAACTCTTCCTTAATGACTTCATTCCTAACCTAGGAAGATTTTCTCTGCTTCTGTCTTATCGGGTTGTGGGCCGAGTCTACTTCCAACTTGTGTGAGATTATAGACGAGTCAATCCCATGCATGTTTAAAATACTCCAAGATAGGTCTGCCAAATATTCCCCAACAAAGGTGATTAGCTCACTTCTAAACAAATCTCTTAGGTCCAAGCTTACGCTCACGACCCTCTTAGGGTCCGACAGATGGATCAAGACCTCTACTATGTCTTCAGTGGGTGGTGCATATGAGATCTGACCCCATCCCTATAGTTGTTATTGCTCTGCCTTTTGTTTGAAGCAAGTGAGGCAACAACTCCTAGCCAGTTTCCACATTTTTCCTTTATTCCCCAAAGAGTTGGGAACTTGATCTTCTAATGGTAGGAAGAGGGGATTGCCTTCATTGCGTGTACATATAGTCTTCCTGTAATCAACTGAATCTTCATCAACCACCAAGAACTCTGTCATCAGATTGATGAGTTTGACTTCACGGTAAGAAGTAATACTTCCAATTTCTCTAGCGACTGAGCCGTTAAATCCCACGAGCTCCAGTTCACATCTGGTCATTTGTGATTCATCTACCCCCATATTCTTCAGAAACAAGAGGAAGACTATGTTTGTTGAACTTTCAGGGTCCGCCAGTATCCGCTTGAACAAAAAATTGGTCACATCCAAGAAAATTACCAAGGCATCATCGTGCGGGTAATGTATATCGATCATATCCTCATCAGTGAATTCAATCTTCAGGCTAGGCTCAACCTTTGACGACTTCGCCAATGAAAAACGGGGAGATGGGTCACTCCTTCGGTCTGACCTACCCCTCTTATCTCTAAATTCTCCTCTGACCTAAGAGAAGCTCTCCCGCGTGCTTCCTATTCCTTTTTTCTTGGCCATCTCCTCGTCTAGCATAGCGAATTCATTGGCCTTACTGAGGCATTCTGATAAGGTCCTGGGTCTCTTATAGTGGAAGTACTTATACACGTTAGTGCCCTCCATCAGACCATTTTGAAGGTGGTCATGACTACTACTTCATCACACCTGATGAGTCAAATATTTTCCTTGTTGAACCTTTAGATATATTCCCTTTAAAACTCATATATTTTCTGGACCACGGTGAAGAGGTCATGCACCTCCCTCTTCAACCTCTTACTACTCTTAAACTATTCTATAAAGAGAGTCACCGAGTGAGAAAAAGTGTATGGATTGTGGTTCTAGGATCCTAAACCATGTGATGGTGGATCCCTTCAGAACCGATGCAAACTACAAACACAACATGCCTTCTAATTTGTCTTTCAGAATGCATGATCCTGACATCAACTATTTATAAAACAGAATATGGTCAGTAGGGTCATAAGTGCCATTATACATCTCAAATTTTTGGGTGGTGAACCTTTTTAGTTTTCATTGAAGTGGTTTCCACCACAAAGGCGACTGCGTTATACCCCTTACTATCGTGATTGAGGCTCTACGCTTCCCTTTATCCTTGGTATCCAGGCGTGCAACTCTTACATGCAAATCCTTGATTTTCTCATCTATCTCATCCTTCTATTGATCCATGTCCCGACTGTACCCTTGTTCATCATGCAGGAGCCCTGACCTTCATCTTTCAACCTCGTCTTGAATTCTTTTAGTCTGACGGGAATGGCGTGAGTGATGTCGCTAATGTTGGAAGTCTCCTCTGATATCATTACGTGGCTCTCTACTTCTGTGAGGTTTATAAGGCACGTTACGTCTGCGCTCCCTAACCTCTCTGGCCAGGCGATCTGGTGCCGGGCTATAGCTGCGCCTTCCTCTCTAACGTGGCTATGAACATGTCACTACCTAGAAGAGAATTCCATTCTCCTCCCAGTTCTCTCTTAATCAATATTTCCCCTTTAAGGTGAGAAATCTCCTTAATGAGGTATTCCACCTTTTCTAGCAAGAGGATGACAGCCAGATCGACCCCATTGTGAGGCTGTTGAGTTGCTATATTTTCCACTAGGGCTACAGGAACTATGTTTTGCCCCCTGATTGCTTCGATTGGATTTCTGGTGAGGTTTCCAATGGAGACATATTTGTGGTTGTCATTTTGTCTAGGATTTGATCTCGTATTCATCATCGTGACTCTAACAAGCTCAAATTTTACTTAATTATTTTAGGAAGATCTTTGTTTCCCACATTCGACGCCAAGCTGTGGATGCTGAAAATCTACAGTCAATCGAGAGGCCACACGTCACACATTGATGAGCTTTTGATCCTACAAAAAAGAATAATCGATGAAGGATTACGTCGGCATCTGTGTGGTGCCTAGCCTAATACTCTCCGACGGATCATTCAATGATAAAATTTAAATGAGAGTCACCAACTATTTATATTAATCCTGTATCAGTCAGTTGTCCACGTTCAATGTATATATTCTTTCTTATTTTTATAGGTAAGGAAGCGACTCACTGAAGGAAATGTCATAGAAATTGTTACTGATAGGAGCAACCCTACATCATGTATCTGAGAGATGGAATGCTCCCTACAAACCCCAAAAACGTAATAAATATCAACAGATGAAGCTCACACTTCATTTTGTTGAAATGAGAGTTATTGCGAAAAGGGGTAGACCATCACCCCCTCAAATGCCTCAGCACTAAGGAACAAAGAATGAATATGGAAGAAGTGCATGGATGGGCATGTGGGGAGCATCAAGGTGGAACGTGCCTCTATTAAGTTTTCTAAGAATGGGGTACTACAGGCCAACTATGCAGGCAGATTCAATTGGGTTTGCTACAAAATACTACGCTGTCAAGTGCTAGGAAATGTCATACATGCACTGAAGGCGCATGGACTTCATAAGATCCATTTAGCCGGCATCAAATGGAAATATATGGATCTTAGCCATCATAGATTGCTTGACAAAGTGGGTGGAGGAAGTTCCATTAAAGAAGAGTACTGGAGAGCAAGTCAACTTCATTAAAGAAAACATAATTTGAAGGTTTGGGCTACCAAAGAGGATCATCTCGGATTATGGCACGACATTCACGAGCAAAGTGATATCTCATTTTGTGGATATTGACATATGATTTTATACGGTAGATTCAAAAATGTTTTGAATGTGTTATGTGATTGGATCCCAAACTATTGGAGGCATTTTTATTTCAATTTAGAATTGATGTACGCTTGATTTGAGAAATATGATTTTATTTAATTTATTTTGTTACAAAAGTGATAATTTTATAAATTTGATGTAAAATCGTCGTCACCTCGAAACCATTGCTGGAAACCTCCCGAAACCGCCATCGAGAAGTCACCGGAATCGCACTATTCACGCTAGAATTACTATTTACGCGGAGTTACTGTTCACGCGGGCGGTACTGTTTCAGCGCTAGTCACCTCCGCTGCTGCTTGCCGTGCTACCCCTCCTACTGCCTTCTAGTGTCTCTTGCATAGTTGTTTGCCTAATCAGTTTTAGGAAATATGCAAGTTTTAGAAACCTACGATTTTTGGAAACTTAGGGTTTTTAAAATTTAAATTTTTAAATTTCAAACTCATTTTAGTCCCTATATATTTTTTACATTTAATTAGGTAATTTTTCAACACTTCTTACTTGCTTTTTATTTTAAAAATTGTTTTAGAAATAAATCAATTATAAATTATTTGGTAATTTATTTATCAAACTCAAAATTGTTGGAAAATTAAATTTTAAATTGAATTTTCTTTTAAAAAATAAGGGACTGATATTTTGTGAAGAGTTATAAAATAATGGGACAACATGGAGATGAAAGAGGAAATTACAGACGCCATGAATATTAGTTCATAAATTAATTTATAATTTATTTATTATATGTTTTGCGTTATAATTACAAATGAGCCAACAAGGAGGATAATTTTGAATGTATGAATTAATTTTAATTGCGCATCATCATATAATATGCCATATAGAACCAATAATATGTCAATATCACATTGCCATGTAGCAAATACATGCATCATTGTAGATTAATTTATAATGGTTATAATTTAATTGCAATACGAAATTTATAATGGTTATGATTTTAAATTGAGATTTAAAATTAATAAAGGATTTAAAAATTTCATCACGTTTTTCATATTAATAAAAGTTATGTTTTGAAAAACAACCAAAAATCCAAAGTTTAAAAAAAAACTGAATAGGTGGGTCGTTTACGTTGAAACGTTCCCAAGGTCTCCAATGCGAACTTGATTGTGCCATGAGGAATGGTTTAGAACCGCCCATAGCGGTCCTCTCTTCCATGGAAGAAACTTTAGAGTCGTGACACTTTGAGTCATTGAGTTGCTTGAGAAGCTAAGGCTTCTAAAGGAAGTCGTAGGGCAGGACCGTCCCATAAACGGACTGTTAGTCCATAGCAACTTACGCTGAAGCACATTGAAATCCCCACTTAGGGGCTAGTAAATGGAGCCAAGGTGACCAAAATCATTGGTGGTTGGTTAAGCTAGATGTGGAGACATTTGAGTGTTAATGAAATGAGAAGAGTCTCGATGCGATCGGAGATAGTTTGAACTTCATCCCCTGATGAGATAAACTATCAGTTTTGATCGTAACATCATGGAGGAATTATTTTTAATGGATTTTTAAATATTTAAGTAACTGCATCATGCATCATACTTTCCTAAATGATTGAGCATTTATTTACACCGTTTTATTTATTCTTTTCAGTAATCATGTCGCTATCCCCACTCTCAACTATTCTTAACGTGAACAAATTTACGGGTGAAAATTATGTGGATTGGAAATGAAATCTGGATATCGTGCCGACGGTAGAAAAGCACAAGTTCGTGCTCACTACCCCTTGCCCTCTTGAGCCTATCACTGAATTGACTCAAGAGAAAAATGATGCTTATGCTTCATGGCTGTGTTGTGATGAGATCGACAGATGTTGCATCTTGGCATCTATGAGGAATGTGTTTCAACAACAACATTAGAACTTTGAGACTGCCGCTGATATGACGTTGAACATCACCGAAATATTCGGAGATCAGGGTTGTCAAGCCAGCCAGACAGTTGTATAGAACCCCTGTCAGAGAACATATGATGTTGATCATAAGTTATTTGAATGAGATGGAGATCATGAGTGCTGAAGCTGATGGTGAGACTTAGGTGGATGTGATCTTAGAGACTTTACCCAATACTTTTGAGAATTTCAAGCTTAATTATTCGATGAATAAGCTGAAGTACTCACTTCCTGAGATCATGAAAGAGCTACAAGTTGCTGAGATTTTTTTGAAGGGTGTGAGAAAGTCTGGAGAGGCTAAATTTATTGAAAAAAAGCCTTCCACATGTGGCTCTAAGAAGAAAAATAGAAGGGGTCCAAGGAAAGTGAAGAAGCAGAAGCTGAGAGCTATCAAAGGCAAGAGCACCGGGAGAGTAGACAAGTTGAAAGACAAGTGTCATCACTGTGGAGCTGCTGGTAATTGGAAACGCAACTGCCCAGAATATCTCAAAGGGTTGGGATCTAAAGATATAGTGTGACGCTCCGATCCCCGAGGGTTAAAAATACGTGTAATTTTATAATTTTGAAATCTCCAATTCGAAAGAAACCCTAATTTTGAGAAAATTCTCAAATTGCGTAATTTACCATGATGGAAAAAACCCTGAATTTAAATAGCGGAAGCATTAAACTTATCTATGATCGGAATCTTAATAATAAAATAGCGGAAGCGATAAAGTGTCTTAAATGCATAATTAATAAAATCTCGAAAAACTGAATTCTATTCTGAAAGAAAGTCAAAACTTGAAATCCATAATTCATGAAACGTTCACTCATCATAGTTCGTAGAAAATCATATCATAAAATAAACTACTTGAATAACCAAGTTTAACAGAAAGTATTTTCCTAAGTTTTTAATCAAATCATAAACTGAAAACATAAATTCATCTGATCTAACTGGTTATGACAGTCTCCCACTCATGCTGCTAGCCATCACCACCTGCATCATAATTAACTGTGGGGGAATGAGTATTTTAAAATACTCAGTAAACAAACTCACATAATAACATGCATCCACATGTCATAAATGCAATCATGACATAACATAACTGAACTCGGCATATAACATAAATGAAATAAAGTAACGTACTTGATTATGACAAAACATAACTGAACTTGACATGTATCATAAATGAAATAAAATAACGTACTTGATCATGACATGGCTTAACATAGCACGCAGATAACATGTATCTCAAACAGAATCATTTAACAATTTTAATCATATCTTGGCTTGTCATATGCTTTAGTTAACAACCTAATCAGAACTGATCACACGTTAACTAAAATATATCATGACGAATTGGGCGACAAAACAGATGGCACACATCGGGTGACGAAACAGATGACACTCATTGGGTGAAAGAACAGATGACACTCATAGGTGACAAAAAATGTGAACAGATGGAACCTCATGGGTGACGGAAAACATTTACAAATGATACCCAATGAATGACCAAAACATGAACAGATGACACCCCATTCGTTGAACAGAACATAACGTGAAAATTCCTGATTTCTTGTCAACTAAATGTCATGCTTAAGTTCATATTTTGCTTAAATACCACTTGAATGAATTAACCTCATAACTTGCAGAATCCAACGTATGGCAATAATTAATCATATAATGCATACTGATACATATAACAGAATCAAACATGATAACATACTACGTAAAATCAGTCATACTCAGACATTTATCTCATGATAATCACATTAATAATTGAACAGAAATCAATTACCAAAGTGTTAACCAAAATATAATAATTATTGAAAAAAATGGTTAAACAGATAATAAATACATGATACAATTATAATATCAGAGTCACATCGTTATATAAGTCAATTTACCCAAACATATTTATGAAAGTAACATGCTTATAGACAATTAAATCTGATGAGAATAACACATGTAAATTCACTTACACAAGCATATATATTTATCACACATGGGTCACATTACGATATAATTTCACTTACGCAAAGCATATACATTTATAAGAACGGGAGTCACACCATTATATAAGCCCACTTACCTGAAGTGGAAGAATGAATTGAACAATTTAGTGACCTGAAATCCCAAAAAAATATAATCACTAAATTGTTCTAAAATAAAACAATATAAACACATTTTTAATATCATAAAATAGAAAATACAGATTTAATTAAAACAGTGCAGAACGGTCAGAACGAGGTCGTAAAAATAATATATCGGGTCCAGAGTCAAAAGATAAAACTTCGGGACAAATGGTTCAGACCAGGCTGGTTCGGACCAGTTCGATTCGATTTTATCTGATGGACCAGTTCAGACCGGTCTGAGTAGGCTGAACCAGTTTGGTTCGTGATGAACTGATTCAGGGCCGAGCAACTGATTGCAAAACCTGTTGTAGAACAGAAAACACGAGAAACAAGGAGGGGAAGAAAGAGAGAGAAAATGAGAAGGAGAGAGAACAAAGAGGGGAAGAGAAACAGTAAGGGAAAACTGAGAGGGGAAGAGAGAGGGATGAAGAGAGAAGTAGAGAGAGACAGAGATAGAGAGAGAAACAGAAGGCGAGAGAAAAGGAAACAAAGGGAAATGGAAAGGTGGCCTCGGTGATAAACCACCAGTGATGGCAGAAGCAAAGGGAGAGAGAGAGAGAGAGAGAGAGAGAAGAAGAAGAAGAAGAAGGACATAGAGAGAGGGATGTAGAGAGAAGCAGAGAAAGACAGAGATAAAGAGAGAGAAACAGAGGGCGAGAGAAATGAAATAGAGGGAAGGGGAAAGGGGGCCTCGGTGATAAACCACCAGTGATGGCACAAGCAAAGGGAGAGAGAGAGAGAGAGAGAGAGAGAGAGAGAGAAGGATTCATAGAGAGTCAGAGAGAGAACGAGAACAGAGAAACAGAGAGGGGAAGAAACAGGGAGAGGAAGATGAAGCAAGGACGAGAGAGAGACAAAAACAGAGAGAGAGAGTAAGAGATTAAAGAAAGAAAGAGAAGATTACCCAAAATCAATTAGAGAGAGACAAACGAAGGAGAAGAGTTGCTGGCTGCAGATGGTTGCGCGGGGGAGGAGAGGCTGCGAGGGGGAGGAGAGGGCTGCGAGAGAAGGAAATTGCTGTTTTGGATATATATAATAGGTTAAAGGTTGGTTTAGGGTGTAAATGCATGTAGTGTGAGTGATTTCCAATTGAGGGTTGAGATTGCTTGATTAAGGATAAAATAGGGTTAGGGTAATATTAGGGTATACATAAGTATATGGTGTGAGTGAGCAATAATTTTATAATATAAATTAAAATTATTTTAAAATTGAATAATTGAAATTTAAACTAAACCATATATAAATAAAATTATTTTACCAAAATACAAATAATCACTTTTTAAAATGGAATTTTAAAATCATTTTATCTTTGAAATCAATTTTACAAAAATACCAATTTACGAAGAGTCGGGATATTACATATAGTAATGGTTACTGAGGCCTGTATGTAGCTGACTCTACTTTTTCTTGGATTGTAGACACTGCAGCTACTAACTATATCTGTTGCTCCCTGCAGGGGTTCAAGGAAGTCAGAAGGCTTGACGAGGGCGAGTATAGCTTCCGCTGGGGTAATGGAGCACAAGTATCGGTCGTGTCCGTGGGAACTTTTAAATTATGTTTTGAAATAAATTTTAGGCTTCTATGGGACCAGCTGAACATGCTTTGGGGCATCGACCCTATAGTCAGAATATTCAATCTTGAAGCTCTGCTGGTATTTTATTATTTTAAGTGATGTTTATTATATCCCAGTTTTGGGAAGAATCTTATTTTTGTGAGTAGATAAGTTGAAAGACAAGTGTCATCACTGTGGAGCTGCTGGTTATTGGAAACACAACTGCCTAGAATATCTCAAAGGTTGGAATCTAAAGACATAGTAATGTTTACTAAGGCCTGTTATGTAGCTGACTCTACTTTTTCTTGGATTGTAGACACTGCAGCTATTTACTATATCTGTTGCTCCCTGCAGGGGTTCAGGGAAGTCAGAAGGCTTGACGAGGGCGAGTAAAGCTTCCGTTGGGGTAATGGAGCACATGTATCAGCCGTGTCTGTGGGAACTTTTGAATTATGTTTTAAAAAATATTTAATTATTTTATGTGATGTTTATTATATCCCAGTTTTGGGAAGAATCTCATTTCTATTGGTGCATTAATTGAGTAAGGATTTGATCTTAAATTCATTGATAAAGATATTGGTAATTTTAGAAATGAATGCCTAATTACTGTTGCATGCATGTTTAATAAACCGTTTCACCTAAAGCTAATAGTTCCAATGATAAATGACACTGAAGTGAATAATGATTCACAAAGGAATAGTAAAAAGTTGAAGTATGACTTAACCGATCTAACCTATTTGTGACACTTACGTCTTGGGCACATAAGCCTGGACATGATTAAAAGACTTGTGAAGAAATGTCCTTTGCAAACTTTAAGTGTGAGATCACAACCCACATGTGAAAGGTGAAAGAGCAACTCAACGCCTTGAACTCATACATAGTGTTGTATGTGGGCCATCGAATAGCCAAGCAAGAGGAGGTTATAATTATTTTGTCACATTCACTGATGACTACTCACGTTTGGTCATGTTTATCTAATCGTCAAAAGTCTGAAACCTTTGAAAAGTTCAAAGAGTATAAGGCCTTGGTTGAAAAGCAAGTCAAAACACTACGATCCGATCGTGGTGGAGAGTATTTGCTAGGAAAGTTTGAAGACTTTCTTAAGTAAGAAGGTGTTTTTTCTCAGCTTACAGCACCTGGTACACCAGAGCAAAATGGTGTGTTAGAGAGAAGAAATCGAGCTCTGATGGATATGGTTAGATCCATGATGAGTTACTCATCCCTCCCAGATTTCTTTTGAGGATATGACTTGAAAACTGTGACATATATTCTGAACCAAGTTCCGTCGAAGATGGTGCCTGGTACACCATATGAAAGATGGTATGGACAAAAGTCATCTATTAACCATTTTAAAATATGGGGGTGCCCAGCACATGTTCTAAAGCCGAAGAAAAGAAAGTTGGCCAGTGGTTCAGAATTATTCATGTTTGTAGGAAATCCTAAAGGAACGAAGGGTACATCTTCTATAGCACGACTGATAAAAAATATTCGTTAGCATGAATGCTCATTTTCTTGAGGAAGATTACATTAAAAGTGAACAGCCGAGAAGCACAGTTGTGCTAGAAGAATTATTGAGTGGGAGGACACCGACTCCCCAATCAGAAATTGTTTCTGATTCAATAATGAAAGAACCACGACATGAGCCAAAACCTATGAAGCCTCGATGTAGTGCGAGGGTTGTGAGACAACCTGAGAGGTATATATCCTATGGAGAAGCTTTGACAGTTGTCTCAGATAAGGAATTTGATGAACCTGTCTCCTACTCAGATGCCATGGCTGGTCTTGAAGAAAACTTATGGTAAGAACCCATGAATGTTGAGATACATTTGATGTACTCGAACAACATCTAGAAGCTTGTAGATCCTCTTAAAGGGGTAAAACCTTTAGGATGCAAATGGATCTATAAGAAGAAAAGAGGTCCGTATAGAAATGTAGAGACATTCAAAGCTAGGCTAGTAGTCAAGGGCTACACCAAAAAAGAAGGTATAAACTATGAGGATATCATCTTACCGGTGACCATGCTTAAATCCATTGAATCTTTTTGTCTATTTCTACTACCATTGATTATGAAATCTGGCAAATGGACGTCAAGAGTGCATTTCTAAACGAAAATCTTGATGAGCACATTTATATGGCTCAACCAGACGAGTTCATGGAGGAAGGTCAAAAGGGAAAAGTTTGTGAATTGCAGAAGTCCATTTACGGACTTAAGCAAGTGTCACGATCGTGGAATATTAGATTTGATGAAACTGTTAACAACTATGATTTTGAACAGTTAGTGGACGAGTCCTGTGTGTATAAGCTGATACACGAAGGGAAGGTGATTTTTTTAGTCTTGTACGTAGATGATATTCTACTCATTGAGAATGATGTAGAAAAATTATTTGATGTCAATATTTGACTTGAAAATCATTTTGATATGAGGGATCTTGGAGAAGCTGCATTTGTCTTAGGTATTCAAATCTTTCGAGATAAGAAGAACATATAATTAGCACTGTCTCAAGCATCTTACATCGTTAAGGTGTTGGATCGCTTCAGTATGCAAAACTCCAATAAAGAATTTCTTCCTTTTAGACATGGAGTCAGGCTCTTCAAGTAGCAGTCTCCCAAGACCCTTCAAGAAGAAGGAAATATGGGAAAGATTCCCTATGCCTCAGCCGCAGGAAGTTTCATGTGTGTGATGCTTTGCACTAGGCCAAAAATTTGCTATGTCGTGGGCGTGGTAAGTCGTTTCCAATCTAATCCTGGAATGGAGCATTGGAATGTCATCAAACATGTCTTTAAGTATCTGAGGAGAACAAGGAATTACATGCTTGTATATTAAGGTACTGACCTGATTATGACAGGGAATACTGATTCTGATTTCTAAGCAGGCAATAATTTTAGGAGGTCCACTTCAGGATCGGTGTTCATCCTGAACGGTGGAGTAGTTGTATGGAGAACTATCAAGAAATATTGCATTGTTGATTCTACCATGGAAGCTGAATATGTGGCATCTTATGAAACTGCAAAGGAGGCTGTATGGCTTAGAAAGTTCTTGAAGACTCTGAATGTTGTTCAAGACGCTGAGAAGCCCATAACACTTTATTGTGATAACAGTGAGGCTGTAGAGAATTCTAAGGAACCTAGAATCCATAAGAGATCCAAACACGTAGAACGTAAATATCACCTGATTAGGGAAATTGTTCAGCGTGGAGACGTTGTGGTTACGCATATTTCGACGGTCAATAACCTATCAGATCCATTCAAGAAGACTTTAAGTAGTAGAGTTTTTTATTGTCATCTGGAGGGATTAGGGATAAGAGATTGTACACGCCTACTTTAGTCCAAGTGGGAGATTGTTGGAATATGTCCATAAAGTAACGTGTAATAAATATTTATTTGTATTTAGTTATTTCTCAAATATTAGTATTATTAAATTTTTATGAATAAATTGAAAGTTTTATTAAAGTGTGTTTATAAACTATTCAAGTCCTGGAACTTTCATCAACGAACGAAGAGTGAGGACAGAAGCGTCTCTAGATGAACTCTTCTAAGAAATTTCAGAACGATATTCACAGTCTTAGGATCGATTGGGCCATCGAATCCGATTATGACTGTTAGGTTGAACCAATGAATGTCATTCTTAGGGCATGGGAGTGGAGACTCAAACATTTAATCTAGACATGTTATGAACATGTTGAATAGACCGGTAACAAATTAGTTTAGAGCCCAAAACCGTTTACTTATTTCTAAATCTAATTGTTGCACCTTAAAGGTATTTTTGTAATTATCTTAATCCTGAGTTGAATACGTAGCTTGACTTAGTTAGTTGCAATCTTTGATATGTCAAATGAGTGAGTTTGAATTGGCGGGCAATACCCCGACTATTGGGATTGTAATTTAATTAAGTTGGATTACTTTATTTGTTAACACTTGAGAATGTTTTGATTTAATGACGATAGTGTTAGATTACTTTATTTGTTTTGATGTAATAGGCAAGTGAATGTATTAGACATTATTACCAAATTACAATTTTATCATTGGACTAAAATATGATTATGAATAATAATTACTTAATTTATAATAAGATGACCAACATAAGTAATAACAAAAATATATATTTTACCCATAGATTTTTTTCGTATATACTTATTAGTTTTTTGATCAAACCATTATATTATGATACTTTGTGTAGATTTTCATCAAATATTGTTCATACAGTTGAATCAATACCACTTCAAGTGTATTAATGTGGTATAAAATTTTCAATATAAGATAATAATTCTTATAAGAAAATCACCCATGATTTTCAACTCAATAATCAATATTATAGTACTAAAATAAATTTCTATCAAATTTCAATCGTGATAATAAGTAAAATTCAATTTATAGTTAGTCTAATATCAAAGCATGTAAACATAATATATTTTATAAAATATGCAAAAAATTGATTCTCAATGAAATTACTACATTTACATACACATATGTTGACTGTATTTACATGTGACTTGTCAAAAGATATGGACAAAACACTCATGTGCATATCATAATGTAACAATAAAATATTTACCCTTGTGCATATTATACATGGCATAACAATTCATCCATGTGCACAACAAAAAAACTACACCTGTAAATTATTACAGGTGACATTACTTATACTATACATATCAAAATAGGTTCTGAAGGATTCATCATGAAACTATTTTCTATGATTTCATATTATCGAGTAAAACTTGCAAAACAAACTCCTTTTTGAAAGGTGCATGTAGAGCAAAGAAATAATGAGTTTGATCATGATCTTTCACAATCAACTTTTCTGCTAATACCTTCTCGGTATCTGTTAGTCCATGTATTTTCATTATTTCATCAAATATCTGTGAAACTCTATCAGCACTATCAGCTTCTTATTGAAAACACTTTACCAATGTGCCTATATTGTCATATGTGTTTGAGAAGAATGTCTCAAACTGTTTGATCGTGTTAGTCAGTGTCTCGACCAATATATCATCATCTCTAGCCCTTTTCTTAGATTGTTTTGTTGGTACAAAGGTTGAATGAATTTGAGGAGCAGATGTTGAAGGAAAAGTTGGAGTTTGACAAGTAGAGTCGGTAACATTTACTTCTGTAAATCCCGTTGCAGGGTTTGGTAAATTAAAGTCATCATCTTTCCAATTAAAATCATACTCCTGTTCTATCGCATCAACCATATCTGCAGGACCTTCGGCACCAAGTCCAAAAACTCGATCTTTTCCAAACACTGACCGAAAATAATCAAAATGTCGAAAATACTTGTTCAGCATGCCTTTTACATTTGGATGGCTCTGCAATGTATTTCATTCAGAAAGCATCATATTAAACCATAGTTATCATTCAGAAAGCAGAACTAACAAATAAGTTATCCGAAAAGAAAAATATAAATAGAACTAACAAACAAGTTATATATGCTTATATACATTCAGAAAACACCATATTAACCCACAATTATCATTAAAAAAATATCATATTAATAAACAGAACTAACAATCAAATTATCAGAAAACACCATATTAACTCACAGTTATCAGCCTCCCCCCAAACAATAGACTAGTTCAGTCAGAAGTATTAATATTATCACATTTTGAGTGGTTCATAAAATAAATAAAGAACTCATACCTTAACCCAATCATCAAATACATCTTTAGCAGCGAACACACACTTTGTAGCGTTATCCCATCCAAAACCGCTACAGTTTGGTCCTAGCATCTCTGCTATAGCACCATATTGCTTCTTAAACAACTTGAACCAAGATTCAATATGTGGTTGGGCTCAAAGGCCACACCCAGAGATTCTTTCTTCCATCCACTTCTCAAGTTGTTGTAGGAAACCAGCTTGGAACGTTCCATTATCACCTCGCCAAGTCCCAACTTCTACTAACCTCACTAAGCACTCCACCAGTTTTGTATCCTCATATTGGGTCCATTGACGTTTCTTCTTCCCAGTAGCTTTTGCTTGCTCATTTTGCTCCATTCCTACACATATAAGTGTCTAACACAATAGCTTACAAACTCATTTACAATTCAATCATATAAAATGAACATAAATACTCAAACTGTACACATCATAATGAAGAACTGCTCATTTTAATATTACCCAAATAAAACGATTTTCAAATAAAAATCTTCAAGACATGAAGTAAAACATAAGTGAATTCAAACACAAACAAGCAATCTAATGACTTAATTTCTAGTGAAAAATCAATTCCTTTCGTTGGTCCACTCTTCAAACATCTATTTTGCCAAGTTGTCCCTCCAAGTAGTCCAACTATTTGATGGTTCCACGTAGGTTACATGTTGGCTCTCAACAAATTGTTCATCAACATAGTCATTTTGTAAATCAAAAGGATTCGTAGACATTTCGCGTAAATTCAAATTATGAAGAAGGTAACATGCCGTAATGGTCCTACATTGAATTTTAATGGGGTAATAAGATTTTCCTCTAAGTATTGCCCAACGACCCTTTAAAAATCCAAAAGCCATTTCAATAACATTTACTGCCGAGGAATGCCTCATGTTGAAGAATTTTTCAGGAGTAGTTGGTTGATGTCCTTCCTTATAATCATTCAAATGGTATCGTTGCCCTCTATATGGTGCCAAAAAACCTTCACCATTGGTATATCCAGCATTACATAAGTAGTAATATCCTATCATCGGGACAACTGATTAGTGTCATGTACAGTTAAGAAAATAAAATAGGTCAATCTCTTGTTGATGTTAACAATTACCTTGGGATACCTTAAAATCATTTGTTCTAGATAAAGCATCACGAAGAATTCTAGAGTCTTCTGCTGAACCCTCCCATCCAGGTAAGACATAAATAAATTGTAAATCTTGAGCACAAACTCCTAAGACATTAGTTGCAATTTCATTCTTTTTGTTGTACGATACCGAGGTTTATCAACAGCACGTACATTAACCTTAATATAAGTTCCATCTAAAGCTCCTAAACAGTTCTGGATTAATAAAATTCCAAATGTTACAAACCTTACAATTCAGTATATAAGAAGGAATCCAATTTAAGTTGCATATTTGATACCTTGAACCATTCCATCTTTTATCTATAGAATTTTCAAGAATTGGCACTGATTTTTTCAATAACACATCATATAGACGTAGCAGTGAGTTCAAAACTTTTGTAAAATGCCTACTCACTGTTTCAACAGAACGTGTAAAATGTCGTCTAACAATTCTATTCTTCATGTCACGTGCAATTATATATAAGAAGATAGAAACCATTTCTTCTACATCCACATTCCTAGTTCCCCTTAATTGACCAACTGTCTTAAGAAGTTGACATAAAATGGTAAATGTTCTTCTATCCATTCGCGTGCTTTCAAAACATGCCAAGTCATTTACAAATATCATTCAATGTAATACAGTGCCTATCAAATGATATACCATGGCATCCAATTCTATGTTTATTTCTCCTAGAAATGATAGCTACTATCATAATCAGAAATAAAATTATCGACTGTTTTAACATCTATAAGTAGTAAACTAAAATACTCATAATCCGTCTTTTGGTAACCAAAGAAAGTTGAGCCATATCTGCAAAATATAGTTGATCAAAGATATGTACTTGAATCAGGTTTACCCATGGCAACATAGAAGTTAAAGAGCCACACAACGCCAGAAGTCATAGAATCAATATAATATTGAAACATAAAATAGAAATGCAAGTAGTGCGAGAATAAAAAAGAGCTATACCTTCTTATAAAAAAAATCAACCCAGAAGCTAGCTTGAGCTCTCTAGTAAGGATGGAGAGACAATAGCGGAGCTATACCTTACGCCTACATATATAGCAGCGAATTAACATCTTTGACCAGATGATAAATATAAGAATAATGCATTAATCACATCCATTAATGTTTGGTCTCTAACAAATAACAAAATTCATATGATGTTTGGTCTCTAACAGATAACTAGGGGTGTTTAATATGTCTCGACTCTCCCTCTCTCTCAACTCAGACTGCCTCTCGCCTCTTCCTTTTCCTCAGATCATACCCTCTCCCTCTCCCTCAGCTCAGACTGCCTCTCGCCTTTCCCTCTCCCTCAGATCAGACCCTCTCCCTCTCCCTCAGCTCAGAATGCCTCTCGCCTCTCCCTCATCTCATACTGCCTCTCGCTTCTCCCTCTCCCTCAGATCAGACCCTCTCCCTCTCCCTCAGCTTAGACTGCCTCTCGCCTCTCCCTCAGCCTAGTCCCTCTCCCTCAGCTCAGACTCCCTCTCGCCTCTCCCTCATCTTAGTCCCTCTCCCCTCCCTCGACTCAGTCCATCTCCCTCTCCCTTACTTTGCACATAGACTTTTGGAAGGTTCATATTTGGCATGAAACCATAACATATGAAAGTAATAAGCATACACACACACACACATATCATCACAACAAAAATAAACCATATTCATCAAATCGAGCTACAACTTCATTTATATAGCAACATCTTCAACCAACTTATAGCAATTTGATATGAAACAAAATATATACAGAATCTTCCTAGAGCTCCAGCACCTAAAAGAGAAACTTCTTCTGACTATCAATATGAATTTATTGCTCAATCCTCAAGATCGAATTTATTCATCTGGAATGAAAAAATCAAACCTTACATCAACAGAACCAGAACTCTCTCCTCTATCTTTTTCATTGAGGATAGTTTTACTCCTTTTTGAAAGCCACCCATTTGCAGCCCTAGATCTATTGGAAATCAATTCTGATTTCAGAAACTAACTAGGTCTAAATAGAAAAAAGCAGAGAGGAGAATAACACTTTTCATGAAGCTCTGTAAAAACTCGCTTCGAGTTTTTAGCCTGTACAAAAAATGGAGAAGAGGGAGAAGGGCAGTACATAGAAGGGCACAGAGAGAGAGAGAGAGAGAAAGAAAGAGAGAGAGAGAGAGGGGGGGAGGGAGGGAGAGAGAGAGAGTGCTTACCATGGGTCACTGCTCGTGATTGAGAGGGAGAGGGAGAAGGAGAAGGCAGACGCGAACATAATTAGAAGCCTTCGTGAGAGAGCTTACATGGGTCGTTGCTCGTGAGTGAGAGGGAGAGGGAGAAGGCAGACGCGAACAGAACACCCGGAATGGATATACCCCTCGATTTATAGGGTATCATGATACCCTCAATGGAGGGTATCTTTACATTCCTAAGAATATTGAAGCACTCAAAAAATTTGAGCCAAACAAAGCAATCTCATACTTGCCATCGCTTTTCCAGGCATATTGTCTGATATCACCATATACCAAACGGCTCCTTAATGGCAATCACAGTAAACACAAAGCTTCAGCAACAATTTTGACCATGTAATAGAAGGAAGAGCGAGGGAAGTGATGAGGAGGAGCAAGACAGATAAAATTAATCCGTATTAGTGAAATTGGAGACAAAGTGTACCTGAATCAATTGAGGAAGGTGGACTGTGGAACCAATTCCTCCGGCCGTAGAAGCACAGGGAATTTATCCAAATTACCAACCTGAAACAAATTGGAATAGAATCCCAAATACTGTTCAAGGAAAGATTTCTGAGAGAATTTTCAAAGTTCTTATTAGAAGCACCCTAGAAAAAGAAAATCAATTGAAGAACCGATGCAAAAAGGAAAAAAAACGTTTATATAAAGGTGATTGAATTGAAATATTTATGCCATTCAACTAGACATTAGCGATCTTGATGCACATTATTGAATTTCCCAATAACATAATAATAAGAACTTTGAGGGTAAAAGTGCTTACAGACTGTTTCTACCACATCAAATGTTCACATTTAATTTAGAATTAGAAAACTCAAAAACTTTAATGATTACAATAAAACTAAGCTCTAAAGAAGTGCATATCACAAAAATCTAAAAGTACTGTAATCAAGTGCATAATCAGGGGAGACAAAGACAAAATAGATTCGTCTTATTATCAAATATACCACACTTGAACTTAATATGTTTTCACATAAGTCAAATATGAAATTGAAATATCACTTCTCCCTTCACGCATAAACAAGAAACACCTCAAGGTCAAAAGACTCTAAACTAGACAAAAGAAAATACTTAAGAGATCTCTACTAAAATGATGAGTCAATTACATTAAGAATGAACATGCAAAACAAACTAAATAACATTTTGACAGAGTCAACATCCACACGGTACTAACTTCTTAACATATTTTGGTAAAATAGCCCACAATAAACCCCAAATCGTATGAACCAGATTTAGTCGTAGCCCAATATGTTAGTCCACAACAACTTAAGTCCAGGGGAAATTAAAGATTTTAAGTTTCAAATGCGAAAATGATCTCAAGCTTTCTACTACAAAAATGGTTTTTTTAAAAAAATATTTAGTGAGAATTATACGGATGGCTTATTTGGGCCTTTTGTATCATAAAAGAACAGCTCAACTTTTGAAAAACATCAAAACTTTAAGCGCGGCACGCTTTTTGGAAAATAATTTTTGACGTTAAACAAAATATTTCGGTAAAAAAGTGACAGAGAATGATTAGATGTAGATGATATATATGATATATACCATATATATGAAAAATATTATATTATATAAATAGTATATATTGATATTTTGTTTTTTTACGAAATTTATGGTATTTTTAAAATATATATGTTATATATTTAGTATATTTATGGTATGTATTAGTTAGGTTTCGTGATAATAAGGAGTGTTAGATAATAAGTTTTTTTCTCTATTTGTTGTATGTGTATAATATATTTTATAATATATTTAATAAGATTTAGACAAACGTTGCTCGAAATCTTAAATTTCATTAATACAAAATCAATATAAATGTACTTACAATCTCACACAGAAAGAGACACGCATATATTCTTTAACAGATGATTGTTTTGATGGTATTATGTGTGACGATAATGGTAAGTGGGTAGGTACCTAGATTTGTAATCAGCTAAAATATTAATTGATTTATTAAATTAATTAATTGATTAATCAATCAATTAATTTTATTATGCGAGAAAATGAGATAAATGAGAAAGAGAGAATACAGTGGTGATTTGAGGGAGGGGAGTGGGCTGGGGGTGAGGTAGGGGATGGGAGTGGGCTGGGTGGAGAGGCCTGGGAGGTGAGAAGTTCGAAAAGGGAAGGAGGAGCTTGGGCTAGGTGGCGGCGGATTGGGTTGGAGAAGCAGGCTTTGGGAGGTTAGTGGCTACTTTTTATTGGAAAAATTTACACTATAGACAAATTTAGTAGTGGTGTGTTAAGCAATAACCGAATTTCTAAAATTATAGATAAATAACAGGTTTTTAAAACGGTCAATACATTTAGATCGAAATGCCCTTCATCTATATAAAGTAACAATCCTGTTAATATTACAAAAATCTAAAAGTACTGTAATATTACAATAAAACTAAGCTCTAAATGCTTTAATAATAACTTACTTATTATTATACATAGCTAAGCAATATTATATTGTGTTTAGGGTCTATAATTGATTGTTTCTGATGAAAATTGGAACAAAAAGATGAAGCTCAACCTGTTTTCTAAACCCACCATCATGGACCATGTCGTCTATGTTTGATTGAAAAACAAAGAGAGTGCTTCAGAAAAGGTTGTTTTGGTCATTTTCTAGACATGAAAATTAACAAGTTTCCCGCACAGTTGTTATCACACATAGTTAGGAAACAATCTCATCATGATAGGACATATGCTATGTATTTTAATTTCAATGGGAGGGTTGCTAGATTTACTATAAGAGATTTTGGAGTAATCACTGATTTAAGATGCACTTCATCAATGCATGTGGATAGGACCAAAATAGGTGATGGGAAATTGAAGGATACGTATTTTAAGAATAATATAACCGTTTCAGGGAAGATGCTAAATTTTGCTTTTGATACTTGGACAATCGTAAAAAATGATGAGGATGAAACAATTGTGAAGTTGGCTAAATTGTATTGTTTGGAGAGCCTGTTAATCCCGAAACACGAGCACATTTTGGTTGATCCTTTCCATTTACTGTTGGTTGGCAATGACGAGTTGTTTTGATTCATATCCTTGGGAAAAACTATCTTTCGATGTAACAATAGCAAGTATGCGGAAAATAAGTCAATTTTTGGCAAGTACTGCTCATGAGTTTTATGGTTTCCCGTATGCAATAATCGTCTGGGCACTTTAGACGATATCATTATTGACAACGCCACAAATGGTCTTTGCAAAGAAAGTGGGAGATTTTACCCCAAGAATCAACAATTAGACAGTTGTCAGTCAACCTGACAAGCGTGATTTGATAGATATGATTTTCAGAAACAAGAATGTAAGTATAATTTGATATATTTATTTAATTCTATATTTTTTATTAACTTGGTTATTTACATTTGCTTATTGAAGCTTGTGATTAAAAAATTTCAAGCTACTGTTGATGAGTTGAAAGCTATAGAATATAAGGACAAATCTACTCTAGACTAAACCATATAGAGGATAGGGTTTTTATGGAACTTGGAAATATCAACTCAAAGTTGGATGAGTTGTTGAGTCTATCAAAGACTCAGGTATGAAGAAATTATTGACACTGATTACCATTAGTTGGTTTTTTAAATCTTTCTATTTCTTTTACTGGTGAGATATATCATTTATTTCTTTTGTTGATGATATATAACTTCCATTTCAGGGTGTTGCCAAACATGTGGAGGAGCAACAAAAGCATCTGTAACATGGAACAACTTCTGACAATAGAATTGGAGATGTACTGACCTCTGAGATAACACTGAACTGAACACGAAAAATAATTTTGATGTATTCAGATCCCTATCGAAAGTGAGCTTGGCTGGTTTGGAGGTAAATTAATGATATACTTACTGTTACGTTGTCTTGAGATTGTGTATATTTCTATTGTCTACATTATTGACTTAAT
Source organism: Datisca glomerata (assembly GCA_003255025.1). Lineage (NCBI taxonomy): Eukaryota > Viridiplantae > Streptophyta > Magnoliopsida > Cucurbitales > Datiscaceae > Datisca > Datisca glomerata. The sequence goes on along the minus strand of QANY01004135.1, from coordinate 1,389,072 downwards.
TTAATTACAGGTTGAAATTGTTGTGCAACACATTGTTCCAATGATTATTCCACCACCCGTTCCACCAACTATATCATCACCTGTTGAACCGACTGTTCCGCCCCATGTGCTACCAACTAATCCATCAACCACCAACAAATCGCCAGCCAAGACGGTTCCATTGACCATGCAATGCAAGGGGAAAGGTACTGAAATTATATGGTAAGCGCCAAAAGAAGAAAAAAATAGAAACAAGTATGTAAATCATTGCGCATCCATGCGCTTTTTGTTGGGGATTATGTCCTCAAAGCATGTGTATTGACATTTTGATATGAAATTTAATAAGGATTACATTTTTCTTATAATTGTTCTTTTAAATTATTGTTGAATAATTTATATAAGTATCTAAAAATTTCATATTCATTAATGAGACCATGATCTTATATTAGTACAACATGATTAAGATTATAGATAATAAATAAAATTGTCAGCAACATATTAAAATATGAAAGCTTTAACGAATTGTTGCTAGTATGGTTCATTAAGCATTATTAATGCATGTGATCTAGACCCGGATCGTTAACATTCTAGTGAATGTGTTTTCTATAATAAGATTATATATGACTGGACCAATGCGAATTAATATTCTTATCAACGTGACATTCATCATAAAGATTCAATACACATCAATTAGATGATCATATGTAGACCAGTCTGAATCCTGAGTAGTCATGAACTCCTATGCATGTCTGCTAGATCTTTTGATTCATTCGTTAAGATTTGTATTTTGGAGATTCCGTGACTTCTATTTTGGAGATTTCGTGATATGGATGGCTGGGAACATGATCTTACAAGATTTGAAATCCAAGATTTTCTAATGGATCATATATTGGTCTCCTTAAGTGTTAATTATGGAACTGAATGGTTATTGAGCTCAAATTTATAATCAGATTATGAATTAGCCATTGACTAGTGGATTAATGGTACTTAGGATCAAGAGGTAATTAGAAGGGTAAAATGATAAATTTGACCAGTTCTAGTTTACGAATCAATAATTAGAGGACATAACTATGTAAAATGATTATATTAGTGAACTAATGAGAATACTCTGTAAATACAATATGTAATCTCTAATAATCAAATTTCATATTTATGTGGAGTAATGATGGAATTAATAAATAAGATTATTTAATTAAATAGTTTAATTAATAATCTGGTTTATTGGAGCTTAGGATTATAGGTCCATGACCCTCTAGTCATCTCTGTACTACGTAGTCTAGAGTGAATATTTTGGGACATGAGAAAATGAGTTACTTACAAATGAATTTTTATTCTAGGGCAAGTACATAATTATGAAATAATTATGTGTGATTAATTAATTAATTAAATTATATATACATATATAATTTTTGGAATTAATATATGTATAAATAATTATTGATTTTTTCTAATTATCGATAAGTGAGAAAAAATATCTAATTTGTGAGATTAGATAATTAAATTATTATTAGATAATAATTTAGATCAACTAAATATGTTATTTGGAAATAATAGATAATTTAATTGATAGGAATAATTATATATACTAATTTTGAATTAGCAAATATCTTGATATTTAATTTGATTATAATAAATATTTGATTCATAGTAATTGCCATGTGTGAATCACTAATTGTGTATAAGAGATTGACATGGACTATTGTAGTGCCACATCACTGAGTGGGTATAAGAGATTGACAGGGACTACTGTAGTGCCATGTGGCACTATAGTAGTCGATCTACAACACTGTAGTGCCATGTGGATTTACTTGAAAGATCTTGGTGTGAATCTCACAGTCTGTTGATCGTTGGAAAGATTTCGTGGGAACGAAGAATTGATTAATATCACGAGGACGCTTGATTTAGACTATAAGAGGTATTGATTCATAACCTTGTATTCTGTTAATTTAATATATAAATATATACTAGATCTTGAGTGATTGAAAAGAGTTTTCAATAAATTTTTTTTTTGTTTATTTTATTAAAAGATTTGATTGTTATTAAAAAAAAATTAATTTTTAAAATGGCCTTGCACTACATGCTTCCTCCGCGCACGAGCCGTGACGACAAACAAGTGGTATCAGAGCGGTCTTTATATATTTATATGCTAAATGTTGTGTGAGTTTTCTTGCATTGTTCATATAATATGAGATATGTATGAATGAATAGATGGTTATGTCTTTTGAATGTATGAAAAATAATGGATCGTTAATTGTATGATGATTATTGAGTTAGATTTTGAACTTTTAATTTTTCCTTAGATCATGTGTAAGACGTTTTGAGGTGTATGAATTTTTGTAATTTATTTTGAATATTATTGTAATTATTTCGAACGAGAGAAAATGAATAACGCATGAGACGAATGACGAATTTACTGCTCTAGATGGAAATATACTGTTCACGACAGAAATTTACTATTCATAAAAATTTACTGTTCACGCCGGAAAATACTGTTCCTGCGGTGGCGGTGGTGCTTGCGATGATGGGGCGGCGTTAGGAGAGTCCTATCTTTAGTGGCAACTGTTGTCGCTTTTAGGGAAGTTTTGTACAAACTCTGATACTAATCAATCCTATCACCATAAAGTTTGATGATAACCTCAATCTATCAATTATCTTTTTAAAATTTGAAATTAATGTAATTTTAAAATTAATTATTAATTTTATCAAAATTAGTATTAATTTTTAACTTTATAAAAATTAAAAATTAATAGGTTGATTGGATTTGACCCAAGTTTGACTAAATCAAATAAATTATTTATTTGATTAAGTCAAAGTTAACTATTATAAAAAGATAATTATAGGAATTAATTTTTAGTAAGAAATTTTTTTTTTCTTAATTAAATAGAATTTTGTTCAAAGCTTGGAGGTTATGAAGATGAACTTCAGGAGGAGAAGGCAATATTTCAGAAATATGTATTCTTGAAGTCGGCTTTGTAATTTTATTTATTAATTTCAAAGGTTATAATTTTGAAATACTCAATAATCACCCGATCAATTAATATGTTATTTTAATGTTAAATAATTGTTTTAATTGTTATGTTTGATACATGTCTAGGCATTAGTCGATCACATGTCATATATGAAATTCCCACACAATGTTATTTAATCATGCATCTCATATGTAAAAATATGATTTATTAGGATCGTCCTAATATGTTTATATGTATTATTTAATGAAATCAATTACATGTAAACTACTAGGTTTTAATTAGTTAAAACTTGGTAATCACACCACACTAAGGGTTGTAGTAACCTTTAGGATAACTGATTTTAGTAAAAAAGTTTTATTAAAGTTTGATGAATATACTTAATTAGTTAATCTAAGCTCACCTAATTATGACTTAGGCATTTTAGAAGGTTGACATGTCAATGTAATCTACAGTCTCCATTATTAGTACAACACCATGACGTACAGTGAGAGCGTCAAGATGACTTTGTTTTCATCCCCCTAAGAAATGTTTCGAGCTGTACCAATACCAACGTTGGACTTCTTAAGAAGATAGGAGGAAGTAATGTAGTTTAGTTTTGACCGATCCTAAGGAGGCATATTCTCAATCAGGTCATGAAATCTGAAATAATTGGTTAAACTCACAAAGTCATAATTAAACTTTCATGTGGATAGTTGTGACTTGACCAAACAAGCGATACCTTATTGTTAAAAGAGAAAATATAAGATATTTTAAATTTATTCGAAAGGATATAACACATACGAAACCTTAGCTTCGCTGACTTTCCGAGGTATAACCTTCACCACGACATTAGTGGCTTAGCTCTTCGCGCTTCCCGCAGGATTTTTTATAGAGAGAGATTAAGGGGCGGTAGGGAAGATTGGTCCGTTCTGCAAAGCTGAGCTTTGCGGTTCGCTCCCCCTATGTGGTCGGCCTTCTAACCAGTCTGCCTCCTTCTCTTGATGGAATATAAAAATGCCCGAGCTCCAACTTTGCTTGCGCTTCTTCACTGGCTCTTGCCGGGGATTTCTCGCTCATCCCGCTCCTAAGGTAAGGAGTCTCTGTGTGTTATAATCTTTAAATAAGGATGACAATGTCTCATAGACAGTCTGAGGTTAACCTGACTGACCCTAAGGCAACACATTAATCATTTGGTTGTTTTATCGTGATTAGTAAATGTTAAAACTTTGTGTCTTTATTATGTTGCATTCACACATCACGTTTATTTTTTAAATTCTAGATATTTATCAATTATTTTGAACCTTGTATGTTTTAAATTTTAGTTATCATTATTATGTCTACCATGGGCAACCCTGTTACTGCTTTACTCGCTCTTGAGAAATTGAATGGTGACAACTTCATACGTTGGAAATCAAATATGAACTTAACGCTAATTTGTGAGAACCATAAGTTCGTTCTTACTGAGGAATGTCCTGAGGAGCCCGTTGCTAATGCCCCTAAGAATGTTAGGGACAAATATGATGCTTGGATAAAATCAAACAACAAGACGAAGTACTACATGCTTGTGAGCATGAATGATGTTTTGAGAACAAAGCATTAAAGCATGGAGACTGCATCTGAGATTATGGAATCTTTGCAGGCTATGTTTGGGCAGTAATCTGATCAAAGTTATCATGAAGCCACTAGGAGCTATATGACAACTAAGATGAGAAGGTTACTTCTATGCGAGAACATGTTTTAAACAAGATCAATATAATACACGAGGCAGAAGTACATCAGGTAACCATTGATGAGTGGACTCAAATTAGCATTATACTTGAGTCGCTCACATCATCTTTTTCTGCGTTCACGACCAACTATGTTATGAACAAGTTGCAATTCAACATGACCCAATTGTAGAATAAAGTGCAGACTTTGGAGTCATTCAACCTGAGAATGACCAAAGAGGGCGAGGCAAATTTTGTCGAGCAGAAGCCTTCTTCCATTGTTAAAAGTAACAAGAGGAAGAAGATCAATGGAACTGGAAAAAGTAAGAACAAGAAAGTGAATAAAGCCAAGACATCACCAAAAGCCATGAAGAACAAAAAAGACAGCAAGCCCAAAAGAAAATGTTTCCACTGTGGGGTTGAAGGTCACTGTAAGAGAAACTGTAACAACAAGCATCTCTCTGTGATGAAAAAGAAAGGTAAATATGATTTACTTGTTCTTGAAGCTTGTTTAGTGGAATATGATTTTGTCATCCTGGATACTGAATTCAGAAGCCACTAACCATGTATGTTCTTCTTTCCAAATGCTTGATTCGTCAAGGGAGCTGGGTGATGGCGTGGTCATTTTGAGAGTTGGCAGTGGTGCGCTCGTGTCAACTAAAGCATTAGAGACAATCAATTTACTTTTTAGATATAATTGTTTGGTTTTGAATGATGTTTATTACATTTCTAGATTTTTGAGAAATTTGATTTCTCTTTCAAATTTGCAAGAACAATTATTCAAATTTTTTTTATTAATAAATAGTTTATTATTTCAAAGAATGGATTCGATATTTATCATGCAAAAATTATAAACAGACTACATATCCTTGAACTGACTGAAAGCGCCTTAAATAATTTTGAATTATTTAAAGTAGTAGAACCTAAAAGTAATAAACGACATAAAGTTTTTCATAATGATGATAACACATATCTTTGGCGTCTTAGGTTGGGACATATCTTTGGCATCTTAGGTTGGGACATATCTTTGGCATCTTAGGTTGGGACATATTAAATCTTGATAGGTCAAACAGGTTAACAAAGCATAACTAAAACTTGGAACTCTTCTTGTTTGTGAATCCTATCTAGAGGGTAAAATGACCAATAGACCTTTCACAGGAAAGGGCCAAAGAGCCAAGGAACCACTTGAGCTAGTACACAGTGATGTCTGTCGACCTATCAATGTACAAGCTAGAGGTGGGTATGAGTATTTTATCACTTTTATTGACGATTACTCAAGATATGGTTATACTTACCTAATGCAAAGAAAGTATGAAACTTTCAGAAAGTTTTAAAGACTTTAAAGCTGAAGCTGAAAAGCAATTAAGTAAATCATTAAAAATCCTTCGATCCGATCGATGCTGTGAATACTTGAATTTAGAATTCAAGGATTATTTTCTGGAGTGTTGAATCTTATCCTAACTTCCAGCACTTGGAACACCACAGAAAAATGGTGTTGTAGAGAGGAGAAATCGAACCTTATTGGATATGGTTACATCGATGTTAAGCTATTCATCACTGTCACTTACATTTTGGAGATATGCACTACACACGACAACTTACATTTTGAATGTAGTGTCCTCTAAGTCTGTAAGCAAGACGCCTTTAGATTTATGGAATGGATCCAAACTTAGTTTACGTCATTTCCATAAATGGGGATGTCCAATTCACGTTCTTAGACCCAAGACCAGAAAGTTAGACTTGAGGTCTGAGGTATGCATATTCGTAGGCTATGCTCCAGAGACTAAAGGTGTGTACTTTTATAGTTACAAGGATCAAAAGGTGTTTGTATCGACAAATGCGACCTTCCTTAAGCATGACTATATGCAAAACTACAAACCTCATAGAAAAGTAGTTCTCAAGAAATTAACGGCTGATTAGATCAGACCACCTTCAATTTCTACTGATAAACGATGAACTAGAGAAACCACAGTTCCTGCAAAGGAAACCTGATGCAACGTCGTAGTGGGAGGGTTGCGAGACAATCAGTTTGCTATGAACTAGAGACACATGTTTTAGTGTCAGACACTGATAATGACGATCCATTATCTTATGAAGAAGTAATGGATGATCTTAGAAAGAAGAAATGACAAGATGCCAGAATCAGGAAATCAAATCTATGTATTCTAATTTCATCTGGGAACTTATAGATCCACCTGCATATGTCAAGACCATTGGATGTAAATGGATCTTCAAAGAGGTGCAGATGGGAAAGTAGAGACTTCCAAGGCACGATTAGTAGCCAATGGCTATACACAAAGGGATGGAGTCAGTTATGAAGAGACATTCCCCCCTGTTGCCATGCAAAAATCTATTCACATCCTTTTGTCCATAGCCGCTAGTTTTGATTATGAGATATGAAAAATGGACGTCGATACAGCTTTCTGAATGACTCTCTTGAAGAAAGCATCTATATGATGTAACCAGAAGGGTTCGTATAAAATGGGCAACATCAGAAAGTGTGCAAGTTACTTTAATCCATTTATGGATTAAAACAAGGATCTCGATCTTAGAATCTTACATTTGATGAGATTATAAAGTCTTATGGCTTCGAGCAAAGTGTTGACGAAGCCTGTGTTTATAAATACATCAAAGATAAGATAATGGTTTTCTTAGTTGTTTATGATGACGATATTTTACTGACGATATTTTACTTATTGACAATGGTGTAAAAACTTTGTCAAAGGTAAAGAAGTGGTAGATGAGAAATTCCAAATGAAAGATTTGGGAGAGGCGAGCTATGTTCTAGACATCCAAATCCTAAGGGATAGAAAGAACAAGCTCTTGATACTTTCTCAAACATCTTATATTGATAAGGTGCTGAAGAGATTCTCTATAGAGAATTCTAAAAAAGGTCAACTACTGACCAAACTTGGCATTATCCTCTCCAAGGAACAGTGTCCTAAGACACCCCATGAGGATGAGGATATGAGAAAGGTTCGATGTGCTTCAGCAGTTGGAAGTCTCATCTATGCCATATTATGTACGAGACTGAACATCTATTATGTGGTGGGAAATGTCAGTCGTTATCAATCGAATTCATGTTTAGAACACTGGATTGCAGTAAAATACACTGTCAAGTATCTTAGGAGAACGATAAATTATATGCTTGTTTATTTAGATGGAGACATGAACCCTACTAGATATACTGATTAGGAATCAAATAAGGATAGTCGAAAGTCGACGTCTGGGTCATAGACCGATGTGATCTAAATGTTATGAAGATAACATTGGATCAGAATCTAGCTCTGACTGTTAATGAAATAATGTTTGATCAGAACTTGGCTAACTCATTTACCAAGACACTTCCTACGAAGTTGTTTGAGGGTCATGTGTGAAACATGAGATTAAGAGAGATGCCATATTTACTTTAGGGCAAGTGGGAGATTGTTGGAGGTTATGCCCTCAAAACATGTGTATTTACATTTTGATATGAAATTTAGTAAGGATTATATTTTTCTTATAATTGTTCTTTTAAGTTATTGTTGACTAATTCATATAAATATCTAAAAATTTCATATTCATTAATGAGACCATGATATTATATTAGTACGAGAGGATTAAGATAATAGATAATGAATAAAATTATCAGTAATAAATTAAAGTATGAAATCTTTAATGAATGCTTGCTAGTACGGTTCACTAAGCATTATGAATGCATGTGATCTAGATCCAGATCATTGATGTGGATAGTCATTTTATTGAAGGCTCTTTACATAATGAGATTATATATGATTGGATCGATGTGAATTAATATATTTATCAAAGTGCCGTTTATCATAAAGATTTAATACACATCAATTTGATGATCATATATAGATCAGTCTGAATCTTGAGTAGTCATGAACTCCTATGCATGTCTACTGGATCTTTTGATTCATTCGTTAATGTTTGTTTGGAAAACATGCTAGTCACTTTTGTTTTAGAGATTCGGTGATATGGATGGCTGAGAACATGATTCTTACAAGATTTGGAATCGAAGCTTTTCTAACGGATCGTATATTGGTATCCTTAAGTGTTAATTCTGAAACTAAATGGTTATTGAGCTCAAATTTATAATAAGATTATAAATTAGCCATCATTAGTGGATTAATGGTACTTAAGGATCAATAGGTAATTAGAAGGGTAAAATGATAATTTTGACCAGTTCTAATTTACGAACCAATAATTGGAGGACACAACTACTTAAAAGGATTATATAAGTGAACTATATGAGAATAATCTGTAAATACAATATGTAACTACATGAGAATACTCTATAAATACAATATGTAATCTCTAAGAGTGCAATTTCATATTTATAGTGGAGTAATAATAGAATTAATACATAAAATTATTTAATTAAAAAATTTAATTCATAATCTAGTTCCTCTATACTACGTAGTCTAAGGTGTGAATATTTTGGGACATGAGAAAAGGACTTACATGCAAATGAATTTTTATTCTGGGGCAAGTACATAATTATGAAATAATTATGTGATAATTATGTGTGATTAATTAATTAATTAAATTATATATACATATATAATTTTTGGAATTAATATATGTATAAATAATTATCGATAATTGAGATAAAATATCTAATTTGTAAAATTAGATAATTAAGTTATTATTAGATAATAATTTAGATCAACAAAATCTGTTATTTGTGAAATAAGATATAATTTAGTTGATAGGGATACTCATATATGTTAATTTTGAATTTACAAATATCTAGATATTTTATTTGATTAAAATAAATATTTGATTCACATTAATTACCACGTGTCAATCCCTGATTGAGTATCAGAGATTACTGTGGACTACTGTAGTGCCACGTGGCATTACACTAGTGGGTGTGCAATGCTATTGTGCCATGTGGCACTATACTTGTGCATAATAGTGATGGGTCTCACTGCTATTGACAATTTTATAATTAAATATTATCTCAATTATATCAAAATATCTGATACGCCATTATCAAAAAAAAATATACAGATATTATTCTGATGGCCTTAAATGTATAAATTAATAAATGAGAAACGTCAATCAAGAGTTGAGAGTTGAATCATTGAATCAGTTCATCAATTGAGAGTTGAGAGAAGAACACAATTCTCAAAGAATGATTTTTCTACGATTAAGAGTTAATCAAATCTCTAAAAGAATGATCGTCTCGTTCTTTTAGAGAATCATTTCATAAAAGTCATTCTCAGTAAAATCTCTAGATCTCATGTGATGAGTACATCTAGAGACAGAAAAATGCATTCGTTATATTCTATGTGCCCCCAGAAGTCCAAGTGCGTTGATATTGACTTGGAAAATCTTGATGTGGATCTCGAAGTCTGCTGATCATTGGAACGATTTTATGGGAATGAAGAATCGATTGGTTTCGTGAGGATGCTTGATTTAGACTACAAGAGGTATATGATTTGTAATCTTGTATATTGTTAATTTAATATATAAATATATAATGAATCCTGACTGATTTAAAAAAGTTTTCAATCAATTTTTTTTTGTTATCGTAGCTTTGCGCGATTTTTTTTAAAAGATTTGATTTTAATTAAAAATATTAATTTTTAAAATGGTCTAACGCCACACGCTTCCTCCGCGCATGCGCCGCGATGACCAACACTTTCACACCTCCTGATTTTCATATAGTCACTCAGACATTAGAATGGGATGAATAATCTCTTGATCATTCAGATATTGACTGTGGTTGAAAAGAAGAACTTGGTTTAATATTTTGAAAACTGTAATATTTGATGGATTTATCTTGTTAATGGATTTTTATATCTGGTAGTTAGTAGCTTTTGAACAATGATGTGAATTTGTTTTTTGAAGTGGCTACTTTTATTAGAAGGTATGAATTTTGGTCAAGATATTATGATCAATAGACAATTGATAGTGTCTTTATAAATATATAGTTGGCTATGATTTACGAATGTTTCATAACGAATATTCTTGAGTTATTTTCTTATGTATAACGTGATATATGGTCTATATGTACAATAACTGATGTTTTAATTATGAACAACGATATATACACATTGTGCATTATGCTATTATCATATTGAGTATAATAAAGATTTTTATCTAAAATAGACATATTTGAATAATGAGACTATTAAATTTAATTTCTTTTGGTGTTTTTCTTGATAAAACAAAGGATAATTTAATGTATGAAAATAACTTCATCAACATGTATAATATAATCATAAAATGATTTCAGTAATCTAATATTTTGAGTTGGGCGTTCATATTATACTTTATCATTAGACAATAACTTCATCAATAGCTTTAAATACTTGATTGATATTAAATATCATGTTCAATAAGACTTAAAAAAATATCTGAAATATTGATATGTTAAAACATCATCTATCAGAAAAATAAAAACATAAAAATAACAATCAGTAATAAAAAAGGTTCAGCATGAAAAATATAGAACTCAAAATCTAATCTCCACTTTTTGTTTCTTCAATTGACTACTTGTCGAAGCCACATGGTTCTTTCATATCTTTCGATTATGTCCGATCATTTGACACCTCCCACATTTCACTTTGTTAAATTCTCCTATCAATGAGATCCTTTGCTTCTTAGGTTTACTGGCCTAACATTTATTTTTAGGAGGAAGAATATGATGCATTTTAATGTCTTCAGGAACATTCCATTGATTGTTATTTCCGAGAGGATGAACCAATCCCTCATATGTTGCATCAAGCTCACTCTTAAAATAATATAACGAAACGTACAAGTACGGATTCAAGTGCCTATTAGCCATTATAGCTAGAGCATGTGCACAAGCTATTGCATCTATATCCCATCTTCGACACGTACATGACTTATTTGGTAGCTATATAATGCATATTAAATCATCGTCAACCACCTGAAATTCATGCGTGTCAACCGCGATAACCTGCAATAAAATATAAAATATACTATTATGAACTAGTCATAAAATTTTAAAACAGACATTCAACCTAAAAAATGAAATAGTCTTATAATCATTGTCCGCGAACGCTCCATCGGCTTAAGTAGACATTTTTCAGCCCATTGAGTTACTATCGTAATCATGCAACTAGATGTTACTCTACGCTCATAAACCACCTTTGTGATAGTTTCCTCAGAAATCAATAAAAAATGTAACAAGTAAACCACGAGCATCTTTCAATACATTATTGAGGCTTTCTAATATATTTGTTGTTATGCCATTATATCGATGATGAACAAAATGAGATCGAGCCCATTTCTCATGCCCAACACCGTTAAGATATGTACGAATCAAAGGATAAATAGATTCCAGAGCACGCATATTGACTTCAAAGTCTTCAACCGTATATGCTTTTGCACATTGATAAAAATGGGACCCACAACGAAATTTTTATACTTAGACTTGGCATTGAATAGTAGATGTTGCATACAAAGACCATGAACATCTTTCAAAAACCCTTTAGACGCTGCCTTCGGGATGCTGTTGTGTCTATCATATATAATTACTAGATTTTCTCTATCACCAATTACTTCCTTCATTTTTTCACAAAACCATCCCCAAGATAAATCATTTTCTGAATCTACAACAGAAAATGCCATGGAGAGTTTTTGATTATTATCATCCAATAATGATGCTGTTAAAAGCGTACTGAGATATTTGTTCTTCAAGAAAGTTCCATCAACTAAAATCACTAGTCTACAATGATGCCAACCTTTCAAAGTAGCCTTCAAACACATGAAAAGGTATTTGAACATGCCATTCTTATCATTCTGAAAAATTGTCATATTACCTACAAAAAACATAAATGAAATGAGATGTATCGAAGAGGAAATCAATAAATGATATACTGAAACAATGACATACCTGGATTTTTTTTCTTTCAATGCCTAACAATACAACTCTTTTGGGGTCTCTTGAAGCAAATTCAATGCATTTTTCTTTGCTTTCCATGCTTTGTAATAGCTAATAGTATCCCCATGCTTCAAACGCATGTGATCAATGACGTCTTTAGGTGTTGTCCAATCTCATACGTCATTCATATATTTACCTTTGATACACTGACTAACAATATCTGATGTTGCTTGACGATGATCATTTTGAATAATTTCTAATGAACAACTATGTTCCTTAATATATTCATGAACCATCCAAAGCGGGCCACCTCTGTATGTCGATTCCCGAACAAACCACTTATACTGGTCATTGACACAACATGCATTCATTCTTTCACCATTAGATCTTTCAACCCTAAACTCAAAATTCCCTTTCAATGCAATCATATGGAACGCCTTTTTTAACTCATATCTATGTGTAAATAATGACTTTTTTAATGTAAAAATTGTTAGGGTTATTTTTTAAATCAACAAGTGCAATAAAAACATCATTATCTTGAGCATCTTCTCACTCTATTGATTCTGATTGACTACCCCCTCCAAACGCACAAGTTCATAACATAGTGCATTGGTCAATAGTGAGTCTACTACTATCAATAATTAGTGGAAAGTTAACCCCATTTTCATTCCTAATCAACCAAATGTACCATTCAACATCCCGATCATTTTTTATTTCAACAGTGGTGGATGAAGCATTACCGAATTGTAATTTGACTATAATTTCAAACTTATCTTTCCCATCAACAGAATCTAAAACCATATTAATTCTTTTAGCGAACTCAACGAAATTCATATTGATATCAACCAAAAAAGGTTTGGAATGAAAATCAATATATGATTTTGACTCATCCCATCTTCCATCATACATTACAATAGTAGGGATCTTTGAAATTCTTGAAAAAAATGTTCATGAAAATGAAGATTCAATAAATGACACATTATTATATATCTTGTTGTAAATAAAGTATTGATAATTATTGAGTCATAAAAAAACAGATGTAGTTCCTAACACATGCTATTAACATAAAATGTTTATACTTATTTGTACTAAATCAATAAGGTGAATGCGTCGTAAAATATATAAGATTAAAATATATAAATAAACTACTGATATTGATATATATACAAATTAACTCTATAACAATTTAATGACTTAAAAATATTCATAAACTTGAAAACCCAGATATTCAACAAACATATGTTGAGTAACAAAACACATCTAAACATATGATTGATAGTTCAAATCGAACCTATTTACCTATAAAACAGACATTGAACTATCTAGGTGAAACAAAATTATGATTAATGAAAAAAATATTACAATAAACAATATTCTAAAAATAATATTAGAATGACAAAAAAAACCAAGAACACAAACCTTCCATTACTCTGAAATCAAACTCAGAAACTTTTTCACCAATTGAAAAAAATCATAGAAAAAATCTTCGCAGACTTGAAACCTTCGAAAGCAATTAACAATATACCGGTAATAATAGTCAATTGTCGGCGATATTTTTAGTTTTTAATCATGGTACTTTGATGTTTGATAAATGATTTGCAGGTTTTGAATATGGATGAATGTTGAAGCATAATAGTTTGCTTGCATTTTGCTTTTTTCCAGAACAATAAAGAGCTTTAAAAACCGAAACTAGCTAAAAATCTGGTATAATCGTAAAATTCCATGATTATCAATCAGTTCTCCTAATTTTTGCGTAATTAAGATAAGATATAAATAATTATACAAATTTGAATTAAAAAATGTAAAATCAATACTGAATCTGGTTTATTATCATAATTAATTACAATTACCCCACACAATCAATAACAGAAAGTCAATTATAGAGGGTAAATCTGTCTACTACGAAATGGGAAAAACAAACCGGTGATGTGGCACACCAGAATCTGCTATTTATCTAAAAAAAAGCTGGGCTATTGCATAAATCATGCTTCTAGACTTGGCTATTTTGTGCAATTTCTTAAAAATATAACTAAATAAATTTTGGGTTAATTTGACTTATTTCTTGCTCATAAATAGTCTTTTAATATTTTACATTAAAATGAGAAAAGAACGTTTTTTAAAATGATAATCTATAATATATTAAAAGTGACAAGCAAATAAGAATCATTTTTGGATAATATTATCCACTTATTATTCTTAAATCTCTAAAATGATCTTTTATACTTCATATGATAATTTACTATTGGGCTTTCAATGGAAATTTAATATTGTGATATCCAAAGAATTATTAATTATGAATTACTAATAGTATTAGTATTTCTTAAATGTAGATTCATGAACAATGTCTAATACACATTACATTTTTTGATAAGTAGTTTATTTAGATTCATGAATATATCCTTGAAAGAAAAAATGTCAGTGACGTTTTAGATTTTCAAATCTCCATGACCAACAATAATAAAATATTTTTACTGAAGGATGTTCATTAATAAAACAGTGAAAACTCTATTATATTTTTAGTGATTCTACGACGAGTCACATTGACATTTAAATAAATACTTTTTAAATGACTCATAATATAAAGTAGTGAGAAGTACAAATGTCATAAAAGTGTTATACGTTTATCCTACATTAAAATTAATTAGTCTATTCATTGAATAAGATGATAATATAAAATTAAGTTATAATTGACTAACCAATTGACAACTAAGTTTATGTGTTCACAATTTTGATAAAGTATGTATATAAAATTTCCTACTTAATGTGGAAGGACTATGACCCTAAATCATGAGGAAAAAACTGAAAGATTTAATAGTATCGATCATGTGCATAACACGTAACACTAAACTAGTTTAAATAAAATATGTTAAAAATAACTTTTTATAGGGGTAATTTGAATAATAAATACCAAATATGTTAAAAAAACTTTTCATATAAATAATTGAGACAATCAACACATTGTAAGGATAAAAACTAACAAGAAAACATATATTTTTAATGTCTATATTTTTATACATAATATAGATTAATTAACACGATCCACAAAATCATGCACAATCTATACTATCATGATGTGACAACTTATGTGATATGTAATATTACAATTAAAAATATATGTTTTCTTGTTAGTTTTTATTTTAATAATGATAGGGGAACAGTGATGACCGTAATATACATGTTTTTTCTGGTCATAAGGGAGTCAAAACGAACAGTATTACGTGGTCTGCTGTCTAAGCTCTTTTCAATGCTTACATTGTGATCCCCAACCGTTGCTTTCATTCACAATATCTCCCTCACTTGTTCTTCTCATTCATCCCTCTCCTCTCTCTCTCTCTCATTGTCTTCTTCTTCTTCTTCTTCTTCTTCTTCTTCTTCTTCTTCTTCTTCTTCTTCTTCTTCTTCTTCTTCTTCCTCTCTCTCTCTCTCTCTCTCTCTCTCTCTCTCTCTCTCTCTCTCTCTCTAAATTCTCAAATTTCCAATCATATTTTTTCAGTGAGGTTTCATAACTTCCTAATTCTCTGACAAAACCTCTCTCTTCTCTCTCTTTCTAATTATTATTTTGTTATGTATTTTGCAGGAAATTTGAAGAGATGATGTTGGGACTGGGCAGACTGGTGGTGAGTTTGAAGTCGAGAATGAAGTGTTTGAAGATTAAGAAAGCGTACGATAAGATCGATAAGAGTGAGAGTATGAGAGTTGAAATCAGAAGCAGAAAGGCCCGAAAAATAATTGAAGAAACCATGAAAATTGCTGATTCTCCAAAGTCCAAAACTTATGCTTTTTGACTCTACAAATAAGTGTATACCAAAGGTTCTTCTTTACCTTTTCTCATTTACTTTCCCTCCTGTTGTATTTCCTACAATATTGTGTGTTTTTATCCACCTCTCTCTCTCTCTCTCTCTCTCTAGAATTTCCATACCATACTCTGTGTCTTCTTTGTCTATAAGAAATATGAATTACATGAATGAAATGTCTTTGAAGAAATATTAATCATGTATATATATTATTTCTTCATATTGATGTGTGGAGTAATCGTAAATCTTCTATATTGCGATTTTTGTTTATTCATTTTTTTTCTAATTGCCGAATATATAGAATTTTCTGACTTTTAGTAATCAATATATGAAATATTTCTCAAACCAGTAAAATTAATATTTTGAACTAACTGGTATAGTTTTTGTGTTTCAATATTCACATTTTGAAACAATTAGTTCAAATCTCCAATCTCTGTTATTTTAATAGAAGATGCCATCAGTAAGTTGAAGCATGGTTTTGCACGGTATAATAAACGGCTTTTGTCATTTTTATATCGTACCATATTCTTTAGGACTAACCAAAATAACTACAAAATATACAGTCTACTGTCTAATTAATCTTTCAATAATTTACTATGAAATTATAACTATATCAAATATAGATTTCTACATTCTCATTAATTACTCTATTTATTACTATGCACAACTAAACCTTTGATCATATTTAATAATTTAATTTCCGCCAATCTAAATTTTAATAATTTTAATATTTCACCAACCAAACCGCGTTTAAGTAGGGGAAAAAAAGGGTACGAGTGTGTGACCAGAATGAAGCTTAAACACAGGCAGCTACGTGTTTTTGTGAAGCAAAATAACAGAAGTACGACCGGACCGGGTCCGTACATAAGTGCTTTGTATATATCACCAGAATATGTGATATCAACCTCCTTTCACTATTTGGCAACTACACACATTTACGACTTATCAGAGCATATTGCGTAATGAGAAATAGACAAAAACATTTTCTTTACTAATTTACATAATCAATCCTCATCATAATTGAAACCCATAATTAATTTAATAAAATAATTAAAATCCATCTTTTTATCCACATAATGGAAACAGAATAAGAACAAAATTGTTGAATAATGAATTGAGTTGGGTTCACTCTCTTTTTTGTACAAAATGTTAGACGAGTTGAGTAATTAACTATACTAAATGAGGATAATAAAAATAAAAGAAAATGAAACATAACTTTATATGTAAAGTAAAAGATAAGAAATGTGAGGTTCACTTTATAGAAGCCAAAATTAAAAAAAAAGGAAAAAAGACGAAGCAATGTCGTCGTTCCTGACATGGCTATTGTGTTTGCACATGAAAAATAATGGATTTCACATTTTATACTTTTAGCTAAAAAGGTTTTAAATAAAGAAGAACGTAAGGCTCTTTTCATCTAAATCTCCACTCCACTACACATCTAAGATCATATGGCTTTTCAATTTCCAATAAGTTAAAGAGTGTAAACTAAAGAAGGCCATGGAATGAGAGACTTTTAAGAAAAGTAGTTCGTTTTCATTCACTGTAATGCGCACTGAGAAATTCATAAAGACGTAACGTTTCGTGAGCGATGTTAAATGAGGCTTGAGGATGTGGTCGAAATATTTATGGACAAAACAAAATTTCTTCAATGTCGTAATATTACATTCTATGGTGTGTGTGCAATGAATTGCTACTACGTATTTATTTATGAATTTGCAGTATCTCATTTTGTTTGTATTTGACGGAAATTATTCCATAAAATTATAAATAAAGTTTAATTTAATAAAATGATGTGAAAATCATTCATAAATTAATTTATATTTAATAATTTGTATTACGAATAATTAAGACATGACATGATCAACAAACACAATAAGACCTGATGTAAATCTTAATTATAAATGATGTTTAGTATGTTTTTTCCATCGACCGTACGACACAACTGATAAGTGAGAAAACAAGCATATGGCGCCGGTTTTTTGCTGACTGTTAGAGCAGTCGGACATTACACGACAGTCTTTAATAAGCCAAAAAAAATAATTACTTCGGCAGTTTTATCTAAACTTCGGTAATGAACCACATACAACGACGGCTCAGGATGAACCACCATAGTAGGAAGATTTCAATATATTCAACGGAAGTTAGAGGAACCTCTACCGTGTAAAATTTTTTGCCAAAGCAAAAACGAAGTGGAGAGAAAAACCAGTGAAATGTACAGCAAATCGGTAAAAGATCCTTATCATTCATACCATTTGATGCGGAAACACACCATGAAGACAACAAATCGAAGTACATAATCGTATAACACCTCATCCACCGGCAAGAAAAGTAGACATAACAATTACAAATATACAGTAACATATATATAAAATGAAGTTGTTCTTGCTCATATGGATATATAGTTGCCAAGTTTCAAAAGAAGCTACAACAGTTAACCATAGAACTTAATTTGTAAGACTTCCAAAAAATAGCACAAACTTAACTTATTGATCCAAAAGATACGAGGAAAATTCAGAAAACCTGCCATCAGCTAAGCTTACTGCACATTTATCCAGCTAAGCTTACATAATCGCATAAAACCTCATCCATCTAAGCTTACTGCACATCCAGAAACTTTGTCAAGATATCCAAAGAAGGATGCTGTTAAGAAGAAGAAGAGAAAGAAAATACAGAGAAAAGCTATGAAGAATCTGTTAGAGCTAATAGCTTGAAGTTTTATTAAGTAAAAACTAAGTGTTATAGTGTGTGAAATGGAAATTAAAATTAAAAGACAATGTGAGTAGAAATTAAGTATGCCACATGTCATTATAGAGCTCTTATAATTTGACACATATTTGATGATGTGTATAACTAGTCTAGGATGTATAATTACATAGTCCAAGTCAATACACATAGTGAATAGAGGGCAGTTTTCCCATTGATTACACTATTTCCACGAAGGAGTAGTTTCACATGAAATTACCCCTTCGTGCAGTTAAGTGGAGGGGAGGGTTTTTTATAACCGTCCCTCTCTCTATAATACGCAGCTGCCTTTTTATCAAGGGATAGTGGGCATTTAATTACATAGGATTTTTGGTGTCCAAAATTGGTACAGAGAAGGAATTTTTCTTCAAAAGTTCTTAATTTCAATTCTTTGTCAATTTCGTAAGTCATCAATAGGGAGAAAGAAAATATTGTTCGATATTGTGAGGATGAAGCATTCGTGTTACGTTTTCGATCACGGTGGTTGTATCCTGCGGAAATGTTCACCATAGTCTCTAAGCAAACTGTGAAGGGTGAAAATTCATTTTTAGGACATTGCTACAGCAAGCCTCTACCGATTTAATTTCCTATTTTTCTGTCTGTAATTTTTCTTGTAATCGTTCAGTTGTAATCGTGTTACAATTTAATCTAAAAATTTTATTTTTATTATTGCTCTACGCATTCAACAATCTAAAGACGAATTCTTCTTTTACCGATGGAGCAACAATCTACAACGGTGAAGACTGTTCCTCACGCTGAGAAATTAGAGAAGTTCAAGGGGGAAGATTTTAAGAGATGACAACATAATATGATGTTCTATCTGACAAAACTCAATCTGGCACACATTCTGAAGGAAGAATGTCCTTTCACACTGAAGGACAACCAGACTAAGAAAATGATATCTGCTCAGGAGGCATGGAAGCATTCCGATTTCTATGTGGAAACTAGATCTTGAACGGTCTTGTAGACAGTCTCTATAATGTCTACTCATCGTTCAAGACATCGAAGGATTTATGGAAATCGTTGGAGAAGAAGTATAAGACTGAGGACGCTGGGACAAAGAAATTCATCGTTAGACGATTCTTGGAATATCTGATGGATAAGAAGCATACAGTGGTTAGTCAAGTTGAAGAACTTCAGATCCTGTTCAATGAACTGATCAACGAGGGAATGAAGATTAGCGAATCATTCCAAGTGGTTGCAAAAATTGAGAAACTTCCACCGTCCTGGAAAGAGTTCAAGAGTTATTTAAAGCATAAGCGAAAGGAAATGTCAATGGAGGATCTCGTGGTTCGTCTACGAATCGAAGAAGACAACCGGAAGAACGAACACAAGTTGTTGCCTTCGTACTCCATGGAGATGAAAGCAAACGTTGTTGAAACTAGAAAGCCAAAATCGAAAAGCTTCAAAAGGAAGGCTTCTGGGTGTGCGGTAAAGCCGGACACAGA
Organism: Datisca glomerata; assembly: GCA_003255025.1. Taxonomy (NCBI): domain Eukaryota; kingdom Viridiplantae; phylum Streptophyta; class Magnoliopsida; order Cucurbitales; family Datiscaceae; genus Datisca; species Datisca glomerata. The sequence continues at coordinate 1,368,594 of QANY01004135.1, read as the reverse complement.
GCAAAAGATTGGAGATTCAAAAAGAACCTCACAGTGGCAGACCCTAACAATGTTCACAAGAACGTGGTTAATGTGACCGACATAGATGACCTATGTGTGACATTTTTTGAATTGTGCATTGTCACTGATACCATGACTTGGTGGGTTGATACTGGTGCTACTAATCACATCTGTGGTGACAAAAGTATATTTTCAACTTATGAAGAAGTTGAAGGTGATAAACTGTACATGGGCAATGTCACTGAGGCTGACGTAAAAGGAAAAGGAAAATTGGGATTGAAGTTTACCTCGGGTAACCAACTCACTCTCATCGACGTCCTCCACGTACCAGACATTCGATAGGAATTTGGTTTCAGGATTTCTCTTATGTAATAGTAGATTTAAACTTGTATTTGAATCTGACAAGTTTGTTTTAACTAAGGGATGAATGTTTGTGGGTAAGAAATATGTGGTTGATAGTCTGTTTAAGCTTAATGTTTCTGCTATAATTTATGCTTCAATTAATGGAAAATCTACGTCTTCTATTTATATTGTTGGGTTGTGTGATATTTGGCATGCTAGATTATGTCATGTAAATATGAAATCTATACAAAGAATGATGAACTTAGATTTATTACCTAAATTTGATATAGAAAAAGGACATAAATATGAAATATGTGTTGAATCCAAATTCACTAGAAATTATTTAAATCAGTAGAAAGAGATAGTGAACTATTAGGATTAATACATAGTGATTTATGCGACATGAAATTTTCACTTAGTAGAGGTGGCAGAAAATACTTTGTAACATTCATAGATGATTGTAGTAAATTCTGTTATGTATATTTGTTGCATTATAAAGATGAGACTTTGAATATGTTTATGGCATACAAGTATGAAGTTGAAAATCAACTTGGAAAGAAAATAAAGGTGCTTAGATCTGTTCGAGGTGGAGAATATGACTCCACGACGCTATCTGAATTCTGTGGTCATCATGACATAGTGCATCAGTCTACAGCACCTACACGCCTCAATAGAATGGGGTGGCTGAAAGAAAAAATAGAACTCCTAAAGATATGGTGAACTTTATGTTGAACAGTTCTGGATTATCCCATAATTTGTGGGAGAGACCTCGCTTACGGCAAACACCATACTGAACAAGATTCCATATAAGAAGACTAACAAGTCTCCTTATGAAGAGTGGAATAGGAAGTTGCCTTCCTATAAAATCCTAAAAGTGTGGGGGTATCTCGTAAAGGTACAAGTACCGTTGCCAAAGAGAGTCAAGCTTGGACCTAAGACTATTGACTGTGTTTTCATTGGATATGCATATAACAGTGCTGCATATAGATTTTTGGTAATTAAATCAGAAATTTCTGACATAAGTACCAACACTATTATGGAGTATGTTAATGCTGAATTTTTTGAGAATGTGTTTCCTTTTAAAGAAGGAAGACATAGTCAAACTACCAATTGAGGTATAGCTGAAGGTACATCAAGAGCTCAGATTGATGAAAAATCTGAACCTGAGCCTAGAAAAAGCAAATGAGCTAGAACGTGTACCTCATTTGGTCTAGAGTTTCTAACGTACTTGATGGAAGCTGAACCTCAGACATACAAAGAGGTGATGTCAAACCCTGAAGCTCCTTTTTGGAAGGAGGCTATTGATAGCGAGATAGATTTTATTTTGTAAAATAACACTTAGATATTGGTTGACCTCCCACCCGAGAATAAACCAATAGGCTATAAGTGGATTTTCAAAAGGAAGCTTAGAGCTGACGGTACAATTGACAAGTACAAAGCTCGGTTTGAAGCTAAAGGTTATCGACAGAAAGAAGGTATAGATTTTTTTGATACCTATTCTACTATGACGAGGATAACTTATATTAGAATGCTGATCGCGATTGCAGCTATACATAATTTGGAAATTCACCAAATGGATGTTAAGCCTACATTCTTATATGGAGAACTGGATGAGAAAATTTACATGGAACAATGAAGGGTTTGTGGCTAAGGGCCAATAACATAAAGTGTGTAAGCTTGTCAAATCCCTTTATGGATTAAAACAAGCCCCAGAGTAATGCAATGAAAAATTGACCACACTATGTCTTGAATGGCTTCTCGATAAACGAGTGTGATAAATGTGTTTACCTTAAAAGTACTAGTGACATGCTTGTCATAGTATGCTTATACGTAGATGACATGCTCATAATGAGAACTGATAAGGATATGGTATCTTCTACCAAGAAGATGTTGAGTTCCAACTTTAACATGAAAGACTTAAGTCCAACAGATGTCATTCTTGGAATTTAAGTGAAGCGAACTTCTAACGAATATATCCTTACACAATATCATTATGTAGAAAAGATCTTAAAGAAGTTCGACCAATTTGACAGAAAATCAGCTGTAACTCCATTCAACTCAAATTGTAAGTTGAGAAAGAATGATGGAGTTGGAGTATCTCAGTTGGAAGTTGTACTCATAGGTCACTGGAAGTTTGATGTATATCATGAATTGCACAAGGCCTGACATTACCTATTCAGTAGGAAGGTTGGCAAGATATACGAGTAATCCTGGATGAGATCACTGGGGTGCACTAGTCAGGATACGTAGATATTTGAAGTACACCATTGACTATGGATTACATTATACGACGTATCCACCTGTGCTTGAAGGATTTAGTGATGGTAACTGGATATCTGAAAGTCTAGAAACTAAATCCATGAGCGGATATATTTTTACCCTAGGTGGTGGAGCTATATCTTGGAAGTCTACCAAGCAGACTTGTATAGCTCGTTTGACAGTGGAATCTGAAATCATAGCACTGGGTAAGGCTGGCGAGGAAGCCGAATGGCTTAGAAATTTTTTAGAAGACATTCTAGTGTGGCAGAAGCCTGTGTCAGCCATATGTGTACACTGTGATAATATGGCTACCATATTTAGAGTGAAGAATAGTGTGTATAATGGTAAGTCTAGACATATAAGATGTAGACATAGTACTATTAAACAATTGCTCACAAATGGTATGATTTCCTTTGACTTTATTAGGTCAAAGGAAAATCTGACAGATCCTTTAACAACAAGATTATCGAAAGAGTTTGTAAAGTTGACATCGAGGGGAATGAGCTTAAAGCCTACTCAATGAATCATTTAGATAGGAACCTAACATAGTTGACTGGAGATCCCAAGATCTAGGTTCAATAGGCAAACTGACAGGAATAATTCACGTAACACATAAAGCAACTTTGTTTCTTCCCATTCCTATGATGTAATGAAAACGTGTTGTCTGTCGACAATAAAATGGTATACTTAGTATTTAATGACGTTGATATCTTACTTGCAAGTGGAGTATAGACAGAATACTCTTAATCATCTTCACTTATGTAAGAGTAGAAGTGGGCCTCTTCTATGAGATAGGGCAAGGCTCAATCTCTCTAAAGCTCTTATGAGACAGGATAAATGTTCAGGACCAAATTGAACAAAAACATATGAACCCGAACGTATTAAGATGAGTTGAGTGTGAGATTTATTGTCTTGGTTCATTTCAAAGGAAGGATAGTTCAAGAATGTCATTCACTGTTCTTCAGAATAATTTTGATAAATCATCACTAAGGAAGGTTCAAGTCCAAAAGACACCTCTCCTGAGGCAAAACTCATTTGTTTCTTTCTCTTATTGTCATCGTCTATCTAGGACATTTTCATTCATGTGGGGGATTTTTAGAGCTAAAAGCTTGAAGCTTTATTAAGTAAAGCATAGCTATGGGTTGTAGTGTTTGAATGAAAATTAAAATTAAAAGACAATGTGAGTAGAAATCAAGTCTGACACATGTCATTGTAGAGCTCTAATAATTTGACACATATTTGATGATGTATATTAGCAGTTTATGGTGTATAATTGCGTAGACCAAGTCAATACACATGCCCATTGATTACACTATTTCCACGAAGGAGTAGTTTCACATGAAACTACCCATTCGTGCAGTTAAGTAGAGGGGAGTTTTTTTTTTCCATAAAGGAAAAACCTTCCCTCTCTCTATAAAACACAGCTGCCTTTTTATCAAGGGATAGTGGGCGTTTAGTTACATAGGATTTTTGGTCTCCAAAATTGGTACAGAGAAGGAATTTTTCTTCAAAAATTCCAATTCTTTGTCAATTTCATAAGTCATCAAAAGGGAGAAAGAAAATATTGTTTGGTTCTATGGGGATCAAGCATTTGTTTGCTATGTCTTTGATCACACTGGTTGTATCCTGCAGAGACGTTCATGGTAGTCACCACGCAAAATGTGAAGGGTGATAATTCATCTTTAGGACATTGCTACAGCAACCCTCTACCGATTTAATTTCCTATTTTTCCGTCTTTAATTTTTCTTGTTCGTGTTGCAATTTAATTTAAAAATTTTATTTTTATTATTGCTCTATGGATCCATCAGAATGAGTTTCTTCATTGATTGATACAAATAGACGAGCTACAAAATATATGGTAAATACAATGATAAGACTAACTACTAACTATACAAGTAATAACAGAAAACAAACTAACCTGTCTTAACCGACTAGCTAACTAGAAGTCAACTATAGGTTTATGCTTAACATGCCCCCTCAAACTAAAAAGGGATTGAAATAAATTAGTTTGCTTCTGTGAGTGAGAAATCAAGGTTCAGGAAGAGCTTTAGTGAGTGCATTGACGCTTGATCTTCAAAACAAATATGGTGAACTTGCAACTGATTGCTTGCAACTTTGTCTATGATAAAATGCACATCTAATTCAATGTGCTTAGTCCTTGAATGAAAAACATGATTAGTTTCTAGTTGATTAGCTCCAATATTGTCTGTCATAAATCAGAGAAGGACATCAAGAAAGATAAAGTCCTAGTTCACTGAAGAGAGAGTGAATGCAAAGTATTTCAGTAGCAACTTGAGCAAGAGATCTGTATTCAGATTCTGTACTAGATCAAGAAACTACATGTTACTTTCAAGAGCTCTAAGTGACTAGATTATCTATTAAGAAAATGCAGTACCCTGAGGTGGACCTTCTGACATCAAGACAGTTGCACCAGTCCACATCACTATTGTTGGATCAAGTTTTAGATTTTGATGAAAAATTAATGAACTATGACAAGTTCATGGACATAATTTCAAAAAAAATTCCATACAAACATTTATTTCAATTAAACATAAAACCAACCAATGAACATGCATAATCATATAAACGTATCGAGAAAAGATTGAAACAATTTATACCTTTTCAATTAATGGAGATTTATGATTTGGCAAGATCCAATTTCTATTTCGCGTTCTTCGTTCTTCGTAGAGCTAGTAATTGATCTTCGCGCCAATAACCACCCATTAGAATCATAGGTATATCTTTTTAGGACATCAGTAGGAATTGGATGTGGGATCTGAAAACAATGACTGGAAGAGAAAAATCAGAATTTCCCTCTTCCCTACTGTATTTCGGCAGCAACAAGCTTTAAAGGGTGGGAGATAAAGTCTTTTATGCTCTGTCTAACACTTCTTAGTTAGGGTTAGGGATGCAACCCTAACGCCATCCCTTATATATTAATTACTAAATTTACTCATATATCCCTATATGATAAAACCAAAATTTACATTCTCCCTGCACTGTGATGTGTGATTTTTAGATTTCTCCTAGAGACAAAATTGTATCCAAATTCATGGGTTCAAATTAATGAATTAAATTGATCCATAACAATTAATTAATTAATTTCTTTTATTATGAATTATCCAATAATTAGAAAATGACAAAATAATTAATTTGAACATTAATTTTACTCCACTAATTTAGTGATGATACCCATCTCATATGTGACTTGGGAAGTGTACATTGGACCAAAATAAGTTTGTGGTCCAACTGACGTTGTTTCTCATTTCTCTCCTTATCAGCTACTTTTGAGATTAAATTGACCGACATGAATAAAGCTATCAAATTCAAATACCCGACAAATTTATCTCCATAAAATTTTGACCTATTTAATTCTGACATCGTACGACTCCTCTACAGGTCCGATGCCGAATGAACTCTCAACTCACGCGTGCTACTTTTTTGTTGATGCAAATAAACATTTATAACAAGAGTGGGATGTAAAATTACCGTTTTACTCATCTAGTTTTTATTTCTTTAACTCCTTTATTGAATGTAAATAAGAAAGATATATCAGTGAAGTATCTGATACAGATCACCGTGACTTCATGTCATCGAGTATCAGGCCCGGTTTATTTATTCACACACTCATCAATAAATCATATAGTGATGTTGTTGCTTTTGTAATCTTACCAACAACTCCATATCTGTGAATCACGCAACTGTAACATAGTTGAATCATAGTCTAAACAGCCGAGTTATATTATGGAAATTCGAACTCACTCCTTTGGCATATCAAGATCGCAAGTAACTAAGTCAAGTTTCATATTCACCTCAGGATTAAGGTAATTATGAAAATAATCTTAAGGTTTAACAATTAGGCTTAGAGCTAGATAAACGACTTTACTCTAAATTAATTGGTTACTGATCTATTCAACATGTTTCATAACATGTCTTGGTTGACCATTAGAGTCTCCACTCTCATGCCTCGAGACCGGCATCCTTTGGTTCAACTTAACAGTCATAATTGAATTCGATTGCCCAATCGATCCTAAGACTGTGAATAACATTATGAACTATCTCAGAAGAGTTTGTCTGGAAGACTGTCCAGTCGATCCTAAGACTGTGAATAACATTATGAACTAAAATAGATGTGTACAATCTTGTATCACCATGCCCTCCAGATGACCATAGAGACTTTACTACGTAAAGTCTTTGTGAATGGATCTGCCAAGTTGTTGACCATTGACATGTGTGTTACTTGAACATCACCTCGCTGAACTATCTCTCTCATGAGGTGGTACTTCCGCTCTATGTATTTGCATCTTTTGTGGCTTCTCTGTTCCTTCGAGTTTACTACCCCATTGTTGTCACAGTCATGGGTTTGTCAGCATCTGGAATGACTTCTGGAGTCTATAGGAAATTTCTAAGACAAACAACCTCCTTTGCAGCTTCACAAGCCACCACATACTCAGCTTCCATGGTAGAACTAGCAATGCAAGATTGCTTGATACTTTTTCATACCAGTGCTCCACTATTCAAGATGAACATCGATCCTGATGTGGACCTCCTGAAATCATTGTCCGCTAAAAAATCATAGTCGGTATAACCCATCATATTCAGGCCAATACCTAAATACACAAGCATGTAGTTCCTCGTCCTCCTAAGATACTTGAGGATATGCTTGACATCATTCTAATTCTCAAGTCCAGGATTAGATTGGAAATGACTTACCACTCCTACGATGTAGAAAATATATGGCCTAGTGCAAAACATTGTATACGTGAGACTTTCTACGGTTGAGGCATAGAGAATCTTTCTCATGTCTTGCTCTCCTTGAGGAGCTTGGGAGACTACTCTTTGGAGAGGCTGACTGCATGCCTAAATGAAAGATATTCCTTCTTGAAATCTTGCATACTGAAGTGATCCATGACCTTATCAATATAATATGTTTGAGATAGTGCCAATAGTCTGTTCTTCATTTCCCAAAAGATCTGAATACTTGGGGCAAAGAACGTTTCTCTAAGATCCTTTATATCAAATTGTTTTGCAAGCCAAATCTTGACATCAGATAATTTTCTTACGTCATTTCCAATGAGTAGAATATTATCCACGTACAAAACCAAAAAAACCACATTCCCTTCGTGTATCAGCTTATACACACATGGTTCACCCACTAACTGCTCAAAATTGAAGTTCTAGACTTCAGCAGCTCATAAACCTTGCCCTCTTAGCCTTTCTCGATGAACCCGTCTAGTTGAACTATATACATGCACTCTTCAAGATTACCATTCTGAAAAACAGCCTTGATGTCCATCTACCAGATTTTATAATTGCGGGCAACAACAATGGACATGAGGATTTAGATGGATTTAAGTATGGTCGCCGATGAGAAGGTATCCTAATAGTCAATACCTTCCTTTTCCTTTAGCTACAAGCCTAGCTTTGAATGTCTCTACATTCCCATTTAGACATCTCTTCTTCTTATAAATCCATTTACACCCTATGAGTTTTAAGCCTTCAGGATAATCTACAAGCATCCAGACTCTGTTCAAGTACATCAACTGTATCTCGACGTTCATGGCTTCTTACTATAGGTTTGCTTCAAGACCAGCAATAGCCTACAAGTAGGAAACAAGTTTATAATGTTCCTTAACTAAGATTACCGATAAGGCATCTCCATAAGACATGTAACTGTCAGGTTGTCTCACACCCTCCAACTATGTCGAGGCTCCATAAGCTTTGGCTCCTGTTGTGGTTCTTCCGTTATTGAATTGGGAACATGTCCTGATTGGGGAGTCAGTGTCCTCCCACTCAATAATTCTTCTAGCACAAGTGTGTTTCTCAACTTCACTCTTCTTATGTAGTCCTCTTCAAGAAAACTCACATTCGTGCTCATGGATATTTTCTTATCGATTGGAGTATAAAAGACACATCCCTTCGTTCCCTTATGATATCCTACAAATAGGTATAATTTTGATCAACTGGCCAATTTGCATGTCTCTGGTCTCACTACGTGTGTCAGGCATCCCCATATCCTAAGGTGGCTTATGGATGACTTTCATCCACTCTATATTTCATATGGTGTATTAGACACCGTCTTTGATGGAACTTAGTTCATAATATATGCCGGTGTTTCGAAGGTGTATCTCCAGAATGAATCTGGGAGAGATAAGTAACTCATCATGGATCTAACCACATCTAACAGAGTTCGATTCCTTCTCTCTGACACACCATTCTGTTCTGGAGTGTCAGGTGTTAATAGCTGAGAAAGAATACATTCTTCTTTAAGAAAGTCTTCGAACTCTCCTAGCAAGTACTCTCCACCACGATCGGATCGTAATATTTTTTTATTTATTTCTCTAATTGCTTCTCAACCATAGCCTTGTATTCTTTGAACTTTTCAAAGGTTTCACACTTTTGACGCAATAGAAAAACATGATGTGAGTAGTCATCTGTGAAAGTTACAAAATATTCATAACCTCCTATTACTTGGATATTAAATGGCCTACATACATCACTATGTTCGAGTTTGAGGCACTGAGTGGCTCTTTCACCATAGGCTGAATAATTACTTCAAGTAGGTTAGATCGGTTGAGTCAGACTTCAACCTTTTAATATCCCTTTGTAAATAAGTATTTACTTCAATGTCATATATCATTGGAACTTTTGGTTTTACTTAGAATAAATTGTTATCATGCATGCAGTAGTAATTAAGCATTCATTTCTAAAAATACCAATATCATTATCAATGAAATCCAAAAAAACTCCTTGCTCAATTAAACTAGCTACTGAAATGAGGTTTTTCCAAAGACTGGGATATAATAAACATCACGTAAAATCAAGTAACTGTTCTCAAATAATAATTCAATAGTTTCAACTAATAATATCGATACTAATGCTCCATTCCCCCAAAAGAAGCTGAACTCACCCTCGTTAAGCATTCTGCTTTCCCTGAACCACAATAGGAAACAACATATATGGTTAATGGCTACAGAGTCTACAATCCACAAACAAGTAGAGTCAGCCACATAATAGGCTTCAGTAATAAGTAATGTGCCTTTGGATTTCAACTCCATGAGATAATCGAGACAGTTGCATTTCCAATGACCAGTGACTCCGTATGATGATACTTGTCTTTTGTCTACACAAGGCCCTTGCCTTTTGAAGGTTTTGAGCTTACCTTCTTAGCTTTCTTCTGACCTCTCTTGTATTTCTTTTTGGCGCCATAGGTGGAATGTTTACTTTCAGCAAAGTTTGACTTTCCATTCTTCCTCTTGCCCTTCTGAAATAGGGTCTCAACAGCTTGTAACTACTTCATGAGTTTCGGAAGAGAGTATCTTAACTTATTCATCGAATAATTAAGTTTGAAGTTCTCAAAAGTGTCCGGCATGGCTCGAGGATCATATCAACTTAAGTCTTTCCATCTACCTCAGCTCCCATAATCTCCATCTCATTCAGATAACTAATAATTGGCATCATGTATTCTCTTACAAGAGTTATGGGTTTCATCAGGTAGTTCATCAAGTTTTGCATAATAGCCTGTTTGGCTTGACGGACCCGATCCTCGAACATTTCAGTGATGTTCAACATCATATCAACGACGGTCTCCTTGTTTTGATGCTGTTGTTGCAAGACATTGCTAACTGATGTCAAGATGTAACACCTGGCGATCTCATTAGAATACAACCAAGAAGCATATGCATCCTTTTTCTTTTGAGTCGATTCAACAATAGGCTTAAGGGGACAAGTGATGGTGAACACTAACTTGTGCTTTTCCACCGTCAGCATGTTGTCAAGAATATGTTTCCAATCCATGTAATTTTCACCAATGAGTTTGTTTGCATTCATGATTGTCGAGAGTGGGAATAATGACATGATTACTGAAAAGAATAAATAAAACGGTGTAAATAAATACTTAATATTTTAGGAAAGTATGATGCATGATGCAAATACTTAAATATGATAAAAACATATTTCTTCCATGATGTTACGATCAACAACTATAGCTCGTCTCATCTAAGGACAATGCCCGAGCTACCTCCTATCACATTTAGACTCTTCTCGTTTGGTTAACACTTCTCAAGATGTCACTACATCTAGCTCAACCAATCATCAATGATTTTGGTCATCTTAGCCCCATTGACTAGCTCCTATGAGAGATTACAATGTGCTTCGTTCTTAGTGTTTAACCTACGCATCAGCTTTAAAGGTTGTAATGAACTAATAGTCCATCTAGGAACGGTCCTAGATGGACCGTTTACAAGCTTTAGCTTCGCAAACAACTCGATGACTCAAAGAGACACGATTTCCAAGTTTCTCCCACTTAAGAGAGGACACTAGGACGCCTCTAAACCATTCCTTGTGCCATGATTAAGTTTACGTTGTGGACCTTGGGAACATTTCAACGTAAACGACTCTCCCACTTAGTTTTTGAAAAATTGAATTTTTCTTTACTTTTTCAAAAATTATAACTCTTTCTAAATTTGAAAAGCAAGTTTAAAAAATTATAAACTTTTATAAAATTTAAATCATAAATTTAAATTTATAAATTTTAAAAAATTCTCATTGTATTTAAAATTATAATCCATTATAAATTTAAACTACAATAATGCATGTACATGCTACATGATAATTTGATATTGACATATCCTTATTTATATATGGCATGTTATATGAGGATGTGAGATTAATAATAAATCATACATTCAAAATTAACCTCTCTATGACTCATTTCTAATTAGAACCCATAAAAAATAATAAATTACAATAATTTAAAACTATTCTTCATGGCATCTGTAATTATCTCATTCTCCTTCAGGCAGTTCCACCTCTTTGTAATCCTTCACCAAGGTCCACTCCCATTTTCAAAATTCAAAATTCAAATTTCAATTTAAGATTAACTTTCCAATAATTTTTACTTTGATGAAAAATTACTAAGTAAATTAATCAATTGATTTATTTTAAAAATAATTTACAAAATAAATTATAATTAATTAGTGTTGAAATATTACTAAATCAAATAAATCTAATTTTTTTAGGGATTGGAATCAAATCCCAAGTCCTTGCGAATCATTTGTGCCAAACAACACTTGATCAGTGCAAAATCTCAACAGGCTTGGTGGGTCCATGCTAGTCCAAGGTCCAACAAGGGGGTTTTCAAAAACCCTAGGGTTTCCTAACCTTAAGTTTTGACGCCTAGGGTTTCACAAACCCTAGTGATGGCGCGAGGCACAACGCGGGGTATGGCGCATGGTGGACGGCGCGACGGCAGGTGGTGGACGGTGCGATGCGTGGCGTATCTCAGACGATGGACCTCAGCGTGCGTGCAACCTTTTGGGATTCGTGCGGCGATACGATCAGAATGCATTCATGATAGATTTACATGAGATTTAACGATACAACTCTTGCAAAATTAAGTTACAAAAAATTCTATGTTACAATTTTGGCGTACATCAATTCTAAAATTAAAAAATGACACCTAAAGTCAATCGATCAGGATCCATTTATAAAATACATTCAAACATGCTTTGAATCTACCATACAAAAATGATATGTCAACATCATCATATTCATCCACACATACGTTTAAACACTGAATATGCATATTCAAAAGCCATAGGCTCAGATACCAATTGTCGGATCGAGTTTTAGATTTTGATGAAAAATTAATGAACCGTGACAAGTTCATGAGAAAAATTTCAAAAGTTTCATAGAAACATCTAATCTAATTAAACAAAAAATCAATTAATGAACATGCATAATCATATAAACGTATCGAGAAAAGATTGAAACAATTTATACCTTTTTAGTTAATGGAGAATTTCTGATTTGGCGGGATCCAATTTCTATCTCGCGTTCTTCCTTCTTCGCATAGGAATTGAGTGTGGGCTCTTAAAATAACGATTGGAAGAAAAAAAAATCAAAATTTCCCTTTTCCCTACTGTGTTTCAGCGGCAAGAGGCTTTGGGGGGGGAGACTCTTTTCTGTTCTGTCCAACACTTTGTGGCTAGGGTTAGGGATGCAACCCTAACGCAATCCCTTATATATTAATTACTAAATTTACTCATATACCCCTATATGATAAAATCGAAATTTACATTCTCCCTACATTGTGATGTGTGATTTTTACATTTCCCCTAGAACCAAATTTGTCCAAATTCATCAGCCCAAATTGATGAACTGAATTGATCTCTATCAATAAATAAATTAATTTCTTTCATTTACTAATTATCCAATAATTAGAAAATAAAAAAATAATTAATTTGAACAATAATTTTGATCTTCACTAATTTAGTGATGACACCCATCTCATATGGGGCTCGGGAAGTGTACCATTGTCCAAAACATGTTCTTAGTCCAACTAACATTGTTTCTCATCCCTGTTCTTATGAGCTACTCTTGAGACTGAGTGGACTCCATTAATAGAGCCATGAGATTCAAATACCCAACTAATTTATCTCCATATATTTCTGACATATTTAATCTCAACATCATACGACTCAACTATAGGTCTGATGCCGAATGAACTCTCGACCTATTTATCTCCATAAATTCCTAGCTAATTTATCTCCATAAATTCTCGACCTATTTTACTCCTCTAGTTATTATTTTCTTAACTCATTTATTGACTATGAATAAGAAAAACATTTTAGTGAAGTGTCTCATACATATCACCATGTCTTATTCAATGACTCATGTCATTGAGTACCAGACCCAGTTTATTTATTCACACACATCAATAAAGCATAAGATAATATTATTGTTTTTGCAATCTTACCAAAAATTTCATATCAGTGAATCACACAAACTTCGATATAGTTGAATTATGGTCCCAACGCTCGAGCCATTGTCCGACAATTCAAACTCACTCCTTTGACACATCAAGATCGCAAGTAACTAAGTCAAATTTCATATTCAACTTAGGATTAAGTTAATTATAAAAATACCCTTAAGGTTTAACAATTAGATTTAGAGCTAGATAAACAGTTTTGCTCTAAACTAATTAATTACTGGTCTATTCAACATATTTCATAACATGTTTAGGTCAACCGTTAGAGTCTCTATTCTGATGCCCCGAGACCGACATCCTTTGGTTCAACCTAACATTCATAATTGGATTCGATTGCCCGGTCGATCCTAAGACTATGAATAACATTCTGAACTATCTCAGAAGTGTTTGTCTGGGAGACCGCTGAGTCTTTACTCTTCTTGTGTTGATAATAGTTCCCGGACTTAAGTGAATTACAAACACACTTTAATTAAAGGAACTTTCAAATTACTCATAAAATTCAGTAATACATAAATGTCAAATAAATAACTATTTACTCATAAATGGTTATTACAGCTTATTTTATGGATATAGTTCCAACCACTATACCACTAATAGATAGAGAGTTCACTAGTTTAAACATTAGTCCATGTTGATTGTACCTTTAAGGTACCTTAATATCCATTTACAAGCTCTCCAATGTTCAAAAGTGGGAGCTCATAAGTATTGACTAAGTTTATTAACAGGAAAAGAAATGTCAGGGCTGGTTAGAGTGAGTTATTGCAGGGAACCCACAGTGCTTCTGTATAGAGTAGGGTTTGTAAAAGGTGTACCAATAGTAGTTGATAACTTGATAGATGAACACATAGAAGTTGGACAGGTTTTAGAATATGTCATATGAGTTCTAGTGAGAAGATCCTTAATATACTTACTCTAAGTGAGGTAAAGACTAGTGATGTCTCTGTATGTTTCAAAACCACTAAAATAATAAATAGACTCGAGCCTTTTTAGAGCGAATTTCTAGTTTAAATCTAAAATGACCTGGCTGATAATTTTCTTTCAATAATCAGTGACAAGAATATCATCAACATATACTAGAAGCAGCATAATGAATTGGTCATTTCTATATATAAACAATGATGAATATGATTTTTAGTTAAGAAATCCTCTTTAAGAAAGAGTGCTTTAAAGCTTCTCAAACCAAGCCAAGGAGCTTGATTTAAACCATATAGGGCTTTGGCTAGCTTACAAACATAGTCTTTCTTATCAGGTTGTTCAAAGACTATAGGTTGATGCATGTACACCTCTTCTTGGAGCTCTCCATTTGAAAATTTGTTAATGTCTATTTGCTGAATATCCCAATTAAAGGATACTGCCAATGTGAGTGTGATACAAATAGTAGAGGACTTAACCACACATCTATAAGTATCAATGCAGTCAACATTACAATTTTGCCGATATCCCTTAGCTACAAGCCTTGCCTTGTACTTAAGTATCGAACCATCTGGATTGTGTTTTATTCTGAATATCAACCTATTCTGAATAACATTCATACTACTAGTTCTAGGTACATGATGCCAAATATTATTGAGCATGAGTGCATTATATTCCTCATGCATAATAGTATTCCATTTAGGATGTTCTAAGGCTGCTTTAACAGAAACATGTTCTTTATCTAAGTCAAAAACAACAAATGAGAATGCTTTAGGTTTAAAAATCCCATGTTTTGACGTGGTAACCATGGGATGAGTTGAAACAGAGGGAGTAATAGCATGAACCAAAAGAGTTTCATTGCAAGGAGGATCTGCAGTGTTGTGAGAATGTAGTGGACTAGGTGAAACATATTCTGGTGTGACAGATGATATTAATTCATTCTAGACGGGTAACAAACATGAATATCAACATGTTGAGAAGATGACAATATATCTTCATGAAAATAAACAATGGAACATTATTGAGAGGAATGAAATAATTTGTACCAGAAGAAATATATCGAGATTGATAATTTTGTACATGATTTATTGTCTCATTAATAGGCTGAGAATTTGAGAAAGCTATTGCCGGTCATTGCGGCACGTGCGTGGCGGAAACGTGAAGGCGTATGTCCTTTTAAAAAAATTGAACTTTTAATAAAAGTGAATCTTTTAATAAAACAAAACTTGCGCAACATCACGATAACCAAATAAAATTTTTTATTGAAAACTATTTTTCAATTAATCGGGATCCATTTTATATTTATAAGTTAAATCTACAACATACAAGGTTAGGAATCATATACCTCTTGTAGTCAATATCAAGTGTCCTTACAAAAACTGATCGATCATCCATTCCCATGAAATCATTCCAACGATCAGTAGACTCTGATATCCACACCAAGATCTTCCAAGTCAATCCTCAACGCACTAGGACGTGTGTGGGCACATAGAATGTTACAAGACACGTTTTTTATCTCTAGATGTTCTCAACACATGAGATCTAGAGATTTACTGAGAAGAACTTTAGTGAGATGATTCTCTAAAAGAACATGATGATTATTTTTTTTAGAAATTTGATTAACATTTAATCACATATGAAAATCTCTTTGACACCAATCGTGTTCTCAAATCAACTCTTGATTGACGAACTGATGATCTGATCAACTGATTCTCTCCTCTTCGTTCAAGAACCCAGACCATTAGAATGATATCTGTATATATTCTAGATAATGACTTATCAGATTTTTAGGGATAAGCTGAAATAATATTTAATTATAAAATTACCTATTGTAGTGGGACCCATTGTAATTGTGCACAACTGCAGTACCACATGGCAGTGCAATGTGCCGTGAGCCAGCACAGTGCATCAAGGCACCACTGTAGTGCCATGTTGCACTATAGTGTTGCACATTCACTACTTTAATGCCACGTGACATCATAGTAGTCCATGTCAATTTCTGATATCCTATCAGTGATTGACATGTGGCAATTACTGTGAATTAAATATTTATTTTAATCATATAATTATCTATATATCAGTTAATTCAGAATTAACATATCTGATTATTCCTATCAAGTAACTTATAAGTTATTTCACAAATAACATATTTAATCGATTTAAATTATCTAATTTCACAAATTAGATATTCTGTCTCATTTATCGATAATTAAAAAAAATAGATAATTATTTATATATAATTTTCAAAAATTATATTTAAATATATAAATAATTCAATTAATTAATTCTTAATTAATTAATCACACATAATTATCTCATAATTATATACTTGCCCTAGAATAAAAATTCTTTTTGCAAGTTAGTCATTTTCTCATGTCCTGAAATATTCACACTCTAGACAACGTAGTATAGATGTGACTTGGGGACAATGGACCTATAATCCTATGCTCCAATAAATAATATTATTAATAAATCTCTTTAATTAAATAATCTTATTTATTTATTGCATTATTAATCCACTATAAATATGAAATTGCACTCTTAGAGATTATAGAATGTATTTACAGAGTATTCTCATGTAGTCCACTGATATAATCATTTCATGTAGTTTTGTCCTCCAATTATTGGTTCGTAAATTAGAACTGGTAAAAAATACTGTTTTCACTTAAGTACCATTAATCCACTAGAGAATTGCTATTTTATAATCTTATTATAAATTTGGGCTCAATAACCATTCAGTTCAAAATTAATACTTAAAGGAACCAAATATGATCCGTTAAGAAAGCTTAGATTCCAAATCTTGTAAGCTCATGTCCCCATCTATCTGCATTACTAAATCCCCCAAAATATCACAAGCCTGATTAACAAATAGACCTTAGCGAGTGAATCAAAAGATCCAGTAGACATGCATATGAGTTCATGACTACTCAGGATTCAAATTGATCTACATATGATCATCGAATTGATGTGTATTAAATATTTATGATGAACGACACGTTAATAAAGATATTAATTTATATCAGTCCTGTCATATATAATCTTATTATATAAAGTACCTTCATTAACATGTCTATCTACATCAATGATTCAGATCTAGATCACACGCATTCATAATGCTTAGTGAACCGTACAACAATCATTCATTAAAGATTCTATACTTTAATATGTTGTGACAATTTTGTTCATTATCTATGATCTTAATCCTCTCATACTAAGACAAGATCATAGTCTCATTAATTAATATAGAATTTTTAGATATTTATATAAATTATTTAACAATAATTTAAGAGAAAAATTATAAGAAAAATGTAATCCTCTTTAAATTTTATATCAAAATGTCAATACACATGTTTTGAGGGCATAACCACCAACAATCTCCCACTTGCCCTAAAATAAATGTGCCATCTCTCTTAATCTCATGTTACGCGCGTGACCCTCAAATGACTTCGCAGGATGTGTCTTTGTAAAAGGATCAGCCATGTTCTGTTCCGATACTATCTTCATAACAGTGACATCCCCTTGATGCACGATCTCTCTTATAAGATTATATTTTCTCTCTATGTGCTTGCCCCTTTTGTGACTCCTCAGTTCCTTGGAATTTTCTACCGCCCCACTGTTATCATAGTATAAGATCATTGGCTTGTCCATATCTGGAACTACTTCTAGATCATAATAGAACTTTCTAAACCATACCGCCTTTTTCGCAACTTCACAAGTCGCTATATATTCGACTTCCATAGTGGAATCTATAATGCTAGATTGTTTAATACTTCTCCAGACTACAACACCTCTACCTAGGGTGAATACTGATCCAAATGTCGACTTTCGACTGTATTTGTGTGGTTGAAAATCAGAATCAAAATATCCAGTGGGGTTCAAGTCTCCACCTGAATAAACAAGCATATAGTTTCTCATTATCCTAAGATACTTGAGAATGTGTTTTACTGCAATCCAGTGTTACAAACCTGGATTCGATTGATAAGGACTGACAATGCTCACTGCACAACAAATGTTCGGTCTCGTACACAACATGGCATACATGAGACTTCCAACTACAAGAGCTTAGGGAACTTTTCTCATATCATCTTCCTCCTGAGGTGTCTTAGGACATTGTTCCTTGGAGATGACAGTTTCATGTCTGGTTGGTTGTTGACCTTTTTTAGAATTCTCCATAAAGAATCTCTCTAGCACATTATCAATAAAGAATTCTCCATAAAGAATTCTCCATAAAGATGCCTAAGAAATTGTCAAGAACTCTTTCTTTCTATACCTTAGAAGTTGGATGCCTCGAACATAGCTCACTTCTCCCAAATATTTCTCAGCTAACTACTTCTTTACATTTGACAAAGTTTTTACATCATTTTCAATGAGTAGAATATCATCAACATAAAGAACTAAAAAAACCACTACCTTATCTTTGGTATATTTATAAACACAGGCTTTGTCAACATTTTGCTCGAAGCCATAAGACTTTATAATCTCATCAAAAGTAAGATTCCAAGATCTAGATGCTTGATTTAATCTAGGAATGGTTTTAAGTAACTTGCATCATATAGATGCTTTCTTCAAGAGAGCCATTCAGAAAAGATGTCTTGACGTCCATTTTCCATATCTCATAGTCAAAACTAGCGGTATGGACAAAAGGATACGAATGGATTTTAACATGGCCACATGGGAGAGTGTCTCTTCATACTCGACTCCCTCTCTTTGTGTATAGCCCTTGGCTATTAACTATGCCTTAAAAGTCTCTACTTTTCCATCTACACCTCTTTTCTTCTTGAAGATCCATCCATTTATATCCAATGGTCATGACATCTTCAGGTGGATCTGCAAGTTTCCAGACGGAATTGGAATACATAGAATCCATTTATTGGTTCATGGAATCTTGCCATTTCTCCTTTTCGGGATCATCCATTGCTTCTTTATAAGATAATGGACCGTCCTTATTAGTGTCTGACACTAGGACATGTGTCTCTAGTTCGTAGCGAACTAGTTGTCGCACAACCCTCCCACTACGATGTTGCACCGGGGTTTCCTTTGCAGGAACTGTGGTTTCTCTAGTTTGTCATTTATCAGTAGAAATGTGTTGTTAACCTGTTTAACCTATCTAGATTAATATGTCCTAACCTAATATGCCATAAATATGTGTTATCATCATGAGAAACTCTTTGTCGTTTGTTATTTTTAGGTTTTGCTAATTTAAATAATTCAAAATTATTTAATGCGCGTTCAGTCGATTTAAGTGTATATAGTCCACTTATAACTTTAGCATGACATATATCATATCCATTCTTAGAAATAATAAACTCTTTATTAATGAAAGAAACTTCGAATAACTGTTCTTGTAAAAATGAAAGAGAAATGAAATTCCTCGAAAAACCAAGAGTAAAATAAACATCATTCAAAATTAAGTAATTATATCAAAAAATTAAACAGACCGTCCCTAATGCTTTAACTGACACAAGCGCAGCACTGTCAACTCTCAAAACAACCTCTCTATCAGCCAGCTCCCTTGACGAATCAAGCATATGCAAAGAAGAACATACATGGTTAGTGGCTCCTGAATCAAGCATCCAGGATAACAAATCATATACCACTAATTAAGCTTCTAGTACAAGTAAATCATATTTACCATTCCTTTTCAGCTTAGAGAGATACTTGTTGCATTTTCTCTTCCAATGACCTTCAACCCCATAGTGGAAACACTTTCCTTTGAGCTTGCTATCTTTCTTATATTTATTGGCTTTCGATGATGTCTTAACTTTCTTTACTTTTTTGTTCTTACTCTTGTCCTTACCATTGTTTTTCTTCCTTTTATTGGTCTTAACAATATTGGGAGAAGGATTTTGCTCGACAAAATTTGCTTCACCCTCTTTGGTCATTCTGAGGTTGAATGACTCAAAAGTCTGTAGTTCATTCAACAATTGGGTCATGTTGAATTGCAACTCGTTCATAGCATAGTTGGTCGTGAACGCAAAAAAGCTGGTGTGAGCGACTTTAGTATGAAGCTAACTTGAGTCTGCTCATCAATGGTCACCCCATGTACTTATGAATCGTGCATTATGTTGATCATGTTCAAAATATGTTCTCGAACCGAAGTACCCTTCCTCATCTTAGTTGTCATATAGCTCCTAGTGACCTCATGATGACTTTGATCTGTCTGCTGCCCAAACATTAAGTTCATATTTGATTTCGAACGTACGAAATTATCACCATTCAATTTTTCAAGAGCGAGTGAAGCAGTAATAGGGTTGCCCATGGTAGACATAATATGAATAACTGAAATTTAAAACATACATGATTCAATATAATAGATGAATATCTAGTATTCAAAAAGTAAACATGATGCATGAATGCAATCATAATAAACAAATAAATTTAGCATTTACTAATCACGATAAAACAACCCAACGATTAATGTGCCACCTTAGGGTTAGTCAGATCAACCTCAGACTGTCTATGAGATATTCCCATCGTTATTAATTAAAACTTAAAATATCTCATATTTACTCTTTTAACAATAAGATATGACTTGTTCAGTCAAGTGATAACTATCCACACGAAAGCTTAATTGTGATTTGTGAGTGTAACCCATATTCCAGATTTCATGACTTTGTTTAGAATATGCCGCCTTAGGGTCGGTCAAAATTAAACTACATCACGTCCTCCTACTTCTTAAGAAGTTCAACCTTGGTATTGGTACAACTCGTAACCTTTCTTAGGGAGATAAAAACAAAGCCATCTCGAGGCCCTCACTACACCTCACGGTGTTGTACTAATGATGGAGATCATAGGTTATATTGACATGTCAACCTTCTCCCACTCACTATTTTAGGATAATGTGTTTCTATTTTAACTAGTCAATTAATTCCAAATTAATTACTAGTTAAAATAATAACCCGATGAATATTTAGTTATCAGTTAATTTAATCTCATTGGTCTAAGTTCATTTAACTTTTTGAAGCGCTACATCATAATTAGGTGAACTTAGATTAACTAATTAATTATATTCATCAAACTTTGATAAAATTCGTTTACTAAAGTCGGTTAACCTAAATTTTACTATAGCCTTTAGTGTGGTGTGATTACCAAGTTTTAACTAGTTAAAACCTAGCAGTTTACATGTAATTGATTTCATAAAATAATACATATAAACATATTAGGACAATCCTAATAAGTTATGTTTCTACAGATGAGATGCATGATTAAAGAAAACTGTGTGGAATTTTCATGTATGGTATGTGATCGACTAATGCATGGACATGTGTTATCAAACATAACAATTAAATAAAATAATAATAGACTGAGTGACTATTGGGTATTTCTAAATTACAACCCTCGACATAAATAAATAAAATTACAAAGCGGACTTCAAGAATACATATTTCTCATATATTACCTTCTCCTCCTGATGTCCATCTTCATAATCTTCAAGCTTTGAACAAAACTTTTTTTAATTAGAAAAACTATTTTTCTTAATTAAAATAATTTCTATAATTATCCCTTTTAATATAGTTGACTTTGACTTAGTCAAATAAATACTTTATTTGATTTGGTCAAAATTGGGTAAAACCCAATCAACCTATTATTTTTTAATTTTCATAAAATAAAAAATTAATAATTAATTTGAAAATTACATTAATTTCAAAATTTAAATGGATAATTAAAAGAGTTTAGGCTTTAATAAAATACTTAGGTGATAGAGTTGGTTGCATGGTTTGTTAGATTTTTTTCTAAAACGTGACAACAATTGTCATTGACAAATAGGACTCTACGAACGCCGCCCATAACCATCGCTGCCCATAACCACAGCGGGTGGCCACTATTCACCGCTGACGTTGTTCCACCTCTGCCAGAATAGTAAATTTTTCGCGTGAACAATGTTTTGCCATTCATCTCGTGCGTTCTTCATCTTCTCGCATTTGGAATAATTACAATAATATTCAAAATAAAATTACAAAAACTCCTATGCCTCAATTCAGCTTACACAAGATCTAGGAAAATTAAAACAAAGCTTATACATGATGTTTTATGTAATTATTTCATAAATGTTACATTCAGATATTTATTTTATTTTTAATGTGTTTTCAGGTTACACAAATAAGCAACTTGAAAAGGAGTTCAAAATGGTCTAAAACTCTATGTCTCCAGCTGCCTCCAAGTCTCCACGTGCCACCTTATGAATTTGAAATTTGAAATTTGAAGATTAATTTGAAATTTGAATTTCAAATTAAGCATCAAATTCGGCAGATTTGCCTAGTCGAAGATGAATGAACATTATATAATGATCTCGATTTGTCTACAATGAAAATATTATAAGTTTGGAAAGGTAAGAGATTAGGATTTCAGTTCAATACTTTTCCATATATTTTTTATCATTCCAACATGGTCAAAAGGCGGGATAAATTCTGATTATGATTTTAAATCAGTGAAGGATAAAGATAATGATTAGGACCTTAGCTGATCTCTTGAGCTAGAATCTACCATCTTTTATCTTGAAGTTTGAATTTTAAATTCTTCTCATTATAAATGACAAAGAGTCCTACTTCTACTAGAGTTCTTTAAAGGATAATTTTGCTAACTTAGAAAGGAGAGATTCTAGGGAGGAGTTGTTGATCTTTTGTGCAGATTGAAGAGCACACAACCTCTATAAAAAGGAGGTCACGCCCCAATAAAAAAAGAGGAGGATTTTGAGTTATTTTCTAGTTTAGAAGTATGTATTTCAGTATCTACAGGTGTAGTTAATTTCATTCTTTGGTTAAGGGTGATCAAAGCCCTAGACATGGTTATTAGTTAATAAATTTCAGAAATTTTCTTTCATCACTCTTTCAATTATGTTTATATTCCTTTGATTTCATTATCTATAAATTCCTTCTTGTTTTCTTGGGTGCGAAACTAGGTGAGCATGTTAGTAGTTTTTTTGCTAGTTTAGAATTTTGATCCGTAATTGTCAAGGCTTTCTAAACAAAAGTAGCAAATTGTTTTTAATGATTATGTGATATTTTCGTTTGATTAAGTAAGAAATATAACTCAAGTTTTATAAACTGAACTTGGGTGTTTGTTTCTTGATTCAATCCATATCTTTCTTGATTAATTACTTTCATTAAACTGAATTTAGAGAACTTGTTCTAGGTTGTTTAATGGAAAGAGTTTAAGTAAAGAACTAGTTTTACTTAACGACAAGGTAAGAAAAGATCAAGATAATCAAACTCTCATTGTTTTAAGGTTGTTAATTTTGAAAGATTGAGAAAGTTATTTCTGATTATTGACTATTTCCATATATCTAGGGGTGAAGAATGAATCATTAACCATATTTCTTACCATATTATTAATTCTTTAAATCTGTCTTTTCTAAATTCCAGTTTCTAATTTTATTTTATTTTGCTTAGTTTACATATCAAACAATCTTCAAACCCCCCATATTTTATTTTCATATTTGTTAGAGTTTCATTAGTGTGTCTACAAAGTTTCGTTCAATTATGTTAAGTCTAAGTGGGATTTTTTATCACATTTTAATTTCTGATAAGTTTAGAGTCTAGTGTTTATCTTGTGTCAATAACACTTAATTAGAAACAATCTTTTGCGGGAATGACCATTTCTTACTACCATATTCAATAATGATCATATTTATTGCAAGCATTTAAGTTGGTACACTTTTGTGTGTGCCAAATTTTGGCGCCGTGTCGCCGAGGATTGTTTTGCCTAATTATTAACATGTTATTTTCTTTCATTTAATTTATTAATCATCCTAATTAGTTTTTTTTTTAATTTTTTTATAGTATTTTTACATGAATGTCCAAGTATAGTAAAGAAGAAGATCAGTGACTTAAAAAGATTTTGGAATAAACATCATCTATCCTTAGACCCAACAAGGAGTCCACACTTATTCCACCTTCGCCATCATATTCACATCCAATTTCCATTCCACCTATTGAAGTCAATCAAGCATTACATACTTTCCATTTATCTAGTTCATCACCAAGTGAGTCTTCAAACCATCCAATTCAAACCGAGAAAGAAATAAAAGAAGAACAACAAGAATAAGAGATGAAAATGAACAACTGAACACTCAAAGAGTTTGTAGCACCAACTCTAGATCATCAACCCCTTTGTGTTGAATATCCCCAACTTCAAGTTGCATTTAAACTCAAATCGAGAATGATCCATCTTCTTCCAAATTTTTGTGGTTTTGCGGGAGAAGATCCAAAAAATCACTTAAGGGAGTTTCATGTAGTGTGTTCAAGCATGAAACCAACCGGTTTCTCTCAAGTGCAAGTTAAGTTGAGAGCCTTTCCATTTTTCTTAGCGGATAGCGGAAAGGAATGGCTTTATTGTCTACCATCCGGCTCCATCAACCACATGAAATAAGATGAAGAAGCTCTTTCTCGAAATGTATTCCCTGCATCCAAGGCTGTAAATATTAGAAAAAATTGTGGCATTTGGCAACAAAATGGAGAGAGTTTGTATGAGTATTGGGAGCGGTTCAAGAAGCTTTGTGCATCGTGCCCCCCATCACCAAATCAACGAGAAACTTATAATTCAATACTTACCTGAAGGACTCATGCTAATGGAAAGGAGCATGATAGATGCAGTAAGTGGATGATCTTTAATGGATAAGACACCTATGGAAGCAAGGACTTTGATCACTAACATGGCGGCTAATTTACAACAATTTAGCACCCGATCAGAATTGCCACCAAGTAAGGTGAATGAGGTTGATATTACAACCAACATTAAGCGACAGCTATATAATCTCACCACCCTAGTTCAACAAATGGCTATGGGTGCAACTCAGCAAGCAAATGTATGTGGAGGTTCTATGGTTGGTTATCCAACTGACATGTGTCCATCTTTGCAAGAGGATAATTTTGGGCAAGCCACATGTGCCGTAAAGATAAAAGTATGATCATTTCTCCAACACTTACAATGTCAGATGGAGGGACCATCCTAACTTCAGCTATTCAGAAAATAGACAAGTTCCCCAAATGCTAACTTCAATCGTCCACCTATTTTCAACCAATCAAGGCTTCAACAATCATATCAACCACGACCACAAGCCATGCCTCAAGACGAAGGTATGTCTCTTGAGGAAATAGTTAAATCTTTGGCTTCGAACTCTTTGTAATTTCAACAGGAGACACAAATCACTATCAAGAACTTAGAGACACAAGTGGGCCAATTAGCTACTACTGTGGGCAGATTGAAAGCACATGGATCAGGAAAAATTTCATCCCAAACCATGATAAATCCAAGGGAATATGCTAGTTCTATGACTTTGAGATGTCGGAAACAACTAGATGAAGTATGAAAAACACAAAAAAATAGAATGAGCGTTCGTAGATGAGCAAAAATAGAATAGGGATTTGACCCTTAAGAAAGATGAAGCTACGACTCCCAGAGAGTATCGACACCTAAGGTGATTTCTAAAGTTATTATTTCTACTAATGTTCCTTCTCCACCTTTTCCTAGCATATTTGTAAAGTCCAAAAAGGAGGAACATGAAAAAGAGATATTGGAAACCTTTCACAAAGTACAAGTGAATATACCTCTTTTGGATGCAATTAAGCAAGTGCCACGTTATACAAAGTTCCTCAAAGAGTTGTGTACCACCAATCGCAAGTTAAAGGGTGATGAAACGGTAAGTGTAGGGGAGAATGTATCCGTTGTTTTACAAAGAAAGCTTCCCCCAAAATGCAAAGATCCATGAAGCTTCACCATACCATGCACAATCGGTAATACGAAGCTTGATAAAGTTATGTAGATTTAGGAGCATCAATCAATGTCATGCCTTACCCTATTTATGCTTCTTTGAATCTTGGTTCACTTAATGAAACCGGTATAGTTATTTAACTCATCGATCGTTCTTATGTCTATCTAAAAGGTGTTTTAGAGGATGTTTTACTGCAGGTTGATGAGTTAGTTTTTCCCGCTGATTTCTATGTTCATGAAATTGAAGAAGACTCTTCACCTATGTCAACACCATTACTCTTAGGGAGACCATTCATGAAAATAGCCCGAACCAAGATAGATGTCTATGGTGGAACTCTAACCATAGAGTTTGATGGTGAGGTTATACGCTTCAATATCTTTGAAGCAATAAAGTACCCAAATGATTCGCATTCATGTTTCTCAGTTGATATACTTGACTCTTTAGCACAACAATTTTTTGAGTTAACAAGTGAGGATGCACTGGAAATTGCTATTGGAAAAAGCCTCAAGTTAGAAGATCCTAGAAAGCCAAGAAGGGACATGCAAATTTTTGATGACATTAAGGATACCGTCGCATCTCTAGAATCATTGCCAAAAGCTCCGAATATGTACAATGCTTCTTTTATTTCATTGCCTTTATCTAACTAGAAACTTCTACCTTCTATTGTGCAGGCCCCTACTTTGGAGATTAAACCTCTTCTTGAGCATCTGAAATATGTTTACTTAGGAGAGAAAGACACGCTGCCGGTAATAATTGCAAGGAACCTCACGACATTACAAGAGGAGAAGTTAGTTCATGTTTTAATAGATCACAAAATAGCAATTGGTTGGACAACAGCTGACATAAAAGGGATTAAGTCCATCCATATGCATGCACTAAATTATACTTAAGGATAGAGCAAAGCCAACTAAGGAAGCTCAACGCCAATTGAATCCCCCTACAATGGAGTTTGTAAAGAAAAAGATCTTGAAGTTGTTAGATGTTGGTGTGATTTACCTAAGTTCAGACAGCAAATGGGTGAGCCTGGTCCAAGTAGTTCCAAAAATATCCGGTATCACCATGGCTAAGAATGAAAAGTGTGAGCTAATACTAACCCGTGTCCAAACCTGGTGGCGAGTTTGCATTGACTATCAAAAACTTAACTCTACTACTCGCAAATATCATTTTCCTTTACCTTTCATTAATCACATGTTAGAAAGATTGGATGGTCATACTCATTATTGTTTTCTTGATGGCTATTCAGGTTATAATCAGAGCACAATTGCACCAGAGATCAAGAGAAGACAACATCCACATGCCCCTTTGGAATGCTTTGCCTATCGACGCATGTCATTCAGACTTTGCAGTGCTCCTGGTACTTTTCAACGATGTATGATGATCATACTTTCATATTATGTTGAAAGCATCATAGAAGTTTTTATGGATGATTTTAGTGTTTATGGTGACTCTTTTGACAAATGCTTAGATAATCTCACCCTTGTTCTTAAACATTGCATGGAAACTAATCTTGTGCTTAATTGGGAAAAATGTCATTTCATGGTTGAACAAGGTATAGTTTTAGGCCATATCATATCCTCTAAAGGGATAGAAGTAGATAAATCTAAAATAGTTATTGTACGTTCTTTACCACCTCTCACAAGTGTGAGGGAGGTTCGTTCTTTTCTTAGAGATGCAGGTTTCTATAGAAGATTCATCAAGGATTTTTCAAAGATTGTAATTCCCTTGTGCAAATTGTTACAAGAGGAAGTGATGTTTGACTTCAACGAAGTGTGCAAGGAGGTATTCGAAAATCTTAAAGAACGTTTGACCACATCTCCCATTATTCAACCACCTAATTTGAACCTCCCATTTGAGTTAATGTGTGATGCAAGTTACTACAACATGGGGGCTGTTTTAGGGCAGGGAGTTAGCAAGATTTCTCATGTTATCTATTATGCATCAAGAACCTTGAATGATGCACAACTTAACTACTCCACAATTGAGAAAGAGCTATTGGCAGTTATTTTTACTTTAGATAAGTTTGGTTCTTATTTAATTGGTTCTAAAGTAATTGTGTTTATCATGTAGCTCTTAGGTACTTACTCACTAAGAAGGATGCTAAACTGAGACTTATAAGGTGGATACTTCTGTTGCAAGAATTTGATTTGGACATCAAGGATAAGAAGGGAAGTGATAACATAGTTTTTGATTATCTTAGTCGCCTCATTCATAATGAGGAAGCTATTCCTTTGCGTGAAAACTTTCCCGACGAGCAACTATTCTCTTTGAAATTTTTGACCCCTTAGTATGCCGACATTGTGAACTACTTGGTCACTAACAAGATGCCTTATGACTTGACTCCTTCTTAAAAGGATAAACTAAAGAATACAGCAAAGCAATATGTGTGGGTGATCCATATTTATGGAAGTATTGTACTGACCAAATGATAAGAAGATGTGTATCTATTTTGAATTCTCATCTATATTAACTTTATGTGATTCTTATGCATGTGGTGGACACTTTGGAGTAAAAAGGACCACTCTAAAGGTATTTGAGTGTGGATTTTATTGGCCTACATTGTTCAAGGACGCTTACATTTTTTGTAAGTCGTTCAATCATTGTCAAAGAATAGGTCACCTAGGTGCACGAAATCAAATGCCACAAAAACCTATACTCATTGTTGAAATCTTTGATGTTAAGGGCCTTGATTTCATAGAACATTTTCCTTCTTCGTATAGTAATCTTTACATACATCTTGCTGTTGATTATGTGTCAAAATGGGTGGAAGCAAAAGCCACTCATACTAATGATTCTAAAGTGGTTG
This sequence comes from Datisca glomerata, assembly GCA_003255025.1. NCBI lineage: Eukaryota > Viridiplantae > Streptophyta > Magnoliopsida > Cucurbitales > Datiscaceae > Datisca > Datisca glomerata. The sequence continues at coordinate 1,339,797 of QANY01004135.1, read as the reverse complement.
TGGGTTTTGTGAAGACTAACATTTTTGCAAGGTTTGGAACACCAAGAGCCATAATCAACGATGGAAGTAGTTATTTATGAAATCGTTCATTCAAAACTTTGCTAAGGAAATATAATATTACACATAAGGTCTCCACACCGTACCACCCACAAACTAGTAGGCAAGCGAAAGTATCAAATCGAGAGGTGAAGTCCATTTTAGAGAAAATGGTGAATCCCAATAGGAAATATTGGAACTTTCAACTTGATGATGCACTTTCGGAGTATAAAAAACATTCAAAACACCAATTGGGATGTCACTCTGTCGCCTTGTGTATGGTAAGCCATGTCACCTTTCGGTTGAATTGGAGCACAAAGCAGTTTGGGCGGTGAAGCAATGTAACATGGAAATGGAAGCTGTGGGTGAACAAAGGAAGCTCTAACTAAATGAGCTTGAGGAAATCAGAAACGACGCTTATGGGAACTCACGAATCTACAAGGAGAAAACTAAGGCTTTCCATGAAAAATGATTTCAAGAAAGAGTTTTGTTATTGGACAAAAAGTTTTTCTATTTCATTCACGCCTTAATTTATTTCTTGGTAAGTTATATTATTGATGGGTTGGTCCTTTTATTTTTACTAATGTTTTTTCCCATGGTGCAGTGGAATTAGGAGCTTGAGACGAGCAAGGAGTTCAAAGTGATTGGATATCGACTCAAGCCTCACTATGAGTCCTTCGTAACACAAGATGTGGAAAATGTACCTCTCCATGAACCTGAGTCTCTTGATGGATAAATGCGGTTACAATTTAGGCTGAGGACAATAAACCAAGCACTAATTGGGAGGCAACCCAAAGGATGAAGGGCATGCTATACTCAGATTTTTTCTTCCCTTTCCTTTTCTTTTTTTTTTAATTCTTTTGTTCATTTATTCTTCTTATGAGATGAATTAATGTTACATTGGGGACAATGTAAGAATCTAGTGGGGGGAAGGATTTCAAACTTCTTTACATTTGTTTCATTTATTTATTTTAAAAACAAAAACAGACAAAAAAAAATATCATTAGTTGCTTTATTTTGATTAGTTTGAGTTAAGATTTGTTTTTATGAGTCTTAGGATACTTTATAACAACCATGATGAGAACTGAGCTTTAATGTTATTTAGATCCTGATATTATTCTTTGGTTAATATGTTTTTATGATAATTATTCACAAATCGTCATTATGCATAATAGCCATGTTTTTCGGTATAAAAGCACGCAAGTTAGGATGAGTAAAATGCTTATATAATTTTTATTACCATTGTGAGACATATTTGAGCCACTGAATTTTTTTTTTGAGAGGGGTAATATTATGATTCTATTCTTTCTTGTTCTTACTTTGACTATTACTTGAGTTGACATGTAGTATGAAGATTAAATACTAGAACTTTTCTGAAGGTCTTTTGAAGTGAATGGTTGATCGAGTACCTCTTGTAAAATGATAAAGGCATTAGGATTTACCACCATAGCCAAATCATCCAATGCCCCATTGATGTTATCACGAGAACATCCCCCTTAGTGAGCCACTTTGAGCTTTCATTAAGCCTTTTCTTTGTTAACCTCATCTCTTTACCTCTTACTCATAGTGTAGATCCTCATCCTTTATCTAAATATGAAGTGGAGATAATATTGAAGAGACTTATTTTATATACAAGGTGCAAACACTTGGGGTTATAAAAAAAGAGAAGAGTAAGTACAAAGAAAAATAAATTGAAAATGAAGAAAAGAAAAGAAGAAGCATGGGGTGAAAAGTTATGCTCGTAAACTTTCTTTGAGAAAAATGGAAATACTCAAACAACAAAGTGCAAAGAAATATTATATTGATTAAAGATGTTCTTGGATGTTATAAGGTTGGTTAAGATGAAGTAAAGGCTCAATGCAATGATTCTTGCTTATGATCTAAGTTGATTGCCTCAAGTTGTGAGAAGTGTTCCTTGAATAATTTGATGACATCTATCCAAGATCTTCAGATTTCAAGTTAATAGTTACTTAATTGCTCTCATACCACTCAAGGTAAGTTGGCTTATATGATGATGTGAGTCCTATGTTATTGTATATTATGTATTTAAATTTAATATTGCCATATTGAATTATTTATGATACTTATACATGTGATCATGTCCTTTGTTTGTTTTCTGTATCATGATGTGTAAATAGATTACAAATGGTTAGGCTACACGTAATAGTTATATTATATGTGTTCATGAACAAGTTGAATGTTTAGACGTGAATATAGATTGTTAGAATCATGAAGTTAGCTCAAGTAAAGTGTTGTGTAAACAAGACGTTGACTTAGGCATGTCTATTGGTTATCAAGTAACAAACCTATTCACTTCATGTTTCAGCATTATGGTTAGGTGTCATCATATTCACGTCAACTCCTTAAGATTTAGATAATCTTAAGTGACACTAGTTTCAGGACATTCATTTTGTTATGTTCACATTCAGGTTACAAGTAATGTTCATGTTCATGTTCAAGTGCGAAATAATTATGGTTATGTTACTAATTGGGAGATATGCCTAGTCAAATTATGATCAATCAAGATACTATGACAAGTTCAAGATAAATGTCAACCATGAATTACTTTACGTGGATTTTTTTATGATTAAGTCTTTAAGCGATATATTAAGTTAAATTGTGATTGCATGTATACGTTTGCATTAATGATATGTGGATGCTCTTTAGTATGTCAATTTACTTACTGAGTATTTTTAATACTCAGTCCCCCACAGTTGACTATGTTGAAGGTGATTGCGAGTAGCAAATGTGAGAGTTTGTCATAGTCAGCTAATCTAGTACTAGAATCTAGAAATTTTAGTTTACGAACAGTTATATCACCTTGGAAAAGGAATTTCATTAAGTTACATGTATTTCAGCAGTTTATGTTTTACTATGTTTTCCTCGATCAAATATTAGATTCTCATGTTTTATGGATTTCTCATGATGGCTTTATTATGAAGTATAATACGACATTTATTAAGGTTTATTAATAAGCTTCTATGATATTTTAATTGTTCCTGCTGTTTAATGTTTAACGTTTTCTATTAAGGGAAAATTATGATTTTTAGTTTGGGGATTCTCTCAAATTAGGGTTTCAATCAAATTGAAGATTCTAAATTAAGAAATTACCATTGTGTTTAACCTTCAAGAACTAGGGAGTTACAAAACATCTTTGGTATATATGTAGTTACTTCAAATTCTATTATTTTTAATGGCATGTTTTACTAATTATTTTATATTGTATACATCTTTTATATTTTTTTTCATGCATCTTGTCTTCATTTTATGAATGCTATGGTAACTGAATTTGAATTAAACAATATTGCTAATAATTTAATTCAAAATTATCAATGTTCAAGGTTTGCATTTTATGATGGAAAGGAATTGAGTAATTTTTGTCCAAAAATATTTCTCTTCTCTTAATCTCATTTATATATCTTATCGATAGATAATAATTTCTAAGAGGTGTGTCGCAAACTATTAACAAAATGATAAAATGTGTATTAAAGCAAAATTCTAAAGATGAAAATTTGATAATTTTGCAAAAATAAATTATATAGAGTATTATGATTGTAGAATTGATAAAATAACATGATTCCGTTTAAATAGATATAGCTGCTTCTAAGCCAAAAGCTAAAATAAGAGGAGAGAAGATAGAGGGTAATTTCGTCATTTGGATGTGTAAACGTTGCAAATTCGCCAAAACTCCTTTTCATAGGCCTAGATGCCCTATTTCCGCGCAAGCGAACGTGGAAAAGACGACTAAAATATTAAAATGGGAAAATTAGAAATGGACAATGAAGGGAAAAAGAAACAATAGATTCAAAAGAAACAAATTAAAATAGCAGCTTACTGCTCGCACGTCTCAAACGCACACCTCACAACCACAGATGTCATCCCGGTTCTACTCATCTGCATCCAACCTCATTTCACAATTTTTAAGGTTTTAGGTTATGTTTATAGATCTTGGAAACTATTAAGTAAAGAAAAATATGAGGAAAACAAAGTGAAATTAGAGTACAAATGAACAAAAAATTATTAACATTATTGTAATGGAATTTTTCATCCCTTACGAATACTGAATATGAATGAAATAAAAATATGAGAGTAGAAATATCAATAAAGAGAATGAGCTTATAGTTTGAGTGTGTTGAAATGAATTGACTTGATCGAATGAGGTTTATATTAGTCTTCCCCTCCTTAACCATTTCTATCATTGTAATTGTCATTTAAGGATAATATCATAATCATTTTTTTATAAGATCGGGGGTAAGGGAGTAACGGACGCTAACTTTAATGCTGACACGTTGGCCCCATTGACCTCAACTTTTTCACGTCTACATCCTTTCGTATTTTCCTTCTTTCATTTGCTATGCTGGCAGCTAAATATTTCTGAGAGAAATCTACCCAGTACAATAATAAAATTCATTTAAGACACCATTTTTTCTACGTATTCAAAGTTTCAAACAATATAAACGAACTCTTTCAATTTTTATTTTATTTTCTTAATAATAATTTTTATGATCCAAACATAGTCTTAATTTTCACGACGAGGGTTCTCATGCGTTTTTAAAGGAGGGGGTACTGTTATAATGACCTATAGTTGGGAACATGATGTTGCGGAAATTTCATAGAAAATCTAACAATATCAAACCTTGTTGAATTGCGCACAATTACCAGTAATTCGATTTTCTAAAATCTGTTGAATTCTGAGATTATCAGGATTTATGCATCAATTTTAATAAATCACGAAATACCAAAAATTAGAATTATAGAGATAAAACTTCTCAAACAAATATCATCAACTGCTACACAAAACCCTAAACAACACCTATTTAAACTGTTCCTGAAAATCTTAAAAATAAAAGAAAGGAAAAATTACGAAAATAACCAAAAGTACGATAAGAATATCTTTCAGACCTCCGGCAGTTATTTTTGGACTTAAAATCAGGCCGTAATAATATCTTACGGGGGCCCGTGAGTCAACCCTAATAAAAAATTTTGACTTTCAGAAATTAACTTGTACGTGTCACAATTCATTTGTTCCAAAAATTTCAACGCTGCATCGTCCAAATTAGAACACGATCATCATTTATAAACAAATCTCTAATGTTTTTTGAATCATTGGCTAAACGTGTAATCGTAGTGGTAAAAGATGATATAGATTATAACACATGTTTAAATCACTGGCTAAACTTATACCTAAGCAGTTATTGGTCGAATCACCCTAACTTTGATTGCGTTTAGAATTCGTAAAGTCAAAATAGAAAACATGGAAACGAAAGGTTTCTTTTGTGCAAGTTGAGAGGGTGACTCAAATTCGAGTTTTTGATTGAAGACACATGGCTAATGAAATGAACTATATTATGATTTTCAGTTTTTTGAAATTACAAGTCTTTGAAATTTTAAAATAATTCGACTCCAACCCACCAGATTCTTTTGTTTATTGGAATGAAAGATCGATAGGCTGTATTAGTCTGTCCTAGGTCATCATATTAGGTTTTGATAGTCCAAATTGGATGAAATAACAAAAAACAAAACAAAAAAATCGTGGGACCGTGTTGGACGCATCCTAACCGTCAAAATTGAGAATGAACGGCCAGAATGGTTCAAGATCACTTTATAGAGATGTTAGACTTTTTGTTGGTTAGGATAAGAAAAAAAAATTTAGCATGGATAAGAAGCACCAGAGAAAATCCTCCATCAGTGAGGCGGATGGGTTTTCTTTCAGCTTCAAAACCACGCCGCATCCATGGAAACGTGGAGGCCATTATCGTTATGTTCGAAAAAGGCTATGACATAAATTTAAGTCGTGGAGACGTAACAATTGAGGACTGTGCTAGTGCTTGAGTCTCGACTTCTGGTACCTTCTACATAAGGTTTTCTTCTCACACACCGTTTCTTACAACAAAAAACTTTCGTACGGCACTCTTTTGTTTTTTTGTTTTTGATAAAATGACGATCTGAAAATGCATTTCAGAAAAATGGGTCAAATTTTTTTCGAAGGATCAGGCATTTTTTCTTGTAAAAAGATTTTTTTAACCCTTAATGTAAAACTAGTTTTGACCCTAAAAACATTTTAACAAAAAAAAATGAATAAAACAAAAACAACCGATTCAATCTAAGTAATTTATATAAACTATTTATGAGCAAATAGTTTTATATTTCTAGACAAACAAAAATTTATTAAGGTAAAACTACTTGATTTGAGCAATTAGATTCTACAAACTACTTGCTCAGATAAAATAGTTTTATGAATTTAGACAAACAAAAATAAATAATGCAAAAATTATTTACGATGAGCAAGTAATTTTAATGATTATTAATAAAAAATATAAAAGCCAAAAGGTACTTACTCAGACTAAGTAGTCTTTAATGAGAAAGTACAGAAAAAGTAAGTTAACAAAAAAAACTTAAATTCTTAATTTTGAAAACTTCATTCATTTCTCCGATTTGACTTTTCAAATATATTTTTTTTCAAAAAACCCATATATTTTATGCTGCAGATTGTTTAATGGCTCATTTAGGAAGATATACCATTTTTGAAAATAAGAGAATGGCCGGAAAAAATTGTATATGCAAGAACGGCGATTTTTTTGTGATTTTTTTGTAATTGTAATTTTTTTTATAAAGCTAAAAGTTTTATGTACAGGTGTACTATGATATATAAAATATATCATGAGTATATATTTATATATTATAGTTTATTTTAATATACCATAAATATACCGTATTATATTTTAATATACCATCAATATATCGTAGTATATGTAGTATATTTTTATATATCACCAGTAAATCATAAACATATATGTAGTATATTTTTATATATCATCAGTATTTCGTAGTATATATGTAGTATATTCTCATATAACATATGATATCATGCATCTTCCCACATCCAACTCGTGCCCTCCTTTTTCTTCTTCTCCTTCTTCTCTATCGCTTGAAAACCAAGAAATTAATGGTGATAACTTCTACTACCACCAAATTCAGAGCCAGTCGTCCCTTTACAAACTCATCCATGACAAGGTCCATCTCTCCCAGATTTCCTATCGCCCTCCTCTCACCTTGAGGGTTTTCAGTGAGTTCTTCAGGCGACTCTTAAGATTCATCCTTAGCCAGTTAGCACACTCTCTGGCCTCCTACTCTACAACACTGTAATCGTCACTATGTTGGCCAAGCCTGGCAAATTTTCTAGCATATGTGAGGCAGAGACTAAAATCTAGGAGCGAAGCATAAAGAGAGGGAAAATGAGAGGGAGAAAGGATGAAAAAATCAACCATTTATGTAATTGAGATTTTTTTACCATTTCCTAAAGCAGTAAAAAAAATGAATCATTTCCCTAATTTCCCTTGTTTATTTCGGATCTCACGTTTTGTAATTTGTGTTCTGTGATTGTGTTAATTTCGCTCTTTGTCAAGATTTATAATCATGAAAAACCATGAAAAATCCAAACAACATTTGGACAATTAGTTTAGTACTAAGTAACAGGACTTGGGCTGGGCTAGGTTGGATGCATCTGCATACACTTGGGCCAAGGACATGACATAGGAAGTCACGGCCCACCATCAAAACATCCTTCCGAAAGATGGATTTTTTTATTTATAATATTTTTTAATAATAAATTATTAAAATGATATACTGTACAAACTAATTAGAATAATGATATATTTTTTTGCCATGTAAGCGAAATCGTCTCTTGAAGTGGCGAGTCACGGTACGTGGCAGTTTCTGTTGGATCAGGTTTTAAAAATTTGAAGAAAAATTATTGAACCACGAATGGTTCGTGGGCGAAATATAAATTTTTTTTTACATAAATCAATTTAATCATATTAAATATTAAAACCATACATCTGATTATACATACAAAGTTAAACGTATTCGAAAGAGGTCGAAATGATTTATACATTTTTGTTGTATCAGATGCTTTCTGAATTAGTGAAATCCTTATTAAATGCTTCGCGTTCTTCGATCTTCAAATCTAAGAACTCCAATTAGTTTTTGCACCAACAATCACTCATTAGATTCAGAAGTATATCTCATAAAGACGTTGTTACGAACTGAGTGTGGGCTATCAAAACAACTAAGTAAGAAAAATCAAAATTTTCTCTTCCTCAGGTGATTTCAGCAGCAACACTAGTAGGGAGAGAAAAATATTTTCTGCACTATGTGATTATAGTTATGTCAACACACTTAGGGAGGCAACCCTAATGTCCTCACTTTTACAATAATTTTAAAATTTTCACATATACCCATATATGTCTAATTTTCAAAATTCACCCCCATAATTTATAATTGCCAAAAATTACATCTTCCATTAAAATCAATATTTGGTCAAATTCATTAACTTAAAATTGATAAATTTAAATTGATCTCCATCAATTAATTAATTTCTCTTATACTAATTATCTAATAATTATAAAATAATAACTTGGTTAATTTGAACATCAATTAATTACTCTTCACTAATTAAGTGACAACACTCATCACATATGGGCTCAAAAAATACACATTGGCTCAAAACACATTTTGATCTAATAGATGTTTCTTTTATTCATGTCCTCGTGAACTACTCTTATGACAGAAATGACTCACATGAATAAAACTATATGATTCAAACACCCGACATATTTATCTCTATAAATTCTCGAGCAATTTGATTCTGACATCGTACGACTCCACTAAAGGTTTGATGCCGAATCAACTCTCTACTCAGGCGCGCTACATTATCTGTTGGTGCAAATAAACACTTTTATTTCACGTTATACAAAATATTTTAACATATTACCCTTCGTGAATATTAATAACAAGAGTGGGATATAAAATTATTATTTTACCCCTCTTGTTATTATTTCATAAACTCATTTATTGATTGTGAATAAGGAAGACATAATAGTGAATTATCTCATACAATTTCCCATGCCTTATTCAATGATACATTTCATCGAGTACCTGGCCAGGTTAATTTATTCACACACTAATCAATAAAGCATAAGGTGATATATTTTTCATTTTTCAATCTAACCACGAATTTTCATATTTGTGAATCACGTAACTCCAACATAGTTGAATCACGATCCCTACAATCGAGGTATTGTCTGGCAATTCAAACTCACTCCTTTGACGTATCAAAGATCATAACTAACTAGGTCAAGTTTCATAGTCACCTCATGATTAAGATAATTATGAAAAAACCCTTAAGGTGTAACAATTAGATTTAGAGTTAGATAAACGGTCTTACTCTAAACTAATTTATTACTAGTCTATTCAGCTTATTCCATAACATGTCTAGGCCAACTGTTAGAGTCTCCACTCCCATGCCCCAAGACTGACATCATTTGGTTCAACCTAACAGTCATAATCAGACTCGATTTCCTAGTCATAATCGGATTCGATTGCCCAGTCGATCTTAAGATTGTGAATAATGTTCTGAACTATTTCAGAAGAGTTTGTCTAGAAGACCCCTCAGCCTTTACTCTTCTTACGTTGACAATAGTTCCAGGACTTGAGTAAATTATAAATACACTTTAATTGATAGAAAAAATTTCATTCATTCATTAAATTGAGTAATACAAAATGTCAGAGAAATAACTAAATACTCATAAATAATTATTACACCCTACTTTATGGACATAATTTCAATAATCTTCTAATTGGACTAAAGTAGGCGTGTACAAACTCGAATTTCCATGCCCTCTAGATGACCATCAAAGATTTTACTGCTTAAAGTTTTCGTGAATGGATCTACTAGGTTAATGACCTTCGATATGTGTGTTACTACGACATCTCCACGCTGAACAATCTCTTTAATCAGATGATACTTACACTCTATGCGCTTAGTTATTTTGTGGCTCCTTGGTTCATTCGAGTTAGCTACAGCCTTCCTATTATCGCAATAAAGTGCTATGGGCTTGTCAGCTTCTGGAATAACTACCAGAGACTTCAAGAACTTTCTAAGCCATACGTCCTCCAAAGCAGATTCATAATCTGTCACATATTCAACTTTCATGGTTGAATCAGCAATACAAGATTTTTGATACTTCTCCATATAACTGCTCCATTGTTCATGATGAACACCGATCTTGAAGTGGACCTCATAGAATCCTTATCTGCTTGAAAGTTAGAATCAGTATACCCCATCATATTCAGGTTAGTACCTGAATACACAAGCATGTAGCTCCTTGTTCTCCTAAGATACTTAAAGAAATGTTTGACGGTATTTCAATACTCGATTCTAGGATTAGATTGGAAACGACCCACCACGCCCACCATATAGTAAATGTATGGCCTAGTCCAAAGCATCACATACATGAGACTTCCTATGGTTGAAGCATAGAGAATTTTTCTCATGCCTTCTTCTTCTTAAGGAGTCTTGGGAGACTGCTCCTTGGAGAGTGTGACTCCATGCCTAAAAGAAGGTTACAAATATTCAGAACATGTGTTGGCCAACTTGCCTGTCTTCTATTTCAGAACATGCACTGGGCAACCCCATATCGTAAAGTGGTTAATGGATGACTTTCATCCATTCCCTCTTTCATATGACGTAACAGGCATTGTTTTCAACAGAACTTGGTTCAGAATGTATGTTGTTGTTTCCAAAGTATATCCCTAGAACGAGTCTTGAATGGATGAGTAACTCATCATGGATCTAACCATATCCATCAAAGTTTGATTCTTTCTCTTAGACACCCATTCTATTCTAGAGTGCTAGGTGTAGTAAGCTGAGAAAATATACATTATTCCTTAAGAAAGTCTTCGAACTTTCCTAGCAAGTACTCTCCACCACAATTAGATCGTAGTGTTCTGATTTATTTCTTTAATTATTTTTTGACCATATCCTTGTACTCTTTGAACTTTTCAAATGTATCAGACTTTTGGTGCATTAGATAAACATGTCGAAAACGTGAGTAGTCATCAATGAAGGTTACAAATATTCACAACTTCCTCTTGCTTAAATAGTCAATGGCCCACATACATCACTATGTACGAGTTCAATGCATTGAGTGGTTCTTTCACCCTTCGCTAAAAAAGGTCTCTTGGTTATTTTACCTTCTATACAGAATTCACATGTGAGTAGTGATCTCACACTTAAAGTTTGCAATGGACCATCATTTACAAGTCTTTTAAACCTGTCCAAGCTAATGTGGCTAGTAAGTGCCACAAATAGGTAAGATCGGTCGAGGAAGACTTTAACCTTTTACTATCCATTTGTAAATCAGTATTTACTTTAGTGTCACATATAATTGGAACTATTGGTTTTACGTAAAATAGTTTATTTATCAAATGTGCAGTAATAATTAAGTAGTCATTTCTTAAAATACTAATATATTTATCAATGAAATTCAAACTGAATCTTTTCTCAATTAAATTAGCTACTGAAATAAGGATTTTCCCAAAAACTGGGATATAATAAACATCACGTAAGACCATAAAATTGTTATCAAATGACACTTTAATAGTTCTATAGTTCCATAGATACATTGATACTCGTGCTCCATTACCTAACAAATGCTAAACTCGCCCTCGTCAAGCCTTCTGATTTTCCTGAACCCTATTGGGAACAATAAATATGGTTAGTGACTGTAGAGTCTACAATTCACGAAAAATTATAGTCAACCACATAGAAGGCCTCAGTAAAAAGTACTATACCTTTAGATCTCAACTCCTTGAGGATAGTCTGCGTAGGTGTGTTCTAATTGACTCGTCCACTTTTGTAGTGCCCTTACCTTTCACAGCTTTCAAGTTCTACTTCTTAACCTTCTTTAGACCTCTCTTGTGTTTCTTTTTAGCGGCAGAGGTGGAAGGCTTACTTTCAGTAAAGTTTTCCTCTTTAGTCTTCCTTTTGCCCTTCATAAATAAGGTATCAACAGCTTGCGGTTTCTTCATCAGCTCAGGAAGTGAGTACCTCAACTTATTAATAGAATAATTGAGTTTGAAGTTTTCAAAAGTATCACCCAAAGTTTCAAGGGTCATATCAACTTATGTATGGCCATCTACCTCAGTACCTATGATCTCCATCTCATTTAGATAATTAATGATCAGCATCATATGTTCTCTAATAGGAGTTCCAGGTTTCATCTTGCAGTTCATGAAGTTTCACACAACAACCTGTTTGGCTTGACGGCCCTGATATCTGAATATTTTGGTGATGTTCAACATCATATCGGCGGTAGTTTTCATGTTCTAATGTTGTTGTTGCAACCCATTAATAACAGAAGCCAAGATGTAACATCTGGCGATCTCCTCAAAACGGACCCAATAAGCATAACTGTTAGAGTCCCAACTCCCATGCCCTAAAACTGGTGTCATTTGGTTTCATCTAACAGTCATAATCGGACTTGATTGCCCAGTCGATCCTAAGACTGTGAATAATGTTGTGAACTATTTCAGAAGAGTTTGTCTGGAAGTCCCCTCAGTCTTTACTCTTCTTACATTTACAATAGTTCCAACACTTGAGTAAATTATAAACAAACTTTAATTAATAGAAAAACTTTCATTCATTCATTAAATTCAGTAATACAAAATGTGAGAGAAATAACTAAATATGCATAAATAGTTATTACACCCTACTTTATGGACATAATTCTAACAGTTTCCTACAAGGCAAAATGGCTGGTGTGAGAGAAATCATGTTTTGAAAAGATGAGATTCAATTAACGGTATCTCGTGTGCTCGAAATATGATATTTCCTTTAACTTTGATCCATCGCTTTCCCTCAACACAATTTCATCGCACCTCTCTCTATGGAAAAATATTGTTTGCTCTTCTCCCTCTCTTTTTTAAAAGTAGACTGGCTCTAGGGTAAAAGTATAATTTATAATCTTTTGTTGAAAACACCCCAGGTAATACCCATATATTAACGAAAGTAAAAAAAGAAACATATATGTTTACATCATAAGAGAATAAAAACCAAACATGCAGGCCTAAAATAAATACAGGCACCAATTTTTAAAGCATGTAGGCATGCCCAAACTTGGGCACGCATGCCTAAGATATAATACGCACGCAAGCTTAAAATTGAGCACGCAGGCCGAAAATAAAATAGGCAGGCGGGCGTAAAATTTAAATAGCTCACAGGCTCCAAATAAACAAGATAGTCATTTAAAGTGATAAGGTGAAAGTCAAGTAAAATCATTGCCAATGAAACTATGATAAAAATATGGAGCCTTGAACCACCATGTGTAAATTCTAGAGAATACGCATGAGGAGTAAGAGCGTCTGCATTCTAATTACCTTCCAGGTAAATGTGAGAAACTTGTAAATCCATGAGAGATATTAAGAAAAAACAATGATTTTAAGCTTGGCGGATTCTCCAAGGTACCTGATTAGATCATTTTGAAAGTAATTGAACCACAAAAGTCGAATCATTTTCCTAACCAAATTATATTCTAACCATATTTCCATGCGTAATCAATAACATAAATGACTGTAAATTACTCTGCCTTAAAAGAAAATGCCGAACTCAAAGGGATAGAAAAATATCATTTCACAAAACGTTGACAAGTCTAAAATATACCACCACAGTCTCCAACACCAGGAGAACCCAAAGAAGCCCCATCTGTATTGATCTTAATCCAAATTTTCATGTTTAAAAACAACCAGAGAGATAACAAAAGCTTTAGAGGGATTGCCATTAAGTTTGAAAATGTTCAAAATGGATAGATCGTCCATCGAATTTGACATATTACAAATATTAAAATACTAGTTTCTTTAACTAAGTACCATATGAACCATAAGACAAGCTTTGAAATTAATCTTTTCATTTTAAAAAATTAGTTTAATGCACGAGTTCTAGATAACCCAAATCATAACATACACTGCAGGAATCGATAAAAGGTCAAACCTGAGAACTAAACTTCGTATCATAGACTTTTAATAGAATGGGTTTTAAGTCCAATCGAGGCATCATTTTCTTAAAAGAACTAAAATCGCTTCCCAGAGAGAGGAAGTTAAAGCACATCTAAGAAAATAGGACCAAGTGTTTCAGTAAAAGACTCACAAATAGTACACCAAAAACTTACTTTAGAAAGATTATTTAATGTGGGAAGTATGTTATATAGAATCCTCCAAACTAGCATAGACCTCGACGGTGGTATAAAAGAACTCTAGACATCCTGATGCCATGAAACCTTTGAATTAACTTCAAGCAATTGTTAATGAGCATCCTTGCAAGACACATATCCATATTCAGAAATACTCCAAATTAAAGATTTATGTTTGATTCATCACCAATCAACCAAACACTTTCTCTTTGAGAGAAGGCCGAATAGAAGAGAAAATATATCTAGAGAAATGACGATTCAAATTATCTAAAGAACGGGCCCGAAGAAAAGAAAATACAAAGAATCTGAAGTGAGCAGCTTCCAAGACAACTTTTTAAGTAAAACATTATAAACCATCTGAATATCTTTCAAACCAAAACCTCTTAAAGAAATAGCCTTGTAACAAGTTTTCCATGAAACCCTAACAATCTTATATTCATCACAGTTACTCATCCATAAAAAGTTCTACATCTTTCTATTCATCAATTTAGAGAAATTGACTACTTGTAGACCATAAAAGAATGAATCAATGATGGTCAAATTAATAATAGCTAAATGACCAGCCATAGAAAGTCACTTAACTTTCTATTTAGCAAACTTAGAAATAATTTTATCTATGATAGGTTGAAGAATAGCTCGCGTAAGTCTACCTATAAATGAAGGAAAACCAAGGTAACAAAAAGGAAGAGTTTCATGTTTCATGCCATTTAATTGAAAAAGACGAGGAATACGACTAGAACTCACTAAGCTGCCAAAGTACATGAAATATTTTTCCAGTTAACTACTTGACTCGAGAGTGAACCATATAAATTAAAGGCCTCCATGATCGTATTTACATTAGAAACAATACCACGACTAAAAATAATAACATCATTAACATAAAGAGAGTGCATTGGTGCTTGAAAACTAGTTGGAGAAAATATCAAATTTAATTTATTCAAGACAACTAAATGAGAAACATATATGCTCAAAAAGTCTTTAGCAAAATAACCTTCTGAAGAAGCATTTAGCAAAATAGATATTCTCGAAGATGAAATTATTGCAGAAACATAATTAATAAACTGATCATTAGAACCAAAAGCATGAATCACTTATTTGATAGTTCTAGTTCAAAGTATCAAAGACTTTACGAATATCACTTCATAGTTGAAATACCTCTATAACATTTCTTACACAATGCATTAACACAAGCGAGGCTTTGCAATCTTAAACATGTCTATCCTAAATAAAACCGAATTGATTTGGAGAAACAATCTTAAAATGCAACGAGTCCCAAATGATCGATATAATCTTAGTAATAACTTAAAATAAAAATTATTTAGAACAATGGGACGAAATAATTAATCTAAATTGCCTCCTTCATCTTTGAGAGGACAAGAAACTTTGAATTTAATCCTAAAAATAGAGAACCTGAAATAAAGAGATCTCGAATAGCTAAACTACATCAACTCAATCATATCCCAACAAGAGTGAAACTTTTTTCCTAAGAATCCATCTGGACCAGGAGCAGAATTAGAATCTAAAGAAACCGCCTCCTGGATTTCTAAATTAAAAGAGATAAAAGTCAGCATCATACTATCTTCAGAGAAAACCGATAAAGGGATAAGCAAAGATATAATAGAGAAATATGAATGGTCGCTATTATTGGGAGCTGCAAATAAATCCTTAAAGAATTTTATAACATGATCCTTAATTAACGCAAATCGTCTGTAATCATCCCATCAATAGATAAAGCTGATAAAATAGAATGAGAGTTCTTTTTCCCAATAACTGACTGATAGAAAGATGAATTTCCGTCACCCCTCTTGAAGTCATTTGACCTGAGAATGCTCTCTATAAAAGAAATTCAACACGCCGAAGTAAATTATCCAGCTCAGGATGAAGAATATATTCTTTATGAAAAAATTCAGAAAAATCAGAAGATGAAAAAAAAGCTTGAACCTCATCAATCTCTATATAAATAGTCTTAGTATTAGCATCAATATCCCTAAGAACCTCCCACAAGAAAAGCAAGGCCATGAACTCTTAAATTCCAAGCAAATTTAACAATGACTTGAAAATCATCATGATCAATCCACATAGCCTTAAAATGAAAAAGGTCTAGGACCAATAAATGAAACTTTAGAAAGGGTAATTAAAATAGGACAATGATTAGAATTATGACAGGGAAGCACTAAACATAAAACCTCTTTTCAAATATTGAAACAGCCCATATTGGCCAAGTCTTTATCCCGAAGTTGATCATTATGATTAGATGTGGTATTGCCCCTACTCCATGTAAATTTATTGCCCCCCATATGAATAGGGAATAAATTATTATCTTCTAAAGCAATACAAAATTCACCACAAGAAGACCTAAGAGGAAGGTGGCTAACTTGTCTTTCATGAGCACCCAAAATAGAATTAAAATCTCCTATTACAATCCAACTTGGAGGGGCCGACGAAGAACGAGAGCGCATAGTCCCATAACAACGACGTTGATTTTTAAAGAGACTAGCATACATAAAAGAACACCATTGCATCGACGAATTAGCGTAATAAGAGATAGTTATAAACTGATCAGAGAAGGAAACAACATCTACAGAATCAACATAATCAGCAACAAGCACCCAGTTTGACAAAAGATGATTCCCACTAACATTGATAGAAACTAATCGCATAGCAACAGAAGTTCAGTAACTTGAATCAGAATTATCAAAATCAACCAAAGGTTCCGCAATGCATAAAAAAGTAGGATGATGGAAGCGGCAAAGATTTCTCAACGTATTCCAAGTTGTCAAGTTCCTAATACCCCGAAAATTCCAGTAAAGGGACTTAATCATTTAGAAGCTTTAGAATTATGCCCTCGGTCATTTTAAATTTTTTGAAGCCTATCAGCAATAACTTTGATTCAAGAAGCCAATGAATCACAATTGTCATCTAGAGTTGGCTACCATGAAGAATTAGCAATAATAACCATTTAAACCATAACATTTGAATGCCCCTGTGAAGACGTATTTGAACCATTCTCATGGAGAATAATTCTATTATTTTTAAGTGCAATATACTCTCCCAAAATATCCTCCGAATTCAAAATAATAACATTAAAACCATGAAAATTAGATTCTCTTTCAATATCCGACAAACACGAATTATTAATATTACTATCAACTTCTTTAAAAGAATTAATATCCTACATCTCAGCATTATTATCGCGAGTACAAGAGAGTAAAATGTGTAAGAAAAGACAATTGAATCTGAAGTCTTATGAACATGTCGATATTACATGCGTGTTTGAGATCTACCCCGGTTTTGTTAGCCCTTGTCCTTGACATTCTCTAGATCACGTTTTATATCACGATAATCTTGACCATATTGGGAAGAAGAATCATCACCATTCTTATCATAAGATTTTTCCATTTTAGAGCCATAATAAAAAATTTGAACTTGCATAACATCATCTCATACCATGTCTATTATCATGAATATTAATAGACTCATAAAAATTATGAAGCCTATTTTCCTGGCCATTATCCGAATCATTAACCAAGTTATCATGAACAAGATCTTCACAATCACAACTTTGATCTTGACCATTTTCAAATACAGAACGATCACGACACTTATGAATATCTACATCCATAATTCTAGTAGACTTATTATGATGACAATTCTTCAGAATATGACCAATAGAACATCAAGTTGAGCAGAATAATGGAATATTTCTGGGCATACAACATTAATAAAAGAACTAAATCCTTCCCTTTCAATCAAAATAGAACCATCCAAAGAATTTGATAAATCCACATCTATAAGAATCTATCATACTGACCAAATTCACCTTCAATAGTAGATTTTTCAAATTTCAGAGGAATATCGATACTAGAAACAATGTTTCAGAGAATTTCTAAATGTCAATATTGTTGAAAAATGCGGCGCACGTGCGACAGAGGCGTGATGGCTTTTAAAAATTTATTTAAAATGAATCGTATATTTTTCGATAAAACGAAAATAAAGGCGACACAAAGGTTTCTAAAATAATTTTTTTTTATTAAAGAACTCTTTTCATACAGGATCCATTATATATTTATATATTTAATCTGAGACATACATGGATATGAACCATATACCTCTTGTAGTCTATACTAAGCGTCCTCGCAAACCAACGATCATGCGTTCCCACAGACAACGCACTTCGAGATCCATACTACGATCTTCCAAGTCAATCCTCAAACGCACTAGGATGTGTGTGAGCACGTAGAATAATCAAAAACACATTTTCTGTCTCTAGATGTACTCAACACATGAGATCTAGATATTTACTGAGAAAGATTAATTTTTGTGAGACAATCTTCTGAGAGAATACGATAATTATTCTCACAGAGCTTTTTGATTAACTTTTTAATCACAGAGAAAATTCACTCTGATAGAAATTGTGTTCTTCATTCTCTATCAACACTGAGGCCAACACAATAATATCTATATATTTTCTAGATAATGACATCACGTTTTTAGGGATAAACTGGAAATAATATTTAATATCAAAATTATCATTGCAGTGTGATCCACTACAATTTGTGCACAATTGCAGTGCCACACGGCACTGTGTGCCATGACACTACTATAGTACTTTGTGGCACTACAATATTATACCCTCACTACTGCAGTGCCATGTGACACTACAATAATTTAGGTTAATCTCTGATTAACAATTAGAGATTGACGCGTGACAACTACTGTGTATTAAATATTTATTTTAATAAGATGAATACCTAGATATTAGTGAATTGAAATTAACATATCTAATTATCCCTATCAACTAATTTATTTGCTAGTTCACAAATTATTATCTAATAATAATTTATAATCATTTAATTTTATAAATTAGATATTATGTCTCACTTACCGATAATTAAAACATTAATCGATACAATTATTTATATATATATGTATATGTAATTTCTGAAATTTATATATAAATAATTCAATTAATTAATCACACGTAACTATCTCATAATTATGTGCTTGTCTCAGAATAAAAATTTCTTTTAAAAGTAATTTATTTTCTCATGTTTTGAAATATTCACACCCTAGACTGCATAATACAGAGCTGACTTGAGGACTATGAACCTATAATCTTAAGCTCTAATAAATCAGATTATTAATTAAACTCTTTAGTTAAATAATCTTATTTATTAATTACATTATTAGTCTACTATAAATATAGAATTGCACTCTTAGAGATTATAGAAAGTATTTACAGAGTATTATCGTGTAGTCCAATAAGTTCTGTCCTCCAATTATTGCTTAGTAAATTAAAGCTAGTCAAAATTACTGTTTTACCATTCTAATTACCTCTTGATCCTTAAATACCATTAATTCATTAGTGAATGGCTAATTTATAATCGTATTATAAATTTGAGCTCAATAATCATTCAGTTCCAGAATTAACACTTAAGGGAACCAATATATGATTCGTTATGAAAGCTTGGATTCCAAATCTTGTAACATCATTTTCTCAGCCATCCATATCACTGAATATTCAAAACAAAAGTCACTACCTTATTTTACAAATAAACCTTAAACAATGAATCAAAAGATCCAGTAGACATGTATAGGAGTTCATGACTACTCAAAATTCAGACTGATCTATATATGATCATAAGAATAATGTGTATTAATTTTTTTATGATAAACGGTATGTTAATAAAGATATTAATTCACATCGGTCCTGTTGTATATACTCTTATTATATAAAATACTTTCACTAAAATGTCTATCCACATCAATGATCCAGATCTAGATCACATACATTCATAATGCATAGTAAACTGTACTAGCAACCATTCATTAAAAATTTCACACTATAATATGTTGCTTCATTTTATTCATTATCTATGATCTTAATCCACTCATACTGATACAAGATCATAGTCTCATTAATGAATATGAAATATTTAAATATTTATATAACTTATTCAACAATAATTTAAAACAACAATTATAAGAAAAATATAATTTCATTAAATTTTATATTAAAATGTCAATATACATGCTTTGAGGGCATAACCCGGATGGATATTTCTAACTCAGATCATATAATCGAACCCAAACTTGAGCATTTATAGTTTTTTGAGAAAAAAATATTAAACTCTTGTACCCATGGCTGAAGATGAAAGAAAACATGTTTTAAGTTTAATGCACCCATGCTCCAAATCTTTGATTTTTCCTATAAAGAAAATAGTAAAATCTGATAGAACCCGTGATCAATAGAAACTAAACGCCAATCAAATTGTAGCTAAAAATAGAGTTCAATTTAACTTTCAAATTATCTTATTTCCAAGGAGTATGACCTTTAGATAACATGGCCTTTCCAAGCAAAGAATACTTGCAGTGAGTGAGATGTGAAGAATACGCATAGCAACCTTAGAAAATATTTAAATTTTTAGATGATGACTTTAAAAGAGAGGGTAGAATCATCTTAGGCTTAAGAGCATCTGCATATGTTATATTAGAACCATCAACTTCATGGTTCACGTTAGAGGCCAATCCATGCATGAACATGCATGAGAGTGTTAATGATGAAGTTCATGAAGATGATGGCAATGGTGAAGATTCAGTTAATGATGATGAAGACGGCCATGATGACGACACCAATGAAGATACTGAATTGAAATGAGAACATGAAGGACGTAGAAAGTATTCACATGATCCTCTGTCGAAAAAGAGAAAAGTTGCACCATGATGTTTTGTCAAAGTTGATATCGACTTTTTGTGGATATAAATATGGTGGATTCTATGTTTGTTTGGATTTTATGTTTTTTTAGATTCTAAAGTTGTTTGGATTGGATTCTAAATTTTTTGAATATAAATTTGTCAAAGTTCCATGACATTGCATGATAGGCATTTGAAAGTGGATTTTAAGGATAACATTTACAAATCATCAATCTATCCAATTGGATTCTATGAAGAATAGATTCGCCCCTTACGTTATGGCTCGTCTCGCTCCTACAAACTGTCAATCTATCCAAACATTTTATTGGTGACATATAAAAAATAATTTTTTCATCTAGGTTTTTATGCATAATAGGGAGTATTGAAACCAAACGGTTGGCACAAAGGCGAACTCTGCCATTCGGGAGCTGATCATCAACATCAACATCC
This sequence comes from Datisca glomerata, assembly GCA_003255025.1. NCBI lineage: Eukaryota > Viridiplantae > Streptophyta > Magnoliopsida > Cucurbitales > Datiscaceae > Datisca > Datisca glomerata. The sequence goes on along the minus strand of QANY01004135.1, from coordinate 1,318,591 downwards.
CAGCCCGCGGGATCTTGCTCAAACTCTGCCATTCAGCCAAACAGGTTTTTCTATAATGTCACGGGAAAAATTTAAATCCTCAACGTCAATAAAAATGGTCATGTCACTACACGAAGTCTACACGAGGCCTGTGAAGGGAACGTGTAGACTACACAAAGTCTACATGAGGCCCGTGAAGGCTTCGGTAGACTACATGAATTCTACATAAGGACCGTGAAAGCCTCATGTATACTACAATCTCCACTCATTTAAGTTCAAAATCAAATCACCAACAAATCTTACTTATTTGCATAATCAAATCACCAACAGTGATTATGATATGAGGGTTATATTATTGCAATCCCTCCTCATGAGCTCAAGGTATGCATCGATATGTGTAATGTAATACAGATTAGTTAAGATATTTATAATTATTTTAAATACTGCATTAAAAAAGATTATAAATAACATCTTACATCTGACTCTAGCCATTGAGAAGGTGAAGAGCGAAGTTTTTTAAACCAGGTAAGGTTAACGGTACATAATCCAATGCTTACTTTCTCGTTCCTGTACAATAAAATTATAGATCAAAATTTGTTACACGATTGGATTACTACACGTTGGTTACATGATATTAATGTAACCATCATGTACATTATACAATGGATACACGAGGTCAGTGTAACCATCGTGTACATTATCCAATGGATACACGAGATCAGTGTAACCATCATGTAGTATACACGATGTCATTTTAATCATCGTGTAGTATACACAATGGCTACACAATGTCACGGTAACCATCCTGTATACTTAAAAATCTCATCGTCTAGTATACACGATGGCTACACGATATCACTGTAACAATCATGTATTTTACACGATGGTTATATGATGTCAGTGTAACCATCATGTAGTATACACGATATCAGTGTAACCATCGTGTAGTATACACCATGGCTACACTAGGTCACTTTAGCCATCGTGAGAAGAAGTGTACAAGAAAATTACAAAACTTACTTTTCCCTTACAGATTTGAACCAGGCTTTAAAACTGGCTTCATCCTCTGAAGATACATCACCATATGCTTGAAAAAGTTTGATGTCCATTTTTGCAAAGATATTAGCATAAGCTTTTTTCCTTCGCTGCTTATTCTTTCCAACCTTTTTGGTTTCCCAATTAGGTGACTCGAGGACCCACGAACTTTTTATCTTCCTCTTATTAAGTTTCCCAAGGTAGACGAGCTCTTCTTCTCCATCATTGGACTGCTCCGTTGACCGAACCAAATCCATCAATGCAGATATTATCGATGCAACATTTTGTTCTTCTTTCTTTGTTTCTTCTACTTCTTGTTTTTCTGCTATATTTTCTTCTTCTTTGTGTATTTCTTTTTCTTCTATTTTTTCTTCTTCTTCTATTTTTGGGTTTTCTTCTTTTTCTTCTTCTTCATTTGCTTCTTTTTCTTTTTTTTTCTTTTTTGCTTCTTCTTATTTTTTCCCATCTTCCTTCTTTTCACCTTCACCTTCCTTATCCTTATTACCTCTATTCTCTTCTTCTTCTTCTCTTCCTTCTTCTTCGACCTTCGCTTCTTCTTTTTCTTCTTCATTATCTTCATCTTTTTCTTCTTCCTTTTCTTCTTCTTTTTTCTTTCTCTCCCACCATCTCCTCTTCTTCTTTCTCTACCATGTGTTCTTCTTTTTCATCATTCTCTCATTCTTCTTATCTTCCTTCTTCTTCAACCTTTGTTTCTTCTTTTTCTTCTTCCTTCTCTTCATTTTTTTCTTCTTCCTTTTCTTCTTCTTTTTCCTTCTCTCCCACCATCTCCTCTTCTTCTTCTTTCTCTACCATATGTTCTTCTTTTTCATCCTTCTCTCATTCTTCATTTTTCCCTCTTCCTTCTCAATCTCCATCTTTTCCCCGTCAGATCGAGGACAAAATGAGTAATCATCTATCCTCGATGTTACCAGATAATCCATCAAAATTTTGATTTGGAAAATTGTAAACGAAATGTTTGATTGCATGGAAAAAATCTTCTTGTCCATTGAAGTGATCTTTTATACCACCATGAAGCATAAATCGCACCTCACAATCTTCCTCAATATTCCTTAGGTCCTTAACCGGTCACTAGTATGTGGATACTAATTGAAAAAAAATCTAATCTTTTTTCCCTCTATAATTTTTGTTAGGGAGGATTGCCTCCCTAGGTTTCTCTTCCCTAACTAATGATGCTAAAAGGTATGATTGTGACACAAACCTGCGATGTAATCTTCCTTCAACTAGCTAATACTAAGCACCCTGTTGTTGAATCTTTCTCATCTGAAATTTATCATTCGGTAGTTCTCCATTCCTTAAATGTCAAATTCTGTCTTCTTGCAGCTTGGCTCTGTTTCTATTTCTCCAATACTGGTAGTGGAGATTTTATGCTTGGCTCACTACCAAATTCCAGTGGGACCTTTCTTCTATATGGAAAATGTAATGATGAATCTAGCGTTAAAAAGGAATTCGCCTTCCCGATTTCAGCCATGGGTATTTGCTTGATCATGTGTACTTTGAGTAACTTTGTAACTCTTCTATCCCCGAATGTTGAGATTACATGTAATTTCATAATTTAAAAATCTCCAATGCGAAATAAACCCTAATTTTGAGAAAATTCTCAAATTGAAATTCTTCATTTACCCATGATAGAAAAATCTTGACCTCAAATAGCGGAAGGATTAAACTTGTCTTTGATCGGAATCTTAATCAATAAATAGTAGAAGCGATAAATTTTCTTAAAGGCATAATTTATAAAACTTCTAAACACTAAATTAAACTCTGAAATAAGTCAAAACTTGAGATCCACAATTCATGAATTTTTTACTCATCATAATACGTAGAAAAACATAACGTAAAAATAAACTACTTGAATAACTTACTTTAATAGAAAACGTTTTCCCAAGTTTTAAATCAATTCACAAACTGAAAACATAGATTCTTTTTATCCAACTGGTTATGGCAGTCTCCCACTCATGTTGCTCGCCATCACAATCTGCATCATAAGCAACTATGAGACTGAGTATTTTAAAATACTCAGTAAGCAATCTCACATTATAACATGCATCCACATGTCATAAATGAAATCATGACAAAACATAACTGAACTTGACGTAAATCATAAATGAAATAATGTAACGTGCTTGATTATGACATGGCTTAAGATAGCACGTAGATAACACGTGCCTCAAACAGAATCATATAAAAAACTTATTCATATCTTGCCTTGGCATAACCCCTACTTAACAACCTAATCAGAACTGATCACACTTTAACTGAAATATATCACAATGAATTGGGTGACGAAATAGATGACATACATTGGGCGACGAAACAGAGGGCACACAACGGGCGACATAACAGATGACACACATTGGACGACAAAACAGATGGCACTCAAAGGTGACTTGAAAACTTGAACAGATGACACCTCATGAGTGACGGAAAATATTTATAGATGACACCCAATTTATGACCAAAACATGAATTGATGACACCCTATGTGTGACGAAATCATGAAACGATGACACCCCATTCGTATAACAAAAAAAAACGTGAACAATTCTAATTTCTTGTTAAGTAAGGGTCATGCTTAAGTTCATATCTTGCATAATTACCACTTCACTTAATTTATCTACATATTTTGAAATATCCAATGCTTGACAGCAATTAATCACATGGTTCATAAGTAAACATATAATGCATAATGATACATGTAACGGAATCAAACATGATAACATACTAACGTATAATTAGACATACTCAGATATTTATCTCATAATAATCAAATTAATAATAGAAAAGTAAATAATTATCAAAGAGTTCATGTATTTAAACATTATCGAAAAATAATTGAACAAATATTAAATATAAATATATGATATAATTATAATATTAGAGTCAAATCATTATATAAGTCCAATTAGACAAAACATATATACGAACATAACATGCATATAGACATTTAAAACTTATGAAAATAACACATCTTACATTTATCACACGTGCGTCACATTACGATGTAAAATCATTTATCCGAACCGGAGGAATGAACTAAATAACTAATTACCTGGGATCTAAAAAAAATATAATCACTAAATTATTTTGAAATAAATCAATGTTAAATAAAAACATTTTTAATATCATATGAATAGAGATTTAATTAAAACGGTATAAAGGGGTCCGGCCGAGGCCAGAAAGTAATGCTTTGGGTCAGAAATCAAAAGATTAAACTTAGCCAAACAGTTCAGACTAGTCCAGTGTGATTTTATCTGATGGACCGGTCCAGAATGGTCCGGCTAAACTGAATCAATCTAGATTGGACCGGTTCGGGACAGAACCAATTGGTTCGCAAGACCGAGTTGCAAAACAAGAAAAATGGAAGGGATAAATAGGGGATGGAGTAACCAAAATAGAAAGGGAAAAGGAAACAATGAGATAACAAAGAGAGGCAAAGAGAATGAGAGAGAGGATGAGAGTAGAGGGAAAACAAAGTGGGAGAGAGAGAGAGAAACAAAGAGATGAAATAAGAGGGAGAGACAAAGCAGAAGAGAAATAAATTAGGACAGAGAAATAGAAGGAGAAAGATGAAGCAAAATAGGGAGAAGCAAAGAAGAAAAGAAGAAAACAAAAAGAGACAGAGGGAAAAAAATAATCGAAATAGAGAGAGAGAACAGGGAGAAAGCAAAGAGGGAGGCCGAAATAATAGGTTAAAGGGTGAGAGAGAGAATGGAGAAAGAAGAGAAGTAGAGAAGAAATAGAAGAAAGAAGAAACGTACCGGAGATGTAAGGTGGCGGCAATGGTGGAACTAACAGAGGAAAGAGAACGTAGAAAGAGAGGGAGAAACAAGGGGGTTTCGATGATTTCAAGGGGGGATGAATAGTGAGAGATATAAGGTATTTGACAATGTTAGCTTAGGGCTTTTCTTTAGGTGTATGTAAAGCATATGATGTGAGTGAGGTAGAGAAAGAGGGAGAGATATTGCCGAATGAAAACAAAAAAAGGCTAGTATACATATTGCATATCGTGTGAGTGGTTTTGAAAATCAAATTTTAAAATAATCTTATCCAATTAAAATAAAAATAAGTTTTAACAAAAAATATATATAATTCCTTTTAAAAATCAAAATTTAAAATCACATTTATCTTTTAAATAATTTTATGAAAGTGCCATTTTACGAAGGGTCATATTATTACATTCTCCCTTCCTTAAAAATTTTCATCCTCGAAAGGAAGATGCCACATTTTCAAACCCTTAAAATCACAACTAAAACTCAATTGATAAAAAATAAAAGTAGAATGAATAAATAAAATACAAATTATTTTAATAAATGTTTAATCTTATTGAGTAATTAAAATGTAAACGTATTCAAACATACCATAATGAAACTAAAACACATCATATTGAATCAATAATTAAAACGCATATAACATGTGTGTGCTACTTGAATTGTAGGGTGAGGGAGGAGTAGAGTGAGCTACATGCCATATTTCTCACTAAGAAAAGTCTACAGAATCTAAAACCTTTGGTTTGATACCAAATTGTAATGCCCCAATCCTGGACAGTTAAACATATATGTAATTTTATAATTTTGAAATCTCCAATTCGAAACAAACTCTAATTTTGAGAAAATTCTCAAATTGAAATTCTTCATTTACCCATGATAGAAAAACATTGATCTTAAATAGTGGAAGCCTTAAACTTATCTTTGATCAGAATCTTAATCAATAAATAACGGAAGCGATAAAGCGTCTCAAATGCATAATCTATAAAACTTCAAAAAACTGAATGAAACTCTGAAATAAAGTCAAAACTTGACATCCATAATTCAGGAAGTTTTCACTCATCATCATTCGTAGAAAAACATAATGTAAAAATAAACTACTTGAATAACTAACTTTAACAAAAAAAATTCCCAAGTTTTAAATCAATTCATCAACTAAAAACATAAATTCCTCTTATCCAATTGGTTATTGCAGTTGCCCACTCATGCTGCCCGCTGTAACCATCTGCATCATAAACAACTATGAGTGTTAAGGATCAATCTACACACCAAATTTCAAGGATTTAACATCTTGAAGATGAGCATGATCAAGAAGGCAAGGAGCAAGTTCAAGAGATTTATAATCCAATTAGCATGCCTCAAGGACAAATAACAACGTCGCGGTCTAAGAAGCTTCAACAAGCCTTAATCAATCATTTGCAAAGCTTAGTTAATTCAGCTAGTGAAGGTTTACTAAGACACTAAAGCTTTGGGACAAGTGTAACTCGAGTTCAATAAAACTTAATTCAAGTCTGAGTTACTAATGAGTTTAATTATGTAATGGGCCACTTTTTATATTTACTATTGGGCTGGATGAAATATTTTACTTTATTTAGAGTCCATTAGTTTTATTTAGCTTAATATAGTTTATTCTTAATGATTAAGTTTTCTATTTTTTTGTTTAAAGGTTTTTAGGAAACATTTGTTAAAGCAATAAATATGCTTTGGTAGAATGTTTTAGGGGCCATAATTTATCATTTAAAATAGAAAGGTTGTTTTTTCTTTTATCTTTGTGTTCTTGAGTAGAATACATGCTTTAAGAAACATTCAAGTAGGCTGATCACCTTCTTGTGGAGTATTTCGAAATTGAAATTCAGAAACAAGTTTTCTTTATTCTAGTTTTTGATCATCTATCTAAAAAATCTATTTTTCTAGCCTTTCTTAGGTGTTGTTGCCAAATTGGTTTTCAGGGTTTTCATGTTGATTCTTTAAGGGTTCATATACATAAAGAGGTTCTCTAGGTTATTCTTGGAGGTTCCGTATCATTTGGTAACAGAGTTTTGATTTCTGGAAACAGGTTAACTATCCACTTCATTCTTTATCTTCGTTATTTTGTTTTTCCTTCCCTTCTACTTCTTTCTTTTTTTGATTTAGTAAAAAAAAATTATTGTTTTTCGTGTGATTTTGTTGGCTAGTTTTAAAACAGCCATAACGTCTGATCCGGGAGTCGAAACAAGCATTAATATATATAAAATCGAGCTGATTTTCATTCCCTACAAAGTTCGAAGCCAAATTCTATCGTTTCCATCCAGTTTTTTTGTCATTAAGTTTTCTACATCATTTTCCCTAAAAATCTGAATTTTCATTCTTTTAGCTATCACCTTATCATCTTCTCATCTTCTCATCTTATCACATCTTATCCATATCTTATCGCTATCTTTTAAATTATGTTATCCTTATTTGTTTATCTTATCATATCATATCTTTCACTATCTTATCTTATCTTATCTTATCTTATTCTATCTTATCTTATGATATCTTATCATAACATATCTTATCTTATCTTATCTTATCATATCATATCATATCTTACCTTACATTATCTTATCTTATCTTATCCTATCTTGTCTTTCCTAAATTATGTACTTTCCTAAGTTCAACACTTTACTAAATTCATTATTTTCCTTAATTCATTACTTTCCTAAATTCTTTGTTTCCCTAAATTCGTTTCTTGCTCAAACTTGTTTTGAAAATTTCTGTTTTGGAATTCTACATAATTACAAGCTATTTTAATTGTTTTAAAAGTGTGATTCACCTAAGAACATAAAAGAATTAGCTGGAGTGGTGTGAGGAAAACCATGAGTGAAATAATATTTGAGTTAAACACGAGTGAACACCCCCATCTTTTGAGTGCAAACACGTGAGGGAATGCTGGTGAGGTCCTTGAATGTTTTTTCTTTGTTTCTAACACTCTGTTGCAACAATGTCAAACCAAAGTGGAGATAATGATGTTGATCAAGTTCCTGAAGCTATACTACATGAGGCTCAGCAAGGAGAGTTTCCACATTTTAATTGACATATGGAGGCCATGAGAGACGCATTAGAGCGTATGGATGCAAGGTTGCAAGCAGTTGAAAGAGCAACGCCAAATCACAACGAAGGGCAAAAATGAGGTAGAAAAAATACTTCAAGTTGACGACTTTGAAGATGAAGATTTTGATTATAATGAGGATGATGATGATATAATTGTTGAAAGGGTCGTGCCTAGAGGAGGAGGAAGAGAATATGAGAAAATCAATTCCATGGCAGAAACTGAGGCAACAACGATTTTGTAGATAGAAATTTGGGAAGCATTAAACTTAAGATACCTCATTTTCAAGGTAAATCAGATCCGAAGGTGTATTTAGAATGGGAAAAGAAGGTGGAACTCATATTTGATTGTCCTCACTTTAGTGAGCAGAAGAAGGTCAAGTTGGCAGTTACACAATTTTCACATTATGCTATAGCTTGGTGGGCTAAATTGGTGACTAGTAGAAGAAGAAATTTAGAGAATCCAATTGAGACTTGGCATGATCTCAAGTCTACAATGAGGAAGAGATTTGTACCTTGGCATTTTCATTGGGAACTTGTGCAGAAACTTCAAGTTCTTAGACAAGTCAGTAGGGGTGTGGATGATTACTATAAGGAGATGGAAATGCTCATGACTAGGGCTGATATAGAGGAGGATATGGAGACAACTATGGCATGTTTCTTGGTTGGTTTGAATAAGGAGATAGCTGACCGGGTGGATTTACAACCTTATGTGGAGTTAGAGAAGATGGTGCACATTGTCATCAAGGTGGAAAAGTAACTCCAAGGAAGAGGGGCAGCAAGGTATGTTTCCAAATCTTATTCCAACTCTAATTATACTTGGAAAAAGGATGGAAAGAGTGATTTTAAGGGTGGAAATAAGGCTGCTTATGATGGTGCAAAGGGAAAGGCAGATAAGGTTTTCAAAGAAAAATCTAAAATTGAAGAGCCTAAAGGGAGAAATAGAGACATTAAGTGTTGGAAGTGTCAAGGTGTAGGTAATATTAGCAAGGCGTTCCATAATAGGAACACTATGACCCTACAAAATGGTGAGATAATAACTGATGAAGAAGAAGGTAACAATGAAAGCGATGAGGAGGAGATGCCCGAATTGGAGAGTTGTAGTGAAGGAAGCATTGAGGAACCGATTAGGGGTGATGTGTTGGTTACAATATGTGCTCTTAACACCCAATTGAAAGAGGAATGCCATGACAAGCAATGAGACAACTTGTTCCATACAAGGTGTCATGTTCAAGGGAAAGCATGTAGTGTGATTATTGATGGTGGGAGTTGCACTAATGTGGTGAGTACATTATTAATTAATAGATTAGGGTTGTCTACTACACTACACCCACGACCATACAAGCTTAAATGGATTAATCATTGTGCTAAGGTGAATGTGAATAGGCAATCTATTATCTCATTTTCAATTGGTAAATATCATGATGAGGTGTTGTGTGATGTGGTTCCTATGCATGCTGGAGATATTTTGCTTGGTAGACCATGGCAATTTGATAGGAGAGCTATGCATGATGGGTACCTCAATAGGTATTCATTCACCAATGATGAGCAGAAGACTATACTTACACCACTTTCCTCAAAAGAAGTGTATAAAGACCAGTGTAAAATGAAAAGGATGAGAGTGTAGGCTAAAAAGAATGAAAAAGAGAGTAAGAAAAGTGTTTTAGGGAGTGAAAAGTAAAAAAGTGAAAAGAAAGAGGGAAGAGAAAAGTGCTTTAGAGAGTAAAAAGAAAAGGAGAGAAAAGAAATAGGGAAAAGAAAAAGGAGAGAAAAGTGTAAAGAGTGTGAGTTTAAGAGCAAAGGCAAGTGAGGTTAGACATGCATTCTACTCCATTCGGTTTATATTTGTACTCTTGTACAAAGAGGCTTATTTTGCAACTATTGAACTTAACCCCTCTTTGGCTAGTGTGTTTGTTGATCTTTTGTAAGAATTTGAAGACTTGTTTCCCGAGGAGATGCCAAGTGGTTTACCACCAATTAGAGGTATAGAACATCAAATTGACTTCATTCCTATAGATGTCATACCCAATAGGGCATCAAAATGAATCCAAGTGAGACAAAGGAGATCCAAAAATAAGTGGAGGAGTTGTTAGCTAAGGGGTATGTGAGGGAGAGTCTAAGTTCTTACTCAGTTCCTGTTATTCTTGTGCCAAAGAAGGATGAGACATGAAGGATGTGTGTAGACTATCGAGCCATCAATAAATCACTGTAAAGTATCGTCACCCTATTCTTAGGTTAGATGATATGCTTGATGAATTATATGGTTCGTGTTTGTTCACTAAGATAGACTTGAAATCTGGTTATTATCAAATTTGAATGAATGTTGGTGATGAATGGAAACCATCGTTTAAGATAAACTATGGGTTGTATGAGTTACTTGTTATGCCATTTGTCCTCACTAATGCACCTAGGACATTCATGCGATTGATGAACCATGTGTTGCGCGAGTACTTGGGAAAGTTCGTTGTTGTTTACTTTAATGATTTCTCATTTACACTAGGTTCTTAGATGATCATATCATGCATGTACGTCAAGTACTAGAAATATTAGGCAAGATAAGTTGTATGCTAACCTTAAGAAGTGTAATTTTTTCATGGAAAGGGTTAATTTTCTTAGTTTTGTAGTGTCTAGTCAATGTGTTGAGGTTGATGAGGACAAGGTAAGAGCCACTAAAGAGTGGCCGAGACCTAAGAATGCTAGTGAGGTGAGGAGATTTCATGGGCTTGCTGGTTTTTATAGGAGATTCATTATAGATTTCAGCACTATAGCCGCACATTTGAATGATTTAGTTAAGAAAATTGTTGGATTTGTTTAGAGTGCGGCACAAGAACATGCTTTTATTGAACTTAAGGATAAATTGTGTATTGCACATTTGCTTGCTTTACCTAACTTTGATAAGACTTTTGAAATTGTTTATGGATTTAGTCCACTTACTCCTATTGATTTATTACCATTGCCACTAACAATTTTGTGAGTATTGATTCTAAGGAAAATTTGGTGAAGAAGTTACATAAACAGGTTAAAGAGAGGATTGAAAAGCCAAATGCTCAAGTCACTTCACGTGTAAATAAGGGACGAAAGCCACTGATTTTTGGCCCCGAAGATTGGGTTTGGGTGCATTTTCGCAAAGAGAGGTTTCCACTTCAAAGAAAGTCCAAGTTCAGCCCAAGAGGAGATGGTTCTTTTCAAATTCTTGAAATGATTAATGACAACGCATACAAAGTGGACTTTCCAAGTGAATATAATGTTAGTGCTTTTTTTAATGTGGCTAATTTGAGTCATTTTGATGTCGGTGATGCTTTCGATTCAAGGATGAATCCTTTGAGGAGAGGGGAAATGTTAAGGATCAACTTACACACCACATTTCAAGGATTCAACATCTTGAAGATGACATAATCAAGATGGAAATGAGCAAGTTCAAGAGGTTTCTAGTCCAATTAGCATGCCTCAAAGACCAATAACAAGGTCACGGTCTAAGAAGTTTCAACAAGCCTTAATCCATCATTTGCAATGCATAGTTAATTCATCTCGTGAAGGTTTGCAAAGACACCAAAGCTTTGGGACAAGTGCAGCTCAAGTTCAATGCAACTTAATTTAAGTCCAAGTAACTAATGAGTTTAATTAAGTATGTAATGGGCCACTTTTTATGTTTTCTATTGGGCTGGATGAAATTTAACTTTATTTAGAGTCAATTAAATTTATTTAGCTTAATATAGTTTATTCTTAATTATTAAGTTTTCTATTTTTGTGTTTTAAGGTTTTTAGGAAACCTTTTTAAAGGCTATAAATATGTCTTAGTAGAATGTTTTAGGGGCCAGAATTTATTATTTAAAAACCTAAAGGTTATTTTTGCTTTTATCTTTATGTTCTTGAGTAGAATACATGCTTTAATAAATATTCAAATATATTGATCACCTTCTTGTAGTGTGTTTCGAAATTGGAATTTAGAAACAAGTTTTTTTATTCTAATTCTTGATCGTCTATCTATGAAATCTGTTTTTCTAGCATTTCTTAGGGGTTGTTGTTGAAATTAGTTTTCGGGGTTTCATGTTAATGCTTTGAGGGTCCGTATACATAAAGGGGTTCTCAAGCTTATTCCTAGAGGTTCCGTATCAATGGGGGTGAGTATTTAAAAATACTTAGTAAGAAAACTCACATTATAACATGCATCCACCTGTCATAAATGCAATCATGACAAAACATAATTGAACTTGACATAAATCATAAATAAAATAACGCAACGTGCTTGATCATGACGGCTTAACATAGCACGTAGATAACACGTGCCTCAAACAGAATCAAATAACAAACTTATTCATATCTTACTTTGGCATAACCCCTAGTTAACAACCTAATCAGAACTGATCACACTTCAACTAAAACATATCATGAAGAATTAGGCGATGAAATAGATGCCACACGTTGAGCGACGAAACAGATGCCACACATCGAGTGATGAAACATATGACACACATTACGCGACAGAACAAATGGCACTCATAAGTGACGAAAAACATGAACAGATGGCACCTCATGAAAGACGGAAAACATTTAGAGATGATACCCAATGTATGAGCAAAACATGAACAGATGGCACTCTATGTGTAATGAAAGCATGAACAAATGACACCTCATTCGTAGAACAGAATAAAATGTGAACAGTCCCGATTTCTTGTTAAGTAAGGGTCGTGCTTAAGTTCATATCTTGCATAATTACTACTTCACATAATTTATCTACATAGTTTGACTTAGTCAATGCTTGACAACAATTAATCATATGGTTCACAAGTAAACATATAATGCATAATGATACATATAACAGAATTAGACATGATAACATACTAACGTATAATTAGATAAACTCAGACATTTATCTCATGATAATCAAATTAATAACTGAAAAGTAAATAATTATCAAAGAGTTCATGGATATAAATACATGATAGAATTATAACATCAGAGTCACATCATTATATAAGTCTACTTACACAAAATATAAATACATGATAGAATTATAACATTAAATATAAATACATGATAGAATTATAACATCAGAGTCACATCATTATATAAGTCTACTTACACANTTATATATATATATATATATATGTACATAACTTACTTACAGACATTTAAAACTGATGAAAATAACACGTCTTACATTTATCAGATATGCGTCACATTACGATGTAAATTCACTTACCTGAACTTGAGGAATGAATAAACAACTAATGACCTGGAATCCAAAAAATATATAATCATTACATTGTTTTGAAATAAATCAATGTTAAATAAACACATTTTTAATATCATATGAGTAAAGATTTAACTAACACGGTGCAAGGGGTCTGAACGAGGCCGGAAAATAATAATTTGGGTCATAAATCCAATGATTAAACTCGGCCAAATGGTAAAGACCAGTCCAATTTGGTTAATATTTGATTGAATGGTTCAGACTGGTTCGTCTAAACTGAACCGGTCTGGCTTGGAGTCGTTCGAGACATAACCAAATTGGTCGCAAGACCCAATTGCAGAACAAGAAAAATGGAAGGAAAATAATAGGGGACGGAGTAACCAAAATAGAAAGGGAAAAGGAAACAATGAGATAACAAAGAGGGGCAAAGAGAACGATAGAGAGGAAGAGAGCAGAGGGAAAACAAAGTGGAAGAGAGAAAGAGAGAGAAACAAAGAGATGAAACAAAGTGGGAGAGACATAGCATAAGACAAAGAAATTGGGAGAGAGAAACAAAATGAGAAAGATGAAGCAAAAGAGGGAGAAGCAAAGAAAAAAAAAGAGAGACAAAGAGAGACAGAGGGAAAAAAAGAAAGGAAACAGAGAGAGAGAGAGAGAGAACAGGGAGAAAGTAGAGAGGGAGACCAAAATAATAGAAAAATAATAGGTAAAAGGCTGAGAGAGGGAACAGAGAAAGAAGAGAAGTAAAGAAGAAATAGAAGAAAGAAGAAACTTACCAGAGATGCAAGGTGACGGCAATGGTAGAGCTGACAGAGGAAACGAGAACGCAGAAAGATAGAGAGAAACAAGAGGGTTTCGATGATTTCAAGGGGGGAGATGAATAGTGAGAGATATAGGGTATTTGACAATGTTAGCTTAGGGTTTCTCCTAAGGTGTGTGTAAACATATGATGTGAGTGAGGTAGGGAAAGAGGGAGAGATATTGTCGAATGGTGTGAGTGGTTTTGAAAATCAAATTTTAAAATAATCCTATCCAATTAAAATAAGTTTTTACAAAAATTATATATAATCCCTTTTAAAAATCAAAATTTAAAATCACATTTATCTTTTTAAATCAATTTTATGAAAGTGCCATTTACGAAGGGTCATGATATCACAAACTTCATTATTTCTTTCACCAGTTGTAGGTATTATTATATCATCATGATATCTTTTTGTGCGTACTCTCATGTAATTTGGTTAACAATTAACATTAAATCACAATATATTTTAATTTCTCTTACCCTATGTCAATGAAGGAGGCAAATTCTTCAATAAGGCCTGATACTTCATTTCATTGTTTGATGCTCTGAAATTGAAGGACAACTCCTACTCTAATGTTTTAGAGTTTCAATTACAACTCCTCATCTTGTCCACCGGTGGTTGGAGGCACCATCTAAATAGAGGTTCCAATACACTTGGCTACCTTTTCAATTTCCACTTCCTGATGATGTCTATTTTATAAGTGAACTCATCAATAAAATCTACTAACATGAAAGTGATTTGTTTACTTAGAAGTTATATTTTATCATATGTTGTTTGTTGTCTATCTTGAATAACATTTTGGTTTATCTTGCTAAATTAACATAAAAGGAATAGAAAATGCACTCATTGATTTGCTTTTTTTGTAGGACTTCAAGTTCGGGTCGAGTGACCAAGTGCTACAAAATATGGTTATGGTAGTGCTACAACATCATATGAACATGCATAAAAAAGATTCCATAACATTTTAATCCAGCTGGCACTTGAATTTACGCGCAGAAACCTGAGCGAGCTTAAAAAGTATTTGCATTGAGAGAGGTTGACAAGAAGAGTACAGAAAAGGAAAGAAGAGGACGAAGGCGGAAGAAGAAAAGAGTGGGAGTAGCTTCTCTAATTCCTTGTTTATCCCCAAATACTCTTTGTATTTCATTCTTTTAGCCCATTAGCTTTGTAATTGATGGTCGGATTATTTTGAGATTTTCACGAAACTCAATATTAGCTAAACTTTCTTAACTGGAGTTCTTGATCAACCGCAAAGTTGTTTAACTTACTTGTTCAGCTTGAATTGTTCAGCTAATCTAGTTGCATTTTGTTCAAGTGTGCTTTATTGTTAATTTTTGTTATTGGCCGGCCATCAATGTACAAGATACTTACGGATTAAAATACTGGAAATGTTTAATTTAGTAGATCTAGTTTGAATAATGTAAGTTTATTTAATCTATTGATGAGTTAAGTAATTTATAGATAGTATATGCATATATTGTTCACCTTGCAAACCTATAAAACCAGAGGCTTTTAATTATGGTTCTTGATTTTAATCTAACATAGGAATGTGTTAGGTTTGATTAAAGAACTTAAGTAAGGAGGATGGAAATCACTTATGTATTTGAGAAGTTGAGATTACAGCCATTAGTGATGCATATTATATTACCCACAAATTACTTAACTCATCAAGAGATTATACAAGGTCTATTCAAGAAATTTCTCACACAAGCAAGCCTATGTAATTTTCAAGTGAAAAGGTGAAGCCATTAAACATGCTAACGTCATCTAGCAATGATACAGAGACGGGAATTAATATAGATAATATCTATTCAATATGGACAATATTCTACAGTATGGATTGATTTTCACATGCTTATCCCCTCGGGTTTCTCTTCAATACGGATTGGTTTTCATCAAGCCTATTCCATGGGTTTTCCCTTCAATATGGACTGGTTTTCATCATGCTTATCCCCTAGGTTCTCACTTCAATACGGACTGGTTTTCATCAAGCATATTTGCTAGGTTTTCTCTTCAGTACAGACTCATTTTCATCAAGCTTATTCCACGAGTTTTCTCTTCAATATGGACTAGTCTTTCATTAAGCTCAGTTCCTCAGTTTTTACCCAATGAGGATTGATTTTTCTCCTCGATACAAATTGCTCTATAGGGAGCACACCTAAATAAGGAAAGATTTAAATGAACACAAATAACAATCCACATCTATACATAAAAGATTTACGCCAACTCAACAATATTTATTCATCCAACTCCTAAAAATAAACTTAGGAGATGGCAACTTCCATGTTAGAATCAATTGCGCACAAGGAGCGACAATCAAGCATGCGGCGCTTCTGTAAGAAATACGACAACTCATAACGAAATGATTGTGCATATTCATGACCTTCTATGCACAATATGACATATGTTTTCTTCCATGGTGACCATCAATTGAGGCACCTCCATACATTGAAATGGGTATTTAATATGTATATATACATGAGGTCAGCATTACAAAGCCAGTTCCAAAGCACGAATCAAAGACAAAACGAGAAAGATCATATTGCAAACAATCTCAACAACAAGAATATGGAACCTACTAATTCCTTAAACGAAGAAGTTACAAGCCCACAATAAGGTACAAATAATCTCGAGATAAACCAAAGAAGATAAGGGAGTCAAAGAAAGTGATTGGCCTCAACCAGATACTCCACGCGACTCTAGAGTTAAGTGCCTCGATATACAGTTATACAGTTACAATTCAAATGCTCTCGAGCCCCTCTTTTAGGTTGGTTATCCTCTTTTTCAAAGAAATAACTTTATCCGTTAGGGATCCTCTACACATTTACAATAATAAACCAGACAACTTTTAAAGGTGCTCTTTATACGAAAGAAATTGTGAACTCGACTACTATTGAATATCAGATAGAGTCAACCTAACTCAACAAGAGACCCTCGGAGAAAGGTATACTCTTGGTCGTCGACTTCATCCCTAAATAGTAGAGGATGAAACTACAGACCGTGAGTGGAACCGAAGACGTTGTTCCTATATCCCTATAGAAACTAAATACCCAAGGTGATGCTGTCATCTAAGAAAAATATTGAATATTTGTAGAAACACCCATGGAAACTGCGGAGTACTCCTAGGAAGCAAAATCATTATCCAAGGAAAATACATTATCAAAATAAAAGGGAGGAGTTGAGGGACCTGAAGGTGAGTCCTCTCTCACACAGATGTGACGGTTATGAGCCATTAGAAGCTGCAATAAAGTCAAATTCCTTTATACTCGAATAATGGTAACAATACAGGGTAAAAGAAAGACTCGATAACAACCCGAGAACAAGCAAGGTGAGACATGCGGATGATCTTAAGATACTTTAAACAGAGTCAATGAAATGTGTCGTTTCAAGCTACAAAATAAAAGTCACAGTAGAGCGTGAATCTCAATATAGAGTGGGATACATAATCATGTGCCGATGTGATATATGTGGAATCTAGCACATGCGAACCAGAAGAAATTGATATAAACAAGGTTATTTTCCAAAGATCACGTCGTTCGAATCAAGCTCCAAGAACAACCAACAAGGACTCGGATGCCAAGACCTACACCCCAGGTGCAACAATCGAACCTCAAATCTAGACTAACACAAATTACAAACATTTAGAAAATTGTTGATCCAATTTAGATGCAAGCTGATCCAATTAGGAGGCATGTTGATCCAATCTGAACGCAAGCTACATTGAAGCAGAAACATTCATATAGATGCTAATCTCAAATCTTGACATGAAGCAAACACCACAAGCATTCACACAATGCTTCCATGTCCAGAGGCAAGACTATCTCGCCAAAACTCAAATACAACTACAAAATGAAGACTCATATACAAGATTAACCATAAAGCTCCAAAATATGGACCCATAATATAAACAAAAAAGACGTTCCAACTAAACAAAAGGCCTTGACTTGACTTGCAGAAACAATTATGGCAACCGTAAAGCATTCCTTTGAAGTAAAAACCATTATCCAAGTACAATACATGGCCATTATATATGGTTACAACATATGGGGCTCGAAGGCAAATCATCTCTGGAATAAGTGCAGTGTTTCCAAGCAATTAAAAATGATGATGAACCCGGTTGTCTCTTGTTCGGGTTATAGTAAAAAGAGTAGGACAGACTATTTTCAAAAGCCAACAACAGGCATAATTAAGAATACCAATGGTTCAAAATACTATAAACAAAACTATATCAAGGAATGGACATGTTTGAGGCCACAACATAAAGGTCACAAAATCAACAAAATATGAAGCCCAATAGGGGATGAGATGCACGATTCAAACACACAACTCCATAAAAGTCCATCATAAGGACATAATACATACAAATTTCAAGAACTAATTCACTAGAATACTATAAAAACAACGTAGCAACACAAGAGAAAGGAGGGGCCAGTATAGGCAAAGGCAACACTGAAATCACTAAGGCATCTCGCGACCAAAGAACTAACAAAAATGCACAAGCCCCTGAAACACTAAGTTCAGTAACTGTCAAGCATAGAAAAGGAACACCTACCACAGCAACAAGAGATAAGATGACCAAGGCAAGCAACAAGCAAAAATCTTGACAAAAAAACAGGGAAGGATTTCAGTCATAAAACCAATCCAAATCAATCAAAACACAAGGAACTGAAAACCTTGTAGCTGTCGAATAAACCAAACAAGCACATTATCAAACCAAATCTTGAAGCATGCTCAATCGCGAACAAGGACAACGCAGGCTAACACCATATAGGGCACGTGCACACGAATAGTCAGACAAAAACGTGGAAGAGGAAGCAAGAAAAGCATGGAAGAAGATGATGAGAAAATAAAAGGAATAAATGATGTAAGACTCTAGATACAGAGAATTATTAGGCCACACATATGTGAAATCTCAATATGGAAGAAGGAAAAACTTCAACAACTTATTTTAATAATATACAAAAGAAGTAACAAGCCCATATACGGAGAACTATCAGGTACGGAAAACTACCAGGCCACATTTTTTAAAGGTTTGATAGAAAATAAAATGTAGAGGTGTCACTATACAACACTTTTGTAATTTCTTCTAATAATATCCAATGAAGACAAAATAAGGAAACAATTCAAATTTTGGGGTCGAGACAATGAAGACAAAATAAGGAAACAATTCAAATTTTGGGCTCGAGCTCGACTACATGGACCTCTTCAAGTAATCCACATAACAGAAGGCTAATGTTGATGCCTAAAATTTGGGCCTGGAATAAAATTTGTACAAAAGGCACATTAAACAAAATATTCCAGCTCTCGTTAGATGTTGAGGGAAAACTAAGATAGACTAATGACCCATTTGTTATACAGTCTGATGGAAAAAGCAACTGTCCTAGGGAAATACTCAAGCCATGCCCATGAATGGAATGAAAGGAAGGTCCAAACCTAAAAATGACAAAAGCCCTCCATACCAAGTAATACTAAGGGGAAGGAGGCACAAAGAAAATGAGAAGGAAGAAGCAGGCGAGAGAGAGAGAGAGGAACATGGGAAGGCCCATCAACGATTTAGACCAAAGACGTCGGGACAAAGCGAGAAGCCTTATTACTGGGGAAAAAAGCGAACGAGAAATTTAAGAAGGCGTCCCCATAAGGAGAAAATGGGGTCACACTTGAAGGGAGGCTTCACCCAAAAGGGGAAACTTTGAAAGAGCCCACTACACTCATCCGATCACAGCTCTCATAGGAGTGAGACATTGATGTAAAACTGAGGAAACGGGACGGAGGAGAATACCACGTGAATTCCTTGGTGCCAAAATCCTAAGGAAAATGCCAATAAAAAGGCGGGAGATGCAAGGATCGAGGCAAGAGTGAAAAGGCAAGCAAAATCCTCCATTGAAGCCCCTTCCAAAGGAGGACCTCAAACTTAGTCTAGAGACTGAACCCATCCCATTTATTCTGAGTTTGTAATTTTTCTTTTGAATTACGGAGGCTCACTCAATTCAAAATCCATTGCTCAGTATCATTTTCTAACCATTTTCTTCTTTATACTTTGTTTTTCTTTCACTTCTCATTTCTTTACATTTGAGGGCCATGAAAAGAGATAAGACTGTTTGAGGAATTCCCCAACATTCCATTAAATATCTAGGCTTGTTTCTCAATCTTTTTCAATGAAGCCATTTGTGTTTTGACGCAAATATGGAGCCCAGAGGCCCAACTCTGTATTTAACCCATCTCTAGGAAAAGACCCCTAACAACATGGTATATATTATTATGTATGTGTCATGTGTTAACTATATACTATGCTCAACGAAGAAACGATCAAGTATGTTACGTTATTTTATTTACGATATATGTCAAGTTAAGTTATGTTAAGCTATAATCGCATTTATAATTTCTGAATGAATGTTATTATATGAATTTACTTACTGAGTACTCACCCTCTTCACATTTATTTATGATGCAAGTAGTAATGGTGAGCAACATGAGTGAAAACTGTCATAACCATGTGAACCAGTAGTGAAAACTAGATTTCTCAATTTATTTTTGTTATAAGACTTGGGGAAAACAATTTCTATTAAACTAGCTAGGTTCTTTAAGTAGTTATTATTCCTTGTGTTTTTCTACAAACAAGGATAGGTGGAATGTTAATGAATTAATGATTTAATGTGTTGATTTTATTCCAAAGATTAATTCAGCTTTATCTAGGTTTATTATTTAAGCAATTATAATGTTTTATGGCTTCTTCTATGTAATGATGAGGTTTTTTATATTATGGATAAATTAGGGTTCTTAATTTGAGGATTTCCAAAAATTAAGTTTCTTTCAAATTAGATATTTTAAAATTAAGAAATTATGGTCATATTTAACCCCAGGGGATGAAGGCTCTAGTCGAGGTTAGTTTTTTTTTATTTTACTCACTACAATAGAAGCTCCCTCTAATAAGGGAAAACCCCCTATAAATGACATTTTATAGTTTTTCAGAAAACTCTGAGTCTCCGGGCGATATAAAAAGTCTGAGGTTTTTAAAGCATTTCTGAATCACTATAAAACACCTGATCTGTATGGCATTTTCAGGCCCCTATAAAAAATAAGGTCTTTTATAGCAGTTTTTGCCTCTATAAAAAATCAAGTCTTTCATAGCGGTGCATGTCCGTTATAGAAACTATATTGATTTACACAATAAAACTACCCTGAAGTTGAAAATCTCTTTAGTGAAGGCATCATAAAGACTCATCCCGTAATCCCACAATTCACGTAAATCATCTGTAAGAGGTTGTGAATATATGTAAATCATTACCAGGTTGCTTAGGACATGGAATTAATAATGTCAACATTACATGTTCCTTCTTCATGCACATCCACAGTGATAAGTTGTATGTCACAAGAATCACTGGCCAACAGATATGAGTATTTAGTTATGACACTTATGTATTACTGAATTTTATGAATAAATGATTTTTTTAATTAAAGTGTGTTTATAATTTAATTTAAGTCATGAAATTGTGTCAACAAAAGAAGAGTAAAAACTGAGCGGTCTTCCAAACAAACTCTTTTGAGATAGTTCAAAATATTATTCACGTCTTAGAATCGACTGAACAAACAAATCAAATTACGACTGTTAGGTTGAATCAAATGATGCCGCTCTCGGAGCATTGGAGAGGAGACTCTAACAGTTGACCCAAACATGTTATGGAACATATTGAATAGACAAGTAACAAAGCTATATTACATGTCCTTAAAATTAAAGAATCAATCAAATAGTTTCAAAACACCCATTTTGTTCGGGCTGGTAATAATCGATAGAAACCAGGGAAGAGAGGTTGAAGAAGACCGGCGGAAGAGGAGAGAGAGATATAGGATTTATATATAATTAGGTTAGGGTCACTCTATGGTGTATGAGCATGCATAGGTGTGAGTGAGTGAATAAAAATTATAAATATAACCCTTTTTAAAATTTAAAAAATCAAATTTTAAACTAAAATTATCTAATTAATATATGATAAAAAAACAATTACTTCTAGTCACTTCAATAATCTATAATATCTTAAGAGGAGGCTGGAGTGACGAAAAACTTTTGATATCTTAATTTATCCTCGTAAATTTCTTTAATTTTCTTCTAAAAAAACTTTTACACTTTTAATTTTTTATATCAATATAAATAAATACACAATATCTTCTTTATTTGATTTTATATATTCATTTACTTACTATTATTAGTAGTGTTGCAATTATTTATATTTAATTTAATTTTAATATCACAGTTTTAGTGGACGTATTTTCTACAAATGAATACCATTACACTAAAATTGTGCTATTGTTCATTGTATTGAAATAAGTATTGGATTGGGTTAGTTAACTAAGCATCTTACCTCATTTTCTCAATTAATAACATTTCCCTATATGTATTTAAAGTTCATCATGATATAGAGAGATTCATGATAAGTGAATGAATACACACTCATCATGATTTAATGCAATATGCGAATTAGTGATATTAGATCCATTCATGAAAAATATTATACTACAAATGCACATTTTGAAAGCCACAACCACCACCTATAAAAGTCAGACACTAATTACTACAAATGCACATTTTGAAAGCCACAACCACCACCTATAAAAGTCAGACACCACATAAGGACTTTGTCAAAAATTATCTCCACTGTTTAATTTATGATTAAAAATTATACTATAAATTAAATTAAGTGGTTTAAAAGAATCTGAGAAACCATGCAGAAAAAGGTATGTAAAGGAAAAGCCGGAAAGGAAATATGCCACCTACTTTCTTGCTAAATTTGCTTTAAACTTCATGTGGTCTTCCTAATATGTTTGTGGACAACATTTCAAAATCCTCCACTACTCAAGAAACACCAGTCATGATCAAACCAATATTAAGGGTTGAGGAAGACAAAGAAGAAGATTTTTATTAGCTACTTCAGAGCAATTTCATATGTCTAGACACGAGAAATTTCAACATACTGTAAGAAGAATTCTGATTTTAGGCAGCGTAATGGTTTTGCGTAAGAGGTATAAACGCATTATCTTGTAGAGTGCTTGAACAATTAGTAACCATAGAAGATTGAGCATGTAAACTCAGTGTTTTAGATTCAAATTATATGATATTTGAAGATAGACTAGAAATTCTCAATATTTGGTGTATAACATGTAGGCTGATACCTAGAGATGAATTCCATATTTCTTCTCATTTTATTTAAAATAGAGTTTTTATCATAGTTAAATTTAATTTTCTATTTAAATCCTGAAACAGTGAGTTGTATATATTTTGAGTAATAAAAAACTAAGAATGAGAGCACATAATTGTATAATGCTAATCCAAATTCATATAATATCAGATTATTTCCTTGAATTATAAAATCTAATATGATAATTAATATTATTTATGCTTTTTCGCTAATCTGGACTCAAAATAATTATGAATCAACTATAGTTAAAATTCATATTATATGTACTAATTTAGTATAATAGATCGATCTACTCACGTGCAATGTACGTGAAACTCTACTAGTATGTTTGGAAATTTTCTCTCCTTCCTCATACTTTCAACCTTAATCTTTCTATTTCAATTTTAATATAATATCTAATTCTGTATTTTTCTCAAATTTTTAGTGATAGGCACTTTGTCCATCTTTGTTTCAGGCAACATTGTCGCACCGTCGTTGTGTATCGATTTCGGTAAGCCCTTTGATTTTTCTCCTTCTCCCTTTTGGATTTTCTCTTGTTTTTCTCTCAGAATCTTGACTTCCATGCCATGTATCTTTAGTTCTCTCTTATGGCAGCCCCTTAATCATTTTCTTCGGATTTTAGTTGTTTGCTTCGTCATTATTGCATTTGGTAAGCTTAATTCCTTGCTTTCTTTTTTCTTCTTTGTCTTTCTTTCCTTGTTCGCTCTCCGTATTGACTACAACAGGGTCTTGCGACCTAGTTGATTTTGACCCGACCAGGCCCAGATTTTACCCATCCCATACCAATTTCGTTGAACTGGATCGAATAGGTTCAATCAGATCAAACCAAAACCAACCTGAACCGATTCAACCCAACTAAACTGATTCAGTCTAATAGAACCGAACCAAAGTGGTTTCATACTAACCAGACCAAGTTGAACCAGCCTGAACCATTTTGATCAGATTTCACTCATTTTATTCCCACATGTTTCCAATCTCACTCGCCCTCCTAGTTAATTAAATAATTATAGTTAATATATGAATATGTTGTGATCAGGGATCCTTGGATTTCAGGTCATTAGTTGCTGAATTTAATTCGTAGTGAATCTAGGTAAGTGGATTTACATAGTAATTTGAGCTTTCGATCAAGATTCTCGTCTCCCCCGTTCGGGCTCTCACTCATATCGGAACACTCGTTACCACTAAACGACAAAGTCAAGAGCGGAAACTTGGAGACATCCAAAAGCTGTGTTTTATCACCTTGTTAAGTAGGTAAGACTGAGAGTGGGATTTCTGCACAAGATCAGTGATGTACTAAGGAGCCGTTCCATGGAGGATTTCAAATTATGGATGCTATCTATGAGGCAGTTAGACAGGCCCTAGGGGATCTGTTGGGTCCTTTAAAAGGACTAAATCAAATGGCATAAACAAATGAAGGGAAAGCATGCTGTTTTTCTAAGGTTGGGAGGCGAAGGCCTAAATCTAAAGCAGCAGCCTAATTTTTTATCCTTTTGATTTGAGTTAATAATAAAGGTTTCATTAATGAAAGGAAAAGCGGAGGCCGGCCATCTACTAGCATTGTGGTTTGGAATCGATTATTTATCAATGGCCTACCCTTTCTTTGAACCTTGTCAATGGCAGAATCAAGGCTCTGCATGTTTGTCACATCTTTTTTTTTGGAACATCCCCTTTGTATCTCCCAACAAATTTAAGACAGCCAATTTTGTTCTTTCTACAACGATCAACAAAGTGGAATGAAAGGCTAGTTTCCTTTGCGAAGTGCTTCACCATGCTCCATCCTTGCTACACGCGCTAGGGACTCTATAACGTAATTTTTTTTTATTTTCTTTATGTTGCTCAATCTTATGATCAAGTGTTTTACTTATTTTTTTATATCACAGTGAAATTATTTACCATGTTATGTATGATTATATTTTAAGTTATACACGTAATAGATATATCGTTTATGTTCATGAACAAGTTATATGTTTACTCATGTATATGTGATGATGCAGATTATGAATATTAACTCAAGTAAAATGATAAGTAAACAAGAGGTAGACTCAGTTATGTCCCTTGGTTATTAAGTAACCAGATTGTTCACGTCATGTTATCAGCTATACGGCTGGGTGTCACCATGTTCATGTTAGCGTCCCTAAGATTAAGATAACTTTAAGTGACATTAAGTTTCAGGACACCCTATTCGTCATGTTCATATTCATGTTATAAGTTCAAGCTCAAGTGTGAAATAACTCTGGTTAGGTTGTTAATCTGCGGATATGCCTCATCGAATTATGATCAAGAAAGTACAAGTATCAGCAAGAATAAGTACAAGTTCAAGTTATTTGTTAACCATGAAATCAGTTATGTTAGCGTGCCGGGATACTCTGCATCGAGACTCTACTCACATTATCTTGAAGGCTTTATGAAAGACACAACATGTCCCCTTACTGACGGTTGATCAAGCTTCACGGTGGGATGATCTCTCAACAGTTCTTCTAGGATTTCATATCATTTTAGCAATTCCTAGGTCGTCTACTCTCCCAGTGCTTGCCGAGAGTGAACATGACTCTTCTCTTAACCGTATCAGCAGCACCCATTATTAGTGTACTCGGTTGGTTGTCAGTTTGGGCATGATCATGGGGTCATCCCCAAGTAGCAAAAATGACTTGAACCTCCATACGCCTTCTCTTATTGGTTACTGGACGCGCAGAGTTGTAACGAGACCTTGAGATACATCTGTTGGAATATGTACATAAAGTAGCGTGTAATAATTATTTATTATCTTTAATTATTTCTCTAACATTAGTATTATTGAATTCTTATGAATAAATTGAAAGTTTTATTTTAAATTAAAGTGGGTTTATAAATTACTCAATTCCTAGAAGTTTCATCAACAAACGAAGAGTGAAGACAGAGGCGTCTCCAGACGAACTCTACTGAGAAAGTTCAGAATGATATTCGTAGTGTTAGGATCGACTAGGCAATCGAATCTGATTATGACTGTTAGGTTGAACCAATGGATTCCAGTCTTGGGGAATGGGAGTGGAGACTCAAACGGTTAACCTAGACATGTTATGAACATGTTGAATAGACCGATAGCAAAATAGTTTAGAGCCCAAAACCATTTACCAAGCTCTAGATTTAATTGTTACACCTTAATGGTATTTTCATAATTACCATAATCCTGAGGTGAATATGTAGCTTGATTTAGTGAGTTGTAATCTTTACAATGTCAAATGAGTGAGTTTGAATTGGCGAGCAATACCCCGACTGTTGAGATTGTAATTCAATTAAGCAAAAGTTAAGTGATTCACATATATGAAAATTCATGGTTCGATAGTGAAAGTAAGAATATCACCTTATACTTTATTGATGGGTGTCTGAATAAATTAACCTGGTCAGGTATTCAATGAATTGAGTCATTGATTAAGAGTTGTGAATTATACGAGACAATTCACTATTATGTCTCTCTTATTCAGAGTCACTAAAGGAGTCAAGGAAATAATAACAAGAGGGGTAAAATGATAATTCTATATTTTGCTCTTGTTACTGATATTCTCGATTGGTATTATGTTAAAATATTCTGTGGACTTTGAAAATAAAAGGGTTTATTTACATCAACAAAAAAAAATGTAGCGCTCATGAATCGAGAGTTGATTTGACATCAAGCCTATAGTGGAGTCGTACGATGTCAGGATTAAATAAGTCAAGAATTAACTTTGTTCATGTGAGTCGATTCAGTCTCAGAAATAGTTCATGAGAATAGGAATAGAGAAATGAAATAAATTAGATCAAAATATGTTTTGGTGCCAAGGCATATTTCTTACACCTATATGTGATGGCTGATGTCTCTTAATTAGTTAAGTGTGACTATATGTATTGTAATTAATTAGTTTATTATTTTCTAATTATTAGATGAGTAGTAAATAAAAAAATTAATTAATTAATTGATAGTGATCAATTAATCTATCAATTGGATTGATAAAGCTCGATACAACTCGAACTCTAGAGAATATTACAATTTTTGGTGATTATGAATACATGAGGTGAATTTTTGTAAATTTAAAAATACACGGATATATTTATAAATATCAAAAATTACATTTTATCAATAACTAATAGCAATCTAATTGCAGATAGATCTGGATAAGATGCAATTGCTTGTTAAAAGAGTAAAAGGAGAAAAAATGTTTTCACGCCCTTTCCGGTCGCCGCCTAAAAATATATTGAAAGAGAAAAATTTCAATTTTTGTTCTTCAATCGTTTTGAGAGCCCATACTCAAATTCTTACACAAAATTCTCGTAAGATATATTTTTTAAATTAACGGGTGGTTATTGGTGGACAAAATTCATAAATCGTTCTTGGAGTTCAGGTGCCTGATTCGGATCCTGAAACTTGAAGAACACGAAGAACGCTCGAAGGAATTCTGCCAATTCAGAAATTCTCCGATACAAAATATAGGTGAAAATTTGTTTCTAACCTTATCTTCTCGTTTAATGTTGTATATGCATAATTACAAGTTGTTTGGTTTTAATTTATTTAATTTGATCAAATAAGTTAATTGGAATTTTTTTTTATATTCCTTCCATTAACCGTTCGCTGTCCAAACTTATTTTTAATTCATTTTCAAATCAACTGGTCTCAACAATTGGTATCCGAGCAATAGATTCTTGATTATGCATATTGATATTTGAAATGAACGTATCGTGAATTTTGTGGATATTGGCATATGATTTTGCATGGTAGATTCAACTGTTTTGAATGTGTTATGTGATTGAATCCTAACTATTGACTCTAGGTGTTTTTATTTCAATTTAAAGTTGGTGTACGCCGGATTTGAGGCATAGGATTTTATGTAATTTATTTTATCGTAAAAGTTGTAATTTTATAAATTTGATGTAAAATTGTCGTCGCCTCGATATTGTCGCAAAAATTACTGTTCACACCGAAATTACTCTTCACGCCAGAGTTACTGCATGGTGACTAGGGTTTGTGAAACCCTAGGCAATAACAGTTAGGGTTTAACCATGTAATGTTTCATGATAACCATTATCCTATTTTTTGATCTTTTAAAACTTTGAATTTTAAATTTTAAATTTTAAAAGAATAATAGATAATTAAAATTCAAAAGATAATTATCTATTTTATCTTTATATCTTAATTTTGAATTCAAAGATAATTATCTATTTTATCTTTTATCTTTAAAATTTGAATACAAAAGATAATTATAAATGTTATCTTTCTATTTTATTTAAAAAGGGAAAATGGGATAATTAATGAGATTATTTAATTAAGAAAATAGTTTTCCTTAATTAAAAGGTTTTAATCAAATTAAATTTTAAATTTTTGAATTTTGAAATTGAAAATTGAATTTTGAATTTTGAATTTGAATTTTGAATTTTAAGTTTTAAATTTGAATTTTAAAATGGTAATGGACTTTTGTAAAGAGTTACAAAGTGGTGGGACGGCATGGAGAAGATGGAGAAAATTAAAGACGCAATGAAGATTAGTTTATTAAATTATTTATAGTTTATTTATTATCTTTTTGGGTTGTAATTAGAAACGAGTCAATAGAGATGTTAATTTTTGAATGTATAATTTAATTTTAATCATAGATCATCAGATAATATGTCATATAAAAATAGGGATATGTCAATATCAAATTGCTATTTAACATGTACATGCATCATTGTATATCAATTTATAATGGTTATAATTTAATTACACTTTGAATTTATAATGGTTATGATTTTAATTGAGATTTAAAATTAAATAAAGGATTAATAAATTTCATCACATTTTTTCAAATTAATAGAAGTTACGTTTGGAAAACAACCAAAAATCCAAAGTTTTTCAAAAACTATGTGGGATGATCGTTTATGTTGAAACGTTCTCAAGGTTTTCAATGCAAACTTGATCCCGATAACCCTTATCCTATTTTTTTTATCTTCTAAAATTTGAATTTTAAATTTTAACCAGATAAAAAATACTTTTTAATTCAAATATAATTATCTATTTTATCGTTTTATCTTTTGAATTTTGGATTCAAAAGATAATTATATGTTAAATTTTTATCTTTTGTTTTGTTTTTAAGAAAAAATGGGAGGATAATTAATGAGATTATTTAATTCAGAAAATAGTTTTCCTTGATTAAAGGGTCTTAATCAAAATTTAATTGTTGAAATTTTGAAATTTGAAATTTTAATATTGAATTTAAAATTTAAAATTTGAATTTTGACTTTTGAATTTGAATTTTAAATTTTGAATTTTGAATTTGATTTTAAAATGGGGATGAACTTTTGTAAAGAGTTACAAAGTGGTGGGAGAAGCTGAAGGACAAATAAACAATTACAGACACTATGAAAATTTGTTAATTAATTTGTAATTTATTATTCTTTTTGGATTGTAATTAGAAATGAGTCAATATGGAAGTTAATTTTAATCGTGCATCATCTTATAACATGTCATATAGAACTAGTGATATGTCAATATCAAATTATTATGTAGCATGTAAATGCATCATTGTACATTAATTATAATGGTTATAATTTAATTACAATACGAACTTTATAATGGTTATGATTTTAAATTAGGATTTAAAATTAAATAAAGGATTTATAAATTTCATCACATTTTTCAAATTAATAAAAGTTATGTTTTGAAAAACAACCAAAAATCTGAAGTTCTTTTCAAAAACTAAGTGGGAGTGTCGTTTACATTGAAAAGTTCTCTAGATTTCCAACGCGAACTTGATCGTGCCACGAGGAATGGTTTAGAACCGTCCATAGCGGTCCTCTCTTCAATGGGAGAAACTTTGGAGTCGTATCGCTTTAAGTCATCGAGTTGCTTGAGAAGCTAAGACTTTTAAAGAAAGTGGTAGGGTAGGGCCATCCCATAGATGAACTGTTAGTCCATGGCAAATTTATGAGTCGACGCGTTGGTTAAACACTTAGACTGAAACACATTGGAATCTTGACTTAGAAGCTACTTAATGGGGCTAAGGTGACCAAAACCATTGTTGATTTGTTAAGTTAAATGTGGAGACATTTAAGCGTTAACCAAACAAGAAGAGTCTCGATGCAATAGGAGATAGTTTGAACTTCATCCCTCGATGAGATAAGCTATCATTTTTTATTGTAACATCAAGGAGGAAATATTTTTTTATGGATTTTTAAATATTTAAGTAGTTGCATAATGCATCGTGCTTTCCTAAACAATCTTTGATATGTTAAATTAGTGAGTTCAAATTAGTGGGCAATACCTCGAATGTTGGGATTATAATTCAATTAAGTTAGAGTTACGTGATTCACATATATGGAAATTAGTTGTTCGATTGCGAAAGCAACAATATCACCTTATGTTTTATTGATGGGTGTGTGAATAAATTAACATGGCCAGGTATTCAATGAATTAAGTCATTGATTAAGACTTGTGAATTGTATGAGACAATTCACTATTATGTCTTTCTTATTCACAGTCAATAAACGAGTTAAGAAAAAAATAACAAGAGGGGTAAAATGATAATTTTATATTTTACTCTTGTTATTGATATTCACGTTGGGTATTATGTTAAAATATTCTTTGGACCGTGAGAATAAAAAGGTTTATTTACACCTAGAAAAAACATAGCGCGCATGAATCTAGAGTTGATTCACCATCGAACCTATAGTGGAGTCGTACGATGTCCGAATTAAATAGGTCGAGGCTTTATGGAGATAAATTTGTCGGGTATTTGAATTCTTAGATCTGTTCATGTGGATTCATTCGGTTTCAAAAATAACTCATGAGAACAAGAATATAGAAAACAAAGTAAATTTAATCAAAATGTGTCTTGGTGCCAATACATATTTCTTACATCTATATGTGATGGGTGATGTCGCTTAATTAATTAACTGTGATTATATGTATTGAAATTAATTAGTTTATTATTGAATAATTACTAAATAAAAAATTAATTAATTAATTAATTGATAATGATAAATCAATTTATCAATTGGATTGATGAATCTCAATACAACTCAAACTATAGGGAATATTACAATTTTTGGCAATTATGAATATATGGGGTTCATTTTCAAAAATTTTAAAAATATGAGTATATATGTAAATATCAAAAATTATATTTTATCAATATCTAATAGCTATCTGAATGCAGATAGATCTTGGATAAGATACAGTTGCTTGTTAAAAAAGGAAAAGGAGAAAAAACGTGTTCGCCTCCCTCCTGGTTGCCGCCGAAAAATATATAGAAGGAGAAATTTTTTTATTTTTCTTCTTCAATCATTTTGATAGCCCACACTCAAATTCATACACAAAATTCTCGTGAGATATATTTCTAAAATTAACAGATAGTTATTGGTAGACAAACTTTGTAAGTCGTTCTTGGAGTTCAAGTGCGTGATTCAGATCCCGAAGCTTGAATAACACGAAGAATGCTCGAAGGAATTTCATCAGCTCATAAATTCTCTGATACAAAGTATTTGTGAAAATGTTTTCTAACCTTATTTTCTCGTTTAATGTCGTATATGCATAATCGCATGTTGTTTGTATTAAGTTATTTAATTTATTCCGTCCACGAACTGTTGTGGTTCAAACTTGTTTTTAATTCATTTTAAAACCAACATGTGCCAACAACATCTGCATACCATCATCCTCTTGCTTGGTTGGGGTCACTTTGTTGATGAAGGCGTGTTGGCGGTCTATGGCCGACAACAGGCAGAGTTTCATACAGAGTCCTCCCTCTGACCTACCTTGTAATAAGATATATCATGGAGACTTCACACTTAGGGTATAGAATTCATCCTCTACTCAGGCGGAGGATCAGGAGGATGTTGAGTACATTCCTAGCTTTACTAAGAGAAGAAGAAAGGTATCCCCCACAAAGGAAATGGATCAGGGGGACGAAGAGTACCTCCACAGAACAACTGAGAGAAGAGGAAAGACATTCACCGTTGTTTAGTATGATTTTGAGGATTTAGCAAAGGCCTCTGCTCCTGAGAGTGTCGAGTTCCTTAGGCTCAAGCCTCTCAAATGATGGGCGAGGGACATCACTATAGATGGTCTAGCAGACATTCCCGCCCCTTCCCGACGTAGGTTTCTGGCTAGCGTCACATGCTGTGATGACGAACACCCTGTAAATAACAGAAAATTTTTATTTCTCTTTATTCTACATTTCACATTAACTTACACATATATATATATATATGCATTTTTTATAGGCGGCCGATGATACTTCAAGAGAGGTTAGCGAGGCTTTCCATGAGGTAATACGATAAGGGGATGAAGGCGCTCGTGAGATATCCGCATTGTCATTCCCTATCATTTTTTGTTGATTTGAGTGACACCTGCTCTCCTGTTCTTTTAAAATTTTGTCATGCCTTCCTCACCCACCTTGAGGTTAGTGCTTGCGGGCAAGAACACGGTCTTTGATAACGTGATAGATCGCCCGAGGGTTACACCTGATTGAACGCTCCCACGCCCTCGCGAACATGACCTGCGAGTCCTAAGGTTCACCTTATAGTAAATTTGTCTTCCTCGTATATGATTAATGTTTGTGCTTTGTCTTTTCTGACTTGTATCTCTCGCTCGACAAGATTCTCGAGACCCCTTCGCAAAGATTCTTGTTTTTTCATCTGTTAATACATTATGTGAGTCCATCGGTGAAGGTTCCATCGAGCTTGAAATTCCATTAGACGCTTTGCACGACATAGGGGCTGATCTCACACTTGCATTCACATTCTTTGGCAACCTTGGGTCATCTTACAAAACTCAACCTGTAGAGCAGATGGAGTTTGTTACACGACACAGGGAGGTTCATTGGGAATCTTCTCAGGATGCTCAAAGCACCATAGAGGACCGTACTGATCTGGTGTCTACTGCTAAAGTTGGATTGGATGAAGATAGTTGATCGCCAACAGTGACCAATACTCTTCTTTTGATCTTGACACTTTTTCCCTACCACTATTCGAGGTAATGGGGGAGTTTCATGGCGTGATGGTTGACAGCCTCCTACTTCCATACTTGTAGAGGACACACCGGACACACCCTGATCCAGCTTTAGCAGCATGAGAGGAATGTCTTTGATCCGTCAGACATCTCTCATCATGTTTTCCTAGATCCTCTACACCATAGATCACTCATCTCACGGGCATGTAGATCCTTTGGCTATTGCTTTCTTGTAGGTTGCTGGTGTGACCTTCCCCCTACGAGGCTGAACTTAGAATGGCTTTGTCCTCACCCTCACATCCACACATGATGAGAGATTCAGAGATGCATCTTAGGATCAATTAGGTGGAAGCTTTGGCGGCGTGAATAGCGGAACAACAGGCAATCCGAGCTAGAGTAGAGGCGGCTATAAATGACATGAGGAGCGAGATGGGTAAGCATCGTGTCGTGCTGGATCATTACACCAACACCTCGGTCAAACTTGCTCCTGATTTATTTCCTAAACCATAGCTTATTTTCTCTATTTTTTTATATCCATGTAACATGTTAATATAAGAGATTGCGTTATTATTTCATTTGATGGCATATGTTCCTCCATACTTTACATTTTACGTCGCTCTTACTTGTGACTTTGCACCATCTTATTAATCAAAATTAACTTATAAAATTTAATCATGCTACAACGGCCATATACTGGTAAGTGAATAACAACGTACGACAAAAAAAATTCTTATTGGAAATATATCATGACGGCCAGGTTCCGCCTTTGTAACTATGTTAGCCTCCATAACAAAGTAAGTGCTAAGTACATGCTTTGACAGCATGTCCCCCCCCCCTTTTTGAGAGCGTACATTATACAGTGACCAAGTTCCATTTGGGGGAGGATCGTAACAACGGCTAAGTTTCGCCTAGACTGACGCTAGTGGGGTTCAGTGATTCTGATGTTATTCTGCTCACTAGATATGAATTTTGATAGAGCAAACAGAGATGGAACTTGTATATATATACATATTCATACATCTCTTTATTTTCCTACCTACTTTCGCTGAAACGTCTTACATGCGTTTCAAGAACAAAATTTCGTTGAAATGACTTACTTTCTTAAGTGCATTTCAGGAACAGCCAAATTACAATCTAGGAAATTAAAAATTAATTGTAACATTAATCATAATATTTCCTAATATACTCGAAGTTGACCGTCATTGGAATGACTTGGTGCGTTTGAGGGTCATCAAATCGACAGTATCCGTTGTCAGCCACAGAAGTGATCTCGTAGGGTCCTTCCCATTTTGGCTCAAACTTCTTTGCATTTATCCCTTTCATCACGTCCTCAGGTTCTTTTAGCACTAAGCCCCCCACGACAAAGGTCTGAGGCTTCACGATGGCTTCATATGCCTGACCCATGTACTTTTAATATGCCTAGATATTTTCATTTGGCTTGTCTCTTATTTCCTCCAAGGCCTCTAAGTCTCCGAGGTGTGTGGCATGTTCCACTCCGACGGATGACAAAAGTTTAGCGGATGGTACCATCACCTCTTCGGTATCATGGCTTTGCAACCGTACACTAACACGAAGGGCGTTACCTGTGTTGGGGTACGCTTCGATGTTCTGTATGCTCAGAGTGCTAAGGATAGTAGCTTGTGCCAATTTTCTTAAGCTTCATGAACCATCCTACTCAGGATTTTAGCTGCATCTTGTTGGTCGCCTCTACTTGGAAATTTCCATTGGGATAGTAGGGGAAGATTTGTCGTGGGAGATGTTGTAATTCTCGAACAATTGAGACACTACCTTACTTGTGAATGCAATTCCGTTATCTGATAATATGCTTTTGGGCAGTCCGAATCTACATATTAGGTTCTCCTTGATAAAGTTGTAGATGTGTTTCCCCGTCCCCCTTTCTAGTGTAACTGCCTCCACTCACTTTGTGAAATAGTCTGTGGAGGCTAGGATCCAACTGTTTCCTTTTACGGCGGGTGAGATCGGGCCTATGAAATCCATGGCCCAAGTGTGAAATGCACATGGGACCAAGCGCACTGAGGGCGCGAGTAAGAAGTTCCCCAACACTTAGCACTTATAACACTTCCTTGCGAACTCTATCGAATCAGCCTCAATGGTCAGCCCGTAGTACCCTATTCACTGCAATTCCTCGTACTTGTCTTCTGCCTTGGTGTTCTCCGCAGGCATCTCCATTCACCTCTTCCATGATCATGCGTTGTTCCTCGATCCCAAGAAATTTGAGGAGGCGGTCGTCTATCCCTCTTCATAATAATTCTACCATTAAAAGAAACAAGTATGTGCTTCTCCTTTTGGTGTAAATGGCATTGCGGGGTCCGTCAGTAACACTCCATCTACTAGGTAGGTGATGTAGGGTTGCCTTCAATCGGTGACAACTTCTATGATGTTCACTTCGTTCGGGTCTGGTCAAAATTGGCACTTTGGATAGTCTTTTTGGACTTTGAGGGCCTTTTCATTCATGTTCGGCCAATAGTACCCCATCCTTTATAGACATTTATGTAACGGTTGCCCATCCATGGAGCAAACATCTTCATGGAGGTGTTGGAGCAGCCTTCAACCTTTTGCAATACCTACACATCTTGCAAGGACCTCATTTATCCCCTGATAGAATAATACTCCTTTCAATTGGAAAAAATTCTTCAAGTCCTGGTCTACCATATGCTTCCCTCGTTGAGCCAACGTCGAACATTGTCTCTTCAGTATTGACGTGTCACCCTCTCGCGGTCCTCAGAAATAGTAGGGCTAGTCTAGACAGATACTTCAATAACATGTATAGGATCTGAGACTAGGAGTTTGGAGTCAAGCATAGCCAACATGTCTGCGTGCCAATTCTGAGACCTAGGCGTGTGTTCAAAGATTAACTTCTCAAATGCGTCAGTCAGCCTTTGGACTTCATGCCTGTACCGGGCAAGGGCAGTCTCCTTGACGGTGAAATGCCCATTGACTTGATTTATTATCAAGTTAGAATCCCCCTTCAGTTTAACTGGCGTTGCCCTTTTTTCCTATGCATACTTCAGACCAAGCACTAAGGCATCGATTCAGCCTCGTTATTTTTGCAAGGGAACATCAACTTGTATGCACACGAGAACATGTTACCCATAGGGTCCTCCAGCACAAGCTCTACTCCACCTCCATCATGCGTTGACAATCTATCGAATGTCAGTTCCCATACTACTTCTTCCAAAGGTTAACGCCATGGAATTCCCTAGAGATGGTTTTATCTAAAGGCTCAGACTCTCCATTTGGGAACTGTTCCAGTAGATCTGCGAGCGCTTGATTCTTTTGTACTTTTAGCATCATAGACGTGATGTCAAACTCACTCTATAGCATTGTCCACCTGGTGAGCCTCCCGTTCAGGTTGGGTCTAGATAAGAGGAAACGTATCGGATTGGACTTGGTCATTAGATGAAATTTATTACTGAGCAGGTAGTGCTAAAGCTTCTGAGTGGCGAAGACACGTGCTAAGCAATGCTTCTCTTGGGGCGTGTATCCCAGGTATGTATCACCTAAAACCCTACTCAAATTATAAAAGTGGTAGCTCTAACCCTCACGTTCTTAAGCCAACAGTCGCTCCAATGGATCTAGATGTAGATGTGAAGTACAGTATTAGTTGAAAATCTCCATGGGGCGGCACCATGGTGGTAGATGCGAGCAAAACATCCTTGATCTATTCAAAACATCTTTGTTGCTCGGATGTCCACTCAAACTCGTGGCCTTGCTTCAACAACGGTTGTGGCGCACTGAATGACTCTACTAGGGCAGGGATGAAATGGTGTACATATGAGACTTTACCCAAAAATGACTTCAATTCCTTATCTGTCTATGGTGGCGGCATATCTCTGATGACATTTACCTTTGATTGATCATTGCCTATTCCATGGTGATGTACACGGAAACCTAAGAACTTGTTGTGGGTACCCCCATGATGCACTTTAGATGTTCATCTTGAGCTTGTATGTTCTACACCTTTCAAAAATGCTCCTAAGATGTCTGAAGTGCATGTCTGCTTCTTTAGACTTTACAAACAAATCATCTACATAATTCTCCACGTAGTCATGTATCATGTCATGAAAAATTGCCGTCATTGCCCTCTGATATGTAGCTCTAGCATTTTTCAATTTGAAGGGCATCACAACATAGTAAAAATTTCTAAACAGGGTTCTGAAGGCGGTCTTATTAGTGTCACTAGGACAATGTTGGCCAACGAGGTGGGGTGCTCTATCGGCCTTATGATCTTGGCCTCCACAAGATTGGTATTCTCTGCCTTTATCTGTAACTCTACTTTGAGGCGAAAGCATCATGGCGGCTTCTTGACGGGGTTGCACGTCGTTAAAACCCACAACTTATGTGTCACCAGGGCGGGATCCAGTCCTAGCATCTCCATGTATGACCATGCAAAAATGTCCTAAAATTCCCGACGCAGGGTTAGTAAGCTCTCTATTTTATTTTCAGAAGAGGGGTCTTCGCTATGCTTCCCTATTGAGGAAGACTTCAAACAGTGACCCATGCTGCAACAATCTCTTCAAACAGTGTTGCCTTAACTAGATGGGCCGTGGTTTCGTCGAATCACGCTTCCATGGCTGCAATGGTAATATCCCTCCCTTTCCACCTAGACTTAATGCATTGATGTAGTGTAAAGGGGACACACTCATGATCATGTATCCAAGGCCTTCCCAACAGGATTTGGTAGATGGTCTCAGACTCAATAACATGGAGGAAGTTCGTGTTGTGGATCGGACCTACTTGAACTTCCACATTCACATATCCCAACATTCTAACGGGAGACGATGAGAAACCTGTGATGACACTCTGCTGTTTGACTAGCCTCTTCTCCGGAATACCCGTAGCCTGAAATGTAGCGAGTGATATTGCATTGATCCCGGACCCATCTTCAATGAGGGCCCTCCTAACTTGCATCTCATTGAACCATGCTTCTACATATAACAGACGGCTGTGCCTTACTCTCCTAACCATAAGGTCTGTAATGCGAAAAGTGATAGCACCCTCTTCGTTCCTTCTTATCCTCCCCAAAGGCATTTGGGAGAAGTAACATTGTGCTCTGGCCTTGCTCTGCTCAGAGACATTTACCAATGTCTGTGTCACCTGACGTCTGGCCTCTTCGTCCAGCTCCAATGTGTCAAAAAAGTTCTTTCAAACTCTCATTCTCAAATGAACGCGGCGTCTGTTTCCATATGCCTGCCTTCATCTCCTTCCTTCTCACTCACCATGGTTCCATGTGACGAAATGGATGGTCCCCTACTACTTCGATGTCCCCTATGATAATTTTTCCTTTCTTAGGTTTGTCATGAAAAATACATCTCAATGTTCTACAATCCTTCGTCGCGTGGGAGGTATCTCGGTGGAAATTGTAATACTGGGCAGATTCTTTTTCCTCCCTTATAGGCAGCATGTCTACCCAAGGTCTCTGCATGACCTTATCCTTCACCCAAGCATCAAGAAGCGCTTCCACTTTGTCTATGGGACATTGGAAAGGTGGTGGGGCATCCCTTTCACTCCTTCCTCGCTTAGTACCTCGCCCTTAAGTTTGCGACTTGGCCACTTAAGGTGTGTATCTCACAGGTTTCCATGCACTCCCACTGGATCATGCAAGCTGGAGGGGGTCCCCAGTGAATGTGAAATGTAGGTTTCAAAAAAAGGAACCGAGGTTATGAGAGTAAGTGGAGTTGGGCGGGCTACTCTACAGGGCCTCATTCATAGATGGAGGAGTGCAATAGTGTTTCGACTGAGGGACAAGTAAGTGTACTTAAGGAAGCTGTTGAGTACCCGATGAGATAGAATTGAAATGTGTCCATTCCAGAATACACGACAAAATAGACACATTTCACAAACCTGAAGCATTTAATGTATCTATTGCAGCTTAAGAAAAGCACTCGAACAGTAGCATTGGCTGCTATAATTTGAACTGTGATATTAGCTATCACGTTAGGTGAATCAATCACGATAGAGGGAATTTTTCTATAATTGATGTTATTACTTACTATTCCAGTTTTTTGTCAAGACGAGAAAAGAAAGAAAAAAAGGAGGATTGAACCAAAATGCATCTTTAATATCTTTTTCTCTTTCTTTCTTGCTTATATAATCATAGAACGCGTAGTTCCTTGTATTACCGGATTTTCTACCATGGGTTTCGAAATGGTTTAAACACCAATTCCACAGGTAAAAGGTTTGGTATGTAAGTAAAAAAGCCAGATTTTCCTAGAATCCTACCAAGAGTAAGTGTATAATAAACCAAGGGAAGTTCTTTGGATATATAGTTTGAAAAGATGGATTCAAAAGAGACCCGGATCAATTACTGGAAATTACAGAAATGGTGACTCCAATAACGACCGGTTTGTGGTGTCCGGTCCTTTCTAGGACTTTTGACTATTAAAGATTCATTAACCATTTAGCCAAAGATGCACATCCTTAAGAGTCATTGCTCAAGAAGAGCCTTTCAAACTAGTTTATCCCACTATAGAGTAGGAGGTTGTCACCGACAAAGTGAAATTACACCACAACTAAAAGAGAAGGACTCACCATAGTACATTCTGTACAGAAGTTTTGGCCTTAGCTATTAGATTAGGCAGCTAAATCAGCAATAGAAAAGAACTCCAGATCTATGAATAGCCAACAAAGAGCCTAGCTTGATTACTGGAACTAAACAGCAAGCCGCTCTTTCCCCTAGCAGCCTTTCCTTCTTTCCCGGTTGTAAGGTTTCGAGGTAACTACAGGATTTGCTTCCTTGCTACTAATACTAATTAGTAGTAGGGAACTTCGAACTAAAGATTTTCTTTAGCTCTAGTTTCCATCCGTCCTGTCCACTCACCACTTATCTCAAAAGCCACTATTTGAGATCTCTGAAGTGAATTCCAAATCAGTCTTTGTGGTTCCCTTTCCATTACGCTCGCTTTTGCTAATGCTATTCCAAAAGAACAGCTAGGAGACGATTAGCTCTAAGTGCCAAAGTCCAT
Organism: Datisca glomerata; assembly: GCA_003255025.1. Taxonomy (NCBI): domain Eukaryota; kingdom Viridiplantae; phylum Streptophyta; class Magnoliopsida; order Cucurbitales; family Datiscaceae; genus Datisca; species Datisca glomerata. The sequence goes on along the minus strand of QANY01004135.1, from coordinate 1,278,624 downwards.
AGCTCCTATGATCGCGAGCTGCAGCTTGCTTTGTTCGCATCTCCGTAACGGCCTTGTTAAAGCGTTCCAAAGACATCTTAGCCCTCAGTCTCTACTGCCAACTCGTTTCACTCCAGTTTACCGTAGCAACTACAGCAAGATGCCTAGCTCACTGGCTCGTATGACTAGCTCGCTTACTTTAACTCAACATCCTAGCTCCAACAAGCCAACTCTGTTCCTAGTTTCGCTACCCTGCTTTAGCTCACCACTCAACTCATGCTTCTGTTCGACTCCTGACTAGCCGCACCTTTTCAAGCAAGTAAACTAGTTGCTTCGCTTCGCTTAGCCTACTGTATAGCCTTCTTTCAAGCAAGTAAGGATTGCTTCTTGCTAGCGGTATAAGCAAGCTCGGGTAAACAGATGACCCGGCATTCATTTCTTCATTCATATTCATAGCTTAGTCTACTAAAAGAGGGACCGTGGTAATTATAGGACATCTCTGATCGTTCACCTCTAATGTGACATGTTCCCTCCCAGTTCTATGATCAACGGGATCAGTCGGCTGGAGAGCGGGGCTTTTTTTCTTCCGGGGAGGCAAAGTCATCACTCTACTGATCGAACCCTCAGTTCGGAGGTCTTCGTCAACATGTTAAAGGGCTCCAATCTGGGCAAGGGAAAGCGCAGTGCGTCTGGTGCTGCTTTTTTTTAATGATATACCAATCAAAATGGAGGGCCCCCCCTACGTAGTGATTCTCTCAATCATGTACGTAGGGGGTCGGTCAACTTGATGTGGGAGAGGCATGAGTGCAGTTCGATCTTGTGGTGTATTCGTTTGTAGTGAGTAGGGCCTCTTTCTCGTTGATCAGTTTGCCTCCGCTCTATTGAAAGGTCTCCATTCCTACGGTGGTTTTGTCAACGAACGTGTTTCGGGTCGGGAACTTGATCCCCCCCCTAAAAAGGGGCAGCTGCGGTCGAACTCTAATTCTGGAAAGAAGTCGGGGCCTTTTTACCAAGTCTACCAGATAGAAGATGAGAGAGGGCCAACTCTTGTTGCGTTGCACAAGACGGTGCCATCTCACTTCGAGTGCCTTCCTTCGTAGTCAAATTTGATGATATGCTTTGGCGATCTAACCTACCAAAGAAAAGGCCTGCTAGGTGATCGAAATCGCTCAGGTCAGTGAGGACTAACTCACTCACCTACTCCTTATCTATATAATTTATCTATCTAACTATCTACTATGAATTCAAAAGGCGACCCACCGCGCCGGGCTATCAGATAAGATACAGCTGTTGTACTACTTCACTGGTAAGAAAAAGCTTACGTAAAAACTGGAAGACTCTTGTATGTACGGTAACCTTCTCCTACGCTACTGGTGGACCGTTACACAAACAGAAGCAAGGTTTCTTAGCACGCTTTTCAATTGCTTAGCTTCTGCTAGCAGCGGGCGGCAAGGCCATAAAGTTCGTTCAGTTGGAAGCCTAAGCCAAGAAGGTACGAACGAAGTGATGGGCCCCTTTAGAGATAGAGTAGGGGGCGGCTTTCTTGTGGTAGTCATTTCGAACATCTCTCCTTTTCTCTTAGCGTGCACAGTTTGCTTGCATGCCGCTTTAGGCACATCTCTCTTTCTTAGTTTCACGCTGGCCTAATGAATGAAAGTCAATCTTTTAGTAAGCGTATATAAGCAGCTATTTAGTGTATAAGTAATTATTTAGTGGACGCACCGAAAGGTACGTACGGTGGATGTTTGTTGAAGATGATGTTACGCGGCGTTCAGAACCAGCCTTGAAGTGAATGAATTAGAAAGAACGAAGAAGTAAGGAAATGAGACAACTCTTTCTTGAACTATATCATAAACAGATCTTCCCCTCCACACCAATCATGAGTTTTTCTCCATTCCTCTCGTATATAGTCGTAACGCCCTTAATGCTGGGTTTTGAAAAAGACTTTTCATGTCATTCCCATTTAGGTCCGATTCGGATCCCTCCGTTGTTTCCTTTTCCTCCCGCACCTTTTCCTCGAAATGAGAAAGAAGATGGTACACTCGAATTGTATTATTTAAGTGCTTATTGCTTGTCAAAGATCCTACTTCTACAATTGGTAGGTCACCGGGTTATTCAAATAAGTTATGTTTTTCGTGGTTTTCCCATGTTACAACTTCCGTACCAATTCGGTCGATCCGGAATGGATCGGTTAAACATTCTATTAGGGAGCTTGGTCTTGACTCTTCTATGTGGTATTCATTCTCGTTCGGCTCTTGGAATCACATCCAGCAGTGGTTGGAACAACTCGCAAAATCCAACCACTTCACCTACTTCATTTCCCCCAACCGTTTCTTGTACCTCTATTGAAACAGAATGGTTTCATGTTCCTTCATCGATTGGTTATTCCTCCCCGTTCGTATCTCTTTTTCCAATTTCGGTCTCGATTAGTTTACAAGATTGAATGGCTAATTTTCCTCCGGACCCTCGATTCGATTGTTTTCCAAAAATGTTGAGCCGGGTATGTAAGCCGTGTATCTGGGAGGAAGTGAAAAGAAGGGCTTTCACTTTTTTTTTCACCTTGTTTTGGTCTTCCAGCTATTATGAAAGCAGAATTTTTATTATATATTCTGTTTTCATAATAATCTCTTTTTTTATTTAGAAGAAAGATTATATAGATGTCCAATCTCTAGTGGTGGTGAAACCAACCAAGATGTATGTCGTCCGACCTGACCTCAGACTCTTTCTTCTCGACCTATTTGACCCTCTAGCCGCAGTTATTTAGGTGGTATCCCGAGATTGAAGAGATCGAATTCCTCCCGGGAACACACGAAAGAAAGATATGAACTGGGTAAATAGAAATGGAAAAGAGATCTTTCTAATTCATGAAAATCAGAAGCTTTTTCTACATCCATATGATCTACTAAAGTAGATCGGTATTGCCCATATAATGAAAGTAGATCTTGGTCCATAGAGTCCCAAGAAGGTAAGAACTCCAACCTGTCCAATGCTTCTTCGGCCAAATACAATATACAAGTGGGACCTGCACTATGAGCAAGCTATGCGAAAAACCGCTTCTTTTTTCCGGTTTCGCAACAACTTGGGCGAAATGGAGTTCTACCGAGAAACCATGAATTTTTTAGTTTTCGCCATTGGTTACTGGTCGAGCCACTGGAATGGAATGAGATAAGAATCTCTGGAGATCTTTCCTCTCTACTTACTCGTAACAGGCTTTCCCTCTGTAGAAGACTTCTTCCGAATGGCATAATTGTCCTCTTTCTTTCTTCCTCGATCTTCAAAGAAGACTGACTCCTCCTACTCCTCCTTCTCCTTTAAGATAGAACCGTCGTTGGTCGTTCTTTCACTAATGATCTAATGAGATCACCATTTTCTAGTAGTTCGCGCGAACGCGCGAGGGACTATCCTTTCTATCGCTTGCGCTTGCTTTTCACTCTCAAGACAAAGGTCTCTCTCTTCTATCTTCTATAAAGCGAAGCAAAGCGCATGGCACTGAACTGAAGTGAAGAAAGCTCAATAAACACAGATGAAGCTTTACTTAGATAGGGCATAGCATAAATGAGACCGCTGAGCATTTTATAAAACATATATGCTTGACCTTTCTCGATGCTTTTTTTTGGGTGACTCACCAATCGACCCAGCAGTGATCGATGACAGAATGGTACGAACAAATCCAAGTCATTGGATTTGGTAGTTCTTCATTGACTTCTCTCTTTACCCCTTTGCATATGTTCCTAAATGGGTGTGCACCCCAGATGGGCAGGGGCCGGCCTCCCAATCTCTTATGCAACATTTATTAGCTTAGCTGAGTTGGGTGGATCGTGCAATAAGCCTCTTTTGACCCTCCCTTTCTCATAAGTCTTTATGAAAGCCTCGCTTTTCGAGATCCGGTCCATCATCAACTCAGTCAGATTTTCTTGTTTTCTTGCTTTGATTAGGCTTCCTTTAACAGATTTGATCGGCCTGCAGCCCTGCTGGATTCGACCTTCTATCAGCTGGTTGGGTAGTGTAGTAAGGTTAGAGGCGCAATTAGAAGAGTTGGCCCTATCTTTCTCTTTTTTTCTCAATTCGATTGCAGTCTTCGAAGTCCTTCTTGATCGATGGTCCCCATTATCATTAGTGCCAATTAGCAGCCGCTTTTTTTGGAAGGCGAGGTACTCATGTGTGATCGCAGATTCCACGATAGCAGTAGTTCTAGCTCTAAGAGCACGGGGGCTGTCTCTATCTAAAGGGGGTACGGACCCCTCCCGGTGGTATGATGCAGTTGAAAAAGGTAAGCCCAGCCGGCTCACCTTTTCTTTGTTGAACCCTCTACGGTCTACCCTCTTTCTCGATATCCCAATTCTAGCATTCGTTAGAAGAAGTAGAGATAGTGGGAGATAGGATTTATTACAACATTTATGTGAAAATGACAGAAGCCGCTATAAAGGGAAGAAGCACATCCTGCACCTTCACTTGCGAAGCGCTACTCTTCTGCTTATGAAAGACTACTTTCCAAGCGAATTACTGAAGACAGACTACTGGGAGTGGGAAGAAAGCTCCAGCCCTTAGCCCTAAACTCCTTCAATATCGAACCTACTACCAAAGACTGAACCAAAGAAGGGATGGGATAGACATAGCCATCTCTCCCTCACCCCACAGCTCAAACTCCGCATCCTGATCCAGATCCATCTATGGACTTACTAGAGCTACTACGCATCCTAGAATTGGGGGAGTCTAGACGCCTAAAAGAGGGCATAAAAGACTGTCTGAATCTTCCTAAAGTAGCAGAAGACATGAAAGTCACTAAACAGCGCTTTAAAACTATTCAATGTCGGCATTGAATATTTTTGGGTACCATAGTGAAACAATGATCCCTACGCCCTGAAAAAACTGACCGAGGACCCACCTATGCTACTACCAAGCCCACTGCTGCCAAGCAAAGGATGGCAATAACTAAAACTTCGATACCCAAATGAATTCACCCAAAGACTGAAGACCGAACCAATCTCATTCCTTTCTTCATTACTGCAACGTGCCAACCGAAGCAGAAAGCGAAGCTCCTCCATAACGCCTAAGTGGATCTTTTTGGAGACTTAGCCTAATGGTTACCACCAGAAGTGTGCTAAGTTAGTCACAGGGAAACCCCCAAGTTCTTTCTAACTTCCGACTCTATAAACTTGGATGGCTTGCTTATTTAGCTTGTACCCTCTTTGAATGTGTACAGTTCGAGCAAGCAAATGGCTAGCTGGGCCGAGGAAGCACAATGAACGGGATGACAGAAGTGACACAAGAATATGACCAGAGATATATGTTCTTCTTTGTGCATGTAGGTCTAGTTCCTGAGAAAACATATATATATTATTAGCGAGTTTTGCGGTACAATATAGAACCCGGGACTGGCTTAAATTAATGAATTACCACGGTTGCCATCAGCTAGCTAATAGGGCGAGCAACATAATAGAGTCCCCAGGACAGACGACGTGAGTGAGAGCCCAGACCATAGCGGCTTTAGAGACTTCTCTCTCGACTTTCACGGTGACGAAAACTTTCTCCGAGAGGCTTTCTTTTCTACTTGACTGTGGTTTACCCATAACCATCAGCAGCAAGGGTTACAGAAGAGGCCAAACCAACCCAGGTACATCACAAGTAGATACAATTGGAGCAGCAGATCCTATAAAAACAAAGAAAAATCCCGAGGCAGATCCAGACGCGTACCTAGGCGGCACAACATCCCTTTGAGTTACGAAGCCATCCCCTTCTACTGTTCGAGACCCAGATTCATACCTTAGTGATCGATAGGGAGAAGAGGGTGTTCAAGACCGAGACCCCAATTTTGACCCATAAGCAAGCGGATAAGCCGAGCCATGCTACCAACCATCCTTAGCCAATGATCCAGCTGCTTATGTTGACTATACAGTCTATGCAGTTGGTTCTCTCACTTCAGCGGAAGAGTCAGCAACATAGACAGTTACTGGGCCAGCTGCTAATCATGTATGTGAGCAAGTAATCCAGTTGCTTATAAGTTGACAAAATAAACAACAAAAAACTTTCCTATATTTTGATGAAGTACCTGATTCATCATCCTTATAAACGTGCTAGGTGCATTCGAGAACCCTTTTGGCATCACCAGACACTCGTACAATCCATTCTAAGTCTTGAAAGCTGTCTTCCACTCGTCGCCCTTAATTAAGTCAGGGTTTTTAGTCTTTTTCTTGAATAAGGCTCGGCTCGCTCCGCCGTTCCTCCTACACTCGCTGGTCTCGAAGTAGATTAATGAAAGCTAAGAGAAGAGCATGTTTCGAATGTCGTACCAGGGATAGGTTGGTCTTCCTGTTCACATGAAAAGAAGACCTAAGATCGAAATTTGGGCAGGGACTTTGCTAAGCTGTTCGGCCACATTCTATTCTGACCTCTGGATTGCCTTGAGAAAAGCATCAGTATTTTCCTTTCTCTTTCTCTTTGTCCTTTTCTTTATCTCCATCTGTTCACATGTTGTCTGGCTTAAAACATCTGCTAGAGCGAGTCATGTTCCCAATCTTTTCACAATCTTCCCTTTCTCTCTTCTCCGTATCTTTTTTCTTAATTCCAAGGGACTTTATCAAGATTGTAGATGGAAGGTGGTTGGTAAGGGATAATGAGTGGTTGTGGTACAGGCAGGGTGAGGGGTTGAGTCAGGATTTGAATAAAAACTAGATTTTAGGGTCAAGGGAATCGGGCCCCAGCTTCGCCCGGAGCATGCTACGGAACAAGCCTTGTCTACGAAGCAAGTTCAGTCAGCGCATAAATAGTCCGCGAGTGTAGTTGACTAGTAGTACCATTAGCCTAAACGCACAGTATCCTTCGCGGCCGCCAATAGTTCTAATTCCTTCGCTATTGGAACTATGACTCCCGCTCCGTAAACTACGCTCGCTGCCTCCCGGGTCTCATCTCAAGCTGTGGTATAGACGGAGTTTCCTGCCTCTCGTCACAAATCCAGAAAAGCGTAGCTAGTGTCCTTAATTGAATGACTTGAAAAACTTCTCCGTAAGAAGCACTATCGGATTGGCTGCTTACACACCTACTCTTAGTCTAGTCTTGACCTGGGCTTTTTAGGGATTCCCCGAAACCAGAGCAAGAACCGCTTTCTAGTTGGATTCGGTATAGCTCCTCAGCTTCAGTTGAAGCTGATTGGTTGATGATAGGGTTCCTGTTGGTGGAGTTCCTACCCTTGGCCTTGGTTCCAGTCTCGTCTCGCATGCCAGCAAGTATTCTAGAAAGAACGACTTAGTTTCATGTAGCTACTATAGCTCAGCTCCTCTCCCTTTTTGCACCTGCCTTGTGTTGCTAGGAAATGCCTAAGCCTTTTTTTTCGATTTCGAGGCTTTCACCCTGAAAGTGGAACTAGACCCCCTTCCCTCTATGTTTATTCAATCTGAATCTTGCTGCATGAATGCACTGTAAGACCAGGAATGCCCTCAATGATCTTTTCCTCTCCCATAGGGGCTTTCACCTGCACTAGCACTAGTATATGGTGATATCCAACTCGAAATCCCGAACACAAACAAGCTTACCTTAAAGAGTAAAGGAGAAAAAAACAAAGCTAAGGAGCTGACAACTACGAGACTAGGAGAATAGGAAAGACTTGGTATATAATCCGCATCTTCGTTCTGGCTATAGTCAATTAGCAAGCGAGTAAGGGAACCATTCAGTAAGGGAATACAAGCATTACGGGGAGTTTTTGAATAGGAATATGAATATGAATTTTCCCAACTCAACTCAATCGAAGCGTAGTGAGGAAGGAGGGGAAGAACTACTAGAGAAAGGCTAAGTGAAGTACTTCTCGGGACTTCTCTTTTCTTCTTGCTTATCACCGACTTTTCGATCCTAGTCTGTAGTAGGGAGGGCCATTATCGTAGGAGTTGGAGTAGGAAGATGACAAACCATTAGAATGCATTCTCGCAGGAAGTAGCATATTCATGTTGCCTGCTTTCGTTCCTTTCGTCTCGAGTAAGAGTTCAAATCCTTCTAACTGGCTAGTTCATTAAGGTGCCATGTCTTACTTCGGGCCATCAGTGAACGAAGTGTTAAAGTAGAGAGAGTAGCCTCATATTATGACTCAGCCGGCCAAGCAAAACTCCAGCTAAGCTAATAGCTCTAATTGTGGGATATCTAAAAAAGATGCTCTTGTTTGTGGCCTTCCTTCTCTTCTAGTTAATCCTATGAATCGGTAATAGGATCGGCAACAGGTAACAGGTTTTATTTGGGTTCAATTCCTTGATTCCTACCCGAACCTGCATTGGATTAATTCCTTCGATGCTTGCTCAGAGCGGGGTCGACTCAATATCGAGAGACTCAGCCACCGAGGACTTTCTCGCACCTTTATGTCTCCATCTCTCGAGTCGAGCTCAATCTCTGGCAGGTATTGTTTGGTCTGGAGTGCGGTGCATCTTTCTGGATGATGAACCCCAGTTTGAAGATGAGTAGATCGGGAATCTAACCCAGCGAAGAAAACGCCTACTTATAAGTCAAGCGCAGTAGTGCACCGAGCAAGAAAATGGCTGGATTTACTGGCTAGCTCGTGTAATCAACGAAAAATGCCTTCGCCTTAGTAAGCTAGCTTTGTAAGCTAAGAAAGCCTGGTTCTCCGGGCACAATGGTAGGACGTGGATCGATCATGATGAGAATGGACTTCTCCGTAATGTAATAGAAGAGTCACAGTCCAGTTCCCCGGGCTTTCTCCCTTCTCAACCAGACGAAGGAGATATGCATTTAATTCAGGTGGGTAAGGGCTTGGCTTGACCTTGTGTTCTCTCCTAGTCGGGTCAAAGGCGAAGACTGGCAAAGTTCATCATTCAGTGGTGGGGTGTTCATAGAAAAGAAGGCGTCGCCAAATGAGTGACAGATTTTGATGGAGTCTCGCTTTGATGCTGGGGAGATCCATAGATCTGGATAGAGTCTTGCTCATATAGATAGAGGAAGAGTACGCGCGCTAGCGCTAGCGCGCTACGGCTTACGCAGTTGATCGGATCAGATAGCCCTTCGGGCAACCAACACATCAAATTCTGATCAACAACTTGGAGGTATGGCTGAGTGGCTTAAGGCATTGGTTTGCTAAATCGACATACAAAAAGATTGTATAATTGGTTCGAACCCCATTTCCTCTGGCACAAAAGTGGAACGGGCGGGTGAAATTACGTGAGAGAAAGAACCTGTTGGTGGAGTCCCCCCGAGGATAGAATAGCACTACTTAGTGACTAGGAGCGGAGAGCCCATTGTGCCTTGTTTTTGTTTGACCGGCCTCTCTTCTTTCTATAAGCAAGCTCCCTCCGGTTGTCCAGTCCCTGGGCGGCTCTCAGTTTTTGAGCATGTTGGGAGATTAGGTGGCAGTTGAAAGAGTTGCTCGAGACCTTGACGAACAAGCGAAAAAATCCCTTTCTTTTTTATTTTAGTAAAGGGCTTTTCCCTTACTAGTCAAGTGGTAAGGTAGGGCGCGCTATTCGATGAAGAAAAAAGACTTTAGGAAAGTGGTTCAGGTAGCTCAGTTGGTTAGAGCAAAGGACTGAAAATCCTTGTGCCAGTGGTTCGAATCCACTTCTAAGCGGGCAAAGGGTCCAAAGGACACGTAGCCGGGAGCGAACCGGATTTTGAAATAAAAATGAAAGAGGAAGCCAAAAAAAAAATGTGAGCGCTCCTAAACTATACGGCTATTTGGCGTTGCCCTATCTTGCTGGAGGTAGATTTTATAAAAAAAAAGTGGTGGATTACTCGGATTGGTTCTCGCGTCCCTGTGCCCAAAAGGATGGGCGAGTTTGGTTTGAGTGTTCATCGATCGGGTGGATCTATATGCTCCGAGGCGTGGGACGAGGTGTAGCGCAGTCTGGTCAGCGCATCTGTTTTGGGTACAGAAGGCCATAGGTTCGAATCCTGTCACCTTGATGTGGTATTCTCAGGGGCCGAAGTGCAAAGCCCCATAGCTTATCCGTGGTCAGGAAGGCAGGCGAAGAGCGCACACTTTAAAAACACATGAGAAATCTACGTGCGAAATGGATACATAATTTTTTCTTCTTCTTTTGAAACCCCTTATCAAGTTTTTGGTATCATATATCTATCTCATTATTATAAAAAAGCTATTCAACTGGTCTGACTTAGATAGCCTTTGTGGTCTCAGTCATGCTATTTGTCTAGCCTTCAATCATAATATCCTCTCCACAGTTTCCGAAGACTCCTTCGGCATCAATGTGCTTCTGGAATCTTCCAATGTAAATGAATGCAGGGTGCACCTGGAGAATCTGGACATCACCATGTTCTCATGTCTTAACGTCGCAGATGCACATCTTTACCAACACTTCCTCCTTCCATTCCTCAGGACAGTCGAGTACTTTATCCTTGAAGCATCTAACATAGGTCATCAAATCCTTATATTTACTCTGTGGCCCGCGTTCCACTTCCAGAATACTCATTTTCTCCTTATATACAAAAAACTTGGTCATGAAGGTAGAGACCATGTGTGGCCAACACGAAACCGACCCTGGTGCCAGGTTGGTGTACCATGTGTTAAAGATGTGTTATATCCCTTCATCCTCAATCATGCTGACTCCAAGATGTCAAAGTCATCAAGTTCTGCAAATAAAACTATTATTTGTTATTTAGCAAATAGTTATAATTCTTCTTTACATAATTCTAGTTATTGTTTGCCAGATTATGTCTATCCTTTGTACAATGCTTCTGTTATAAATGAAAATACTTATCTTTCTAATACTTCTAAGCTTAATAGCAGTATCAATATTTGGCATCAATACCAGTAAACCACATTCTCATTTAATGTTAAAGAATATATCAGTTAAATCTAACTCTAAAATTCCTTCTTTCTATGAAGCTTATCAGTTTGATAAAACACAAAGAATTTATTTTTCTTCCTTTAATCTCAATACCAGCAAACCATTTGATCTTATACACTCTGATTTGTGGGGCCCTCTCCTATTTTATGTTCTAATGGATTTAGATACAACATCAGTTTCATAGACAATTACACCAAGTTTTATTGGATTTTTCCTATGAAACTAAAATCTTAAACTCAAAATATAGTTCCTAAATTCAAAACCTTCATTGAAAGACAATTTGACATCAAAATCACAAGCTTTCAAATCGATTGAGTTGGGAATTCAGAAGTCTCAAACCTATTTTTGATCAACTTCGAATTCATTTTAGGCATTCATGCCCACATTTGCAGCAACAAAATGGCAAAGTGGAAAGAAAACATACACAAATTGTGGAAACTAGTTTGACCCTCTTAGCCCAAGCAAACATGCCTATTACTTTTTGGTGGGAGGTATTTAATACTTCAGTCTACATAGTAAACATGTTGCCTGCTCATATGTTTAAAATAAGTCTCCCTTTGAGACTTTGTATTCTAAAATTCTTGGTCTCAAGTTCATGAAAACATTTAGTTGTGCTTGTTATCCTTTCAGTAGACCATATAACAACAACAAATTTAACTTTCACACTGTCAAATGCATATTCTTAGGGTACTCTGATAACCAATGCCACTTTGTCATTTAATGAAGATGATTTTCATGTCAGTCATTAACCAATGCCAAAATCTCAAATCAAACTCAATCTTATTCTGCTCCTGTATATTTAAATGTTGTTAACCATGTTCTTAAAGATTTTTCAAGTGATAAAAACTCATTTTTACACAACAATGTTGAAGTAACTGTTGGGGATTATGCCCTCAAATCATGTGTATTGACATTTTGATATGAAATTTAAAGAGGATTATATTTTTCTTATAATTGTTCTTTTAAATTATTGCTGAATAATTTATATAAATATCTGAAAATTTCATATTCATTAATGAGACTATGATTATGTAATAGTACGAGAGGATTAAGATCATAGATATTGAATAAAATTATCAGCAACATATTAAAGTATGAAATCTTTAATGAATGGTTGCTAGTACAGTTCACTAAGTTTTATGAATGCGTGTGATCTAGATCTGGATCATTGATGTGGATAGACATCTTAGTGAATATACTTTCTATAATAAGATTATATATGAAAAGACCGATGTGAATTAATATATTTATTAACATGTCGTTTATCATAAAGATTTAATACACAATAATTCGATGATCATATGTAGATCAGTCTAAAACCTGAGTAGTCATGAACTCCTATGCATATCTATTGGATCTTTTGATTCACTCGTTAAGGTCTGTTTGTCAATCAGGCTAGTCATTTTTATTTTGGAAATTTAGTGATGTTGGATGGCTAGAGAGATGATCTTACAAGATTTGAAATCTAAGCTTTCCTAGCGGATCGTATATTGGTTCCCTTAAGTGTTAATTCTTGAACTGAATGGTTATTGAGCTCAAATTTCTAATAAAATTATAAATTAAACATTCACTAGTGGATTAATAGTACATAAGGATCAAGAGGTAATTATAATGGTAAAATGGTATTTTTGGCCAATTCTAATTTAAGAACTAATAATTGGAGGACAGAACTACATGAAGTGATTATGTTAGTGGACTACCTGAGAATACTCTATAAATACATTCTATAATCTCTAATAGTGCATATTCATATTTATAGTGGAGTATTAATAGAAATAATAAAATAAAATTATTTAATTAATAATCTAGTTTATTAGAGCTTAAGATTATAGGTTCATGACCCCCAAGTCACCTCTATACTACACTGTCGAGGGTGTGAATATTTCAGGACATGAGAAAATGACTGCCTTGCAAAATGAATTTTTATTTTAGGCTAAGTACATAATTATGTGTGATTAGTTAATTAAATTATTTATATATTTAAATATAATTTTAGGAAATTATATTTATATAAATAATTATCGATTTTTTAATTATTGATAAATGAAACAGAATATCTAATTTGTCAAATTAGATAATTAAATTATTATTAGATAATAATTTAAATCAATTAAATCTGTTATTTGTGAAATAACAGATAAGTTAGTTGATAGGGATAATCAGATATGTTAATTTTAAATTAACTAATATCTAAAAATTATCTGATTAAAATAAATATTTAATTCGCAGTAATTATCACGTGTCAATCACTGATAGAATATCAGAAATTGACACTGATTACTGTGGTGCTACGTATCACTACAGTAGTGAGTGTGCAACACTGTAGTACTACCTGGCACTACAATGGTGCCTGAGGCACTGTGGTGGCTCATGGCACACTATAGCGTTATATGGCGCTGCAGTTGTGCACAATTACAGTGGGTCCCACTGTAATCGGTAATTTTATAATTAAATATTATTTTAGTCTATCTCTAAAAATTTGAAATGCCATTATCTAGAATATGTGAAGATATTATTCTAATGGCCTGTGTTGTTGAACGAAGAGGACATAATCAATTGATCAGATTATCAATTCGCCAATCAAGAGTTGCATTGAGAATATGATTGGTGTGAAATAGATTTTATTCTATGATTAAACGTTAATCAAATCTCTAAAAGAATAATCATCACGTTCTTTTAGAGAATCGTCTCACTAAAATTATTCTCAGTAAATCTTTAGATCTCATGTGTTGAGAACATCTAGAGACAGAAAAAGTGTCTTGTAATATCTTACGTATGCACACACGTCCTAATGCATTGAGGATTAACTTGGAAGATCTTGGTGTGTATCTCGAGACTACTGATCGTTGGAACGATTTTGTGGGAAGGGAGGATCGATCGATTTTTGCATGGAGACTTGATATAGACTGCAAGAGGTATATGATTCCTAAACTTGTATGTTGTATATTTAACTTATAAATATATAATGGATCCTGACTAATTGAAAATGAGTTCTCAATAAAATTTTTTACAAAATTTGGCATGCACAAAAGTGTACCAACTTAAATACTTGCAATAATAATGATTGTTATTGAGTATGGTAGCAAGCAAGGGTCATTCGCGCAGGAGATTGTTTCTAATTAAGTGTTATTGACACAAGATAAACACTAGACTCTATACTGACCAGAAATTAAAATATGACTAAAAATCCTACTCAGACTAAACAAAATTGAACGAAAACTTGTAGACACACTAATGACACTCTAAAAATATGAAAATAAAATATGGTTGTTTGAAGATTGTTTGATACGTAAACGAAGCAAAAGAAAACAAAATTTGAAACTAGAATGTAGAAGAGACAGATTTAAAGAATTAAGAATATGATGAGAAATATGGTTAAGGATCCATTCTTCACCTCTAGAAATATGAAAATAGTCAATAATCAGAAATAACTTTCTCAATCTTTCAAAAATAACAACCTTAAAACAATCACAAATTTGATTATCTTGATCTTTTCTTACCTTGTGGTTAAGTAAAACTAGTTTTTTACTTAAACTCTTTCCATTAAACAACCTAGAACAAGTTCTCTAAATTTAGTTTAATGAAAGTAATTAATCAAGAAAGATATGGGTTGAATCATGTAACAAACACACAAGTTCGGTTTAAAAAACTTGAGTTATATTCCTTATGTAATCAAACGAAAATATTCCATAATCATTGAAAATAATTTGCTACTTTTGCTTAGAAAACCTTGACAATTACGGATCAAAATTACTAACATACTCACCTAGTTGTGAACCCAAGCAAACAAGAACGAATTTATAGATAATGAAATCAAAGAAATATAAACATAATCGAAAGAGAGTTGAAACACAATTCTGAAATTTATTAACAAATAACCATATCTAGGGCTTCAAAATCACAGTTAACCAAAGAAAGAAATTAGCTACACGTGTAGATACTGAAGAACATACTTCTAAACTAGAAAATGACTCAAAATCCTCCTCCTTTTTGGTTGGGGCGTGACCTCCTTTTTATAGAGGTTGTGTGCTCTTCAATCTTCACAAAAGATCAGCAACTCCTCCCTAGAATCTCTCCTTTCTAAGTCAGAAAAATTATCCTTTAAAGAACTCTAGTAGAAGTAGGACTCTTTGTCATTTATCATGAGAATAATTTAAATTCAAACTTCAAGATAAAAGATGCTAGAATCTAGCTCAAGAGATAAGCTAAGGTCTTGATCTTTATCTTTATCCTTCACTGATTTAAAATCATAATCAGAATTTATCCTGCCTTGACCATGTTGAAATGATCAGAAAAATATGAAAAAATATTCAAATGAAATCTTAATCTCTTATCTTTCCAACCGTATAAGATTTACATTATAGAAAAATTGGGATCATCATGTAACGTTCGTTTATCTTCGACTATGAAAATCTACTGAACTTTATGCTTAATTTGAAATTCAAATTTTGAATTGATCTTCAAATTTCAAATTTCAAAATTCATAAGGTGGCACATGGAGACTTGGAGGCAGCTGGAGACATAGAGTTTTAGACCATTTTGAACTCCTTTTCAAGTTTCTTATTTTTGTAACCTGAAAACACATTAAAAACAAAATAAATATCTGAATGTACATTTCTGAAATAATTACATAAAACATCATATTTAATCTCTTCTTTTCACAAATATTATTATTTAAATAATGAATAAATTTTTTTTACGCAATAATCACAACCTCCAACCAGTTTATTGCTAGTCCCTTAGCAATCCAAGCGTAGATAAAAAGAACCAACCTTCTAACAATTTGTCTTAGAGAACAATAAAAGATTATAGCCTTGAATTTATACAAACATTGACTCAAATCCATGATCATTCAAAAGCTAATACATCTTTATAACAATCATACTCAAGTATTTGTGTTTCATAGCCAATGTTAACGATAATTTTTGCTATGCATGCTTCGAACAAGTAAAAGCTCCATAAGCCTCACAAAGAAGATCACTCAACTATTTATTCTCTCAATCTATTTTCAAAGGATACCATTACATGAGTGAAAGGACCAGTGACACTATATGCTTTCTCTTGGGCACAATTCTCCACTTATTTGTCAGCAGCACTCAAAATCAAAAGGTCTTCAATTAAGGTTGTAATGGGGCTAGGGGTAGTGGCTAAAAAAAATGACATAAAGGACGCAACAAAGGTTTTAATTAAATATTCAAATAATTACATAATAAAATAGGAGGGTGAAAATGGTCAGTAAGAGTGAAAAAAATAGATATCAATCTGGTCAAAATGGTTCAGACTGGTTCACTACAGTTCAGTTTGGCTAGATCGGTTCAGTTCGTTTGGGCTATACCACTTCGGTTTAGCTGGATCGTTCTGGTTCGGTTGGACCGGTCTAACAGAACCGCTTCGAAGGGGTTATAAATTTAGGGGTTCGGTTGGCAACCAACGGGGTCACAAGTCCCAATAGCCGTTAGAATAAAAAAAATAGAAGAAGGGAAGAGGGGGAAGGGAGCTCGCCAGCGACAGCGGTCGGTGAGTGACGGTGGAGAGAGACGCAATGGAGAGAGAGAGCAAAAAAGAACAGAGGATTAGAAAAAAGAGAAAAGGGGAACAATTTTATGGCGGTGAGGGCATGGCAAGGCTAGAAGCAGTCTGGTGATGGTGTCTTAAGACTTATTGAAGAAAGAAGAAAAATAAAGAAATGTGAGATTAAAAGAAGTAAATAAACATAGAGCGGAAAGGAAAACACTCACCATAAATTTAGGGAGCGACAACCAGAGATGATGACGAAGGAGGAAAGGAGGGGAGGGGGGGGGGGGG